>JBBPBS010000214.1:2836439-2902866 GCA_037974835.1 Cicer judaicum | reverse complement strand
TTCTTATTTTAGTTACTTATAAAATAAATACTTATCTTGAGATATTATCAATATTGGGATTGATTTATTTTATTTTTATATACTTGCTATAACATAGTAATTTTATACAAACTTATTGCAATTTAGTAATCAATTTAAAATATTGATGTTATACTTATTTATTTATTTTATCTTTTTGACTATTATCTAAATATAATAAAATTAGAAAGTTTTAATATGATAAAATACTTAATGTGAAATTTTTTTTAAAAAAATAATATTTTAATAATTGTGGTAATAATTATGAATATGAAAGTTTTAGAGATTACTAATATAATTTTTTAAAATTGATTACTTTAATTATTTTGTTTTATAAATATTAATTTTAAAATATTAGTAACTTTTTAAAAATAAAATTGTATTTAAAGAAGTGTTACAAATGAATTTTGATAGTTATTGATTTTATTTTTAATAAAAGAAAAAGAAAAAGGGAGTGTTTTAGAAATGGGCTTGGCCCATATTGTTAGCAGTACAGGGATGAATCCCTAATTAAAAGAAAGAATGAGGAAACATTTACCCTATACCCCTATATTTGTATCTACACGCCATACATTTTTAAAAAAGTTAAATACATTTTTTTATTTGTTTTATATATATTTAATTGATTCCAATTTAATTTTTTTTTATCATTTAAAGATTTCTGGACTAAAAAAAAATTTCCAAAAATTACCGGAAAATAATTTAAAAGATTTCCGGTACATAAAATATTATTAGAATTTTTTTAAAAAGTTTACTGAAAAAAAATTTCACAAGTTTTTCGGTACACTAAATTTTTTTAAAGTAATTTTTTTATTGGAAAAATTAAAAAAAGTTTTTAAGTAAAATTAGATGAAAAAAAAAATCACTCACTTTTTATCGGAAATGTCAAATGATGAAATGGTGAAAAATTATAAATATTAAGTTGTTTACCCAATTAACCGACTTAAACATAGAAGAAGATGGGAGATATTAATTTTTTTTATCGTCTCTCTTAAGTTGGTTGTCAATATAATCCGTATTAAACGCATTTTACATATTTAAAAAATTATCTCTGCCTCATTTTGTTAACTCGTTTCAGTAGAAAACTAACTTAAACATACCTCCGCCTCAATTGTTAAGTTCGGTGGCACGTAAATGACATAACTCAGTTGTAATAAAAACTCAATTTTCTACTAGTGTATGTTTTACTTTATGAGTTTATGAGATGTGTTGATAAAAGTTATATGTATTAGATGATATAAGTTTATGTGATGTGACGACAAAACTAAGATTCATCATGTAATAAGAGTTTATGTGATGATGATTTTATATGAAAGATTTGATGTTATGAATTTGTGATGAGTTTATTGATGTCACTCCATATTTATGAAATAATGGTGATTTCTAACTCAAACTAAATATGGTGCTTTTGATGGAGTATCCTAGGCCAAAGAGGGGAGGAACTAGATGTTAGAGGTGTTTGACGTGAATATATTGTCATTATATAGGTATGACCTAACAAGTCTAATGATGTTGAAGAAGTATAATTGCATGAGTCTGATCGTGACGGTCTATTGTTGAGCCATAAGACAAGATTGTAGGTCTTGGAGATATTTTGGTAGAATTCCTAGGTGACTTGGAGGTAGCCCATCAAATGTCTGGAACTACCATCCAACATACGTGTACCTCGATTGTCGTGTATATGTGTCTCAAATTGAGTTGAGAAGATTTATGAGGATAAGTCTTATTTGAATTGTTTGTCCACTTGCGTGATGACATACAATTTAGCCTCATAACTAAATACTTTAGAGTTAAAATGGTACCAAAATGTGAAGAAGTAGAGTGCATAACACTGCATTATCTTATGATTGTTCTATTGTGATTATTTGTATCAAATGTGATTATACTTTCTCCTAGATTATTTGATGTTATAATGAAATGTTGATTTTATCCAAATAATTTTGACGTTACAATGTGATGTTAATTCCTTGAATATTTTAATATACCATGATGTGTTAAGATATAGTTCTACTATGATTATTAGTGTGTTTTTCTTATTTATATTATACTTTCAACATGATTTAATTGGTTTTATCATGTGTTTGCGAAATCTCAATCATTACAAGTTGGTGAATCTTGAGGTTAAAGTTTGAGAAAAACTTTACTATGATATACACACACACACACAATATTTGCTTTGTAGGACCCAAGTCTTTCATTGCAAAAGACTTATTCAAATCTTTCTTTAAAGATTGAATCTTCTTAGCGTCATGACCAATAACCAACATGTCATCCACATATAACAAAAGAATAATATAATCACCATTAGAGAATTTCTTCACAAACACAAAATGGTCAAAAGTAGTTTTACCGTACCCATGTTTCTCCATGAAAGAATCAAATTTCTTGTACCATTGTCGAGGGCTTGCTTTATCCCATACAAGCTTTCCTTTAATTTACACACAAACTATTGTTTGCCTTTGACTTCGAAATCCTCAAGTTGCTCTATAAAGATCTCTTTCTCTAAATCACCACAAAGTAATGCAGTTTTCACATTAAGTTGTTCAACTTCTGGATTTAAACTAGCTGTTAACCTAAGCACAACTCGAATAGAAGACATCTTCACCACAAGTGAAAAAAATTCATCAAAGTCAATACATTTTCTCTTATTAAAACCTTTCACAACCAATCTTGTTTGTATCATGGTTGAGAACCATTATCTTCTGCCTTTATCTTGTATACCCATTTGTTCTTGAGTGATTTTTTGCCATTAGACAACTTTACCAAATCAAATGTATGATTCTCATACAAGGAATTCATATCTTCTTGCATGGCCTTCAACCATTTTTTTGATCAACATTTGTAATAACTTTTTGATAGTACTCTAGCTCTCCACTATTAGTGATCTTCACAAACTCATGTGGAGGATATCTTTTAGAAGGTTGACATTCTCTAGTAGATCTTCTTAACTCAAACACAACTTGTGGCTCAGCTTGAACCTGCTCATCGTGGTGAGGTACATGATCATCAATTACATTCTCATCATCTACTTCTATATCTATCCCATCAACAAAGGTTCCTATAGGGGTTTAGGCGCAACATCAATGTAACTTCTGGAATCTGGTTTTTTGTTTTTCAGCTATATCAAAATCTTCAATAGTTTGGTCTTCAAGAAATATCACATCTCGATTTCTGATAATTTTCTTGTCAACTGCATCCCACAATCTATAACCAAACTCTTCATCACCATAACTAATGAATACACACTATTTGGATTTACTATCAAGCTTGGATCTTTCATCTCTTGAAATGTGAACAAAACATCTACAGCCAAAAACTCTTAAATGATGGTAACAGACATATTTCCCCATCCACACTCTATTTGGAATATCACCATCAAGTGGAATAGAAGGAGAAATATTGATCAAATCCACTGCAATTTTCATTGCTTCACCCCAAAAGGATTTCTATAATTTTGCATGAAAAAGCATACGAGTCATTAATCGTACGATTCATTCTCTCTACAACACCATTATGTTGAGGTGTCTTTGGAACTTTTTTCTCAAGCCTGATTCCATATTCTCTACAGTACTCTTCAAACGGACCTCTATATTAACCGCCGTTATCTGATGGAACACATTTCAATATTCTTACCTTTTCTCTTTTAACACTTGCATGAAAATGCTTGAAGACTCCAAGTACTTGATCTTTAGATTTCAAAGGAAATGCCAACACTTTTCTAGAGTGGTCATTAATAAAAGTAACAAAATATGATGCACGACCTAGAGATTTACTATCCATCATGCAAACATCAATATGAACTAAATCAAGAATAAATTTGTTTCCTATGAGGACCAATATTATGAAAGGAAACTCTATGTTGTTTTCTATCAAAACAATGAGTACAAGTTTTTAGAGACATACCTTTCACAGGAAGAAAATTTTTCTTCGCATGTATGTTGAGTCATTTCTCACTGAAGTCACCGAGGCGCATATGCCATAAATGAGAAGATGCATCTTCAATTGCATTCACTTCTTCCTTGCATAACTTCATAGACATCATATAAAAAGAAGTGGAACTTTGTTCCTTTGCAATCACTAGAGACCCTTTGGTGATTATACATATACCACCACCACCACCAAAGTAAGTGTGATAACCATCGATATCCAAGGCTTTCACCGAAATTACATTGAGAAGAATATCAGGAACATGTCTAACATTCTTCAATTGAAGCTTGCAATCAATCATAATTTCAACACAAACATCTCTCATACCAATAATTTTACATACTCTTTCATCTCCCATTTTTACCATGCCAAAATCACCAGCACTGTAAGGTGAGAAGAAATCACGCCTAAGAGTAACATGATATGAGTCACCCGAATCAATAATCCATATTGAATCTAGACATGCAAGGTTTATGGAGTTATCATCACAAACAATATAAACATTACTAGCAGATGCAACTGTTGTTGTATCTATGATTTTGTTTTCTCTTTGTCTTCATCTATTTCCCTTGATTGATCTCTTTCAATTTCTTTTAACATGACCCGTTTTTCCACAATGATCGCATACCACTTCTTTTCTAGTCTTCGACTTGCTTCTTGACTTGCTACGACTTTTAAAGTTGTCGCGTCTATGGAAGTTTCTAGATTGACTTCTCCATCGTGACTCTGTAACTAGTGCTTCAGACTTTGAGGAAGAACCAATCAAACCACATTCCTTTAACAACGTTTGCAACTCATCGTCTAATTTAATTTATGCAGTTGTCAACTGATTCACTATATTATGATAAATACTCATTTGTTCTGCCATTGAATCTCCATCTTGTATTTCATATTCACTAGCTTTCGAATCAAGAATGTTTTTTTTTGCACATTCTTTCATTCATACAACTCTTTTAATTTTTTTCCCCATATCTTGTTAGCATCTATTTCAGTTTTAACATGTGGATATACAATCAGATCCAACCACTGTTTAATCAACGCCATTGCCTTTCTACTCATCTTCTTTCAGTCAGCGTCAGATTTATATGTGGGTTCAGCAGTGTTACGTTCAATAGGATCATACAAATTTTTACTATATAGCATGTCTTCCATGAGAGTCTTCCAAAGTGTGTAACTAGAATAGTTGAGTTTAATCATATTATGACCTTTATTTTCCTCCTCCATTTAAAATGCACAAATCAAATCAACCGAGCTCTGATACCACTTTGTTGGCAAAAACTAGATATAACTATCTTAATAATGTGGAATATTTTCTTTTTCTGCACTTGTGCAGATAAATGGCTAAACAGAAAATCCAATTCCACAAAGCAAAAATAATTGGCAGAAAATTCAATATGAGACAAACACAATTTTTAACGTGGAAAATTTCCCTCAAATTGAGAGAATAAAAAACCACAAGACCTAGTCCAGTAAAAAACTTCCACTACAATAATTAATGAGTACACTAGAGTCTTCCTAATAACAATAGGGAACATCAATCAACAATAACAACCTTCCACTAAAGTGGGTATACCAAAGTAACTTTCAGAGAAGGTAAAATTATTCAGACTTTATATTAAATAAGATACTCAGTGGTAGAAATAACTTATTGAAATTGTAGATTTTTTGTTTTACTTTTTTGGCATTGCTCTAATTCATATTTCTTAGGGATTTCTAAATCTCTTTTATTTCCTTCACATGGGCCTAGCCCAATAATACTATATATTCTCCTTTTTTTTTTTTTCTTTCAATAAACACAATGTTAATATTAATACTAATACTAATAATAATAATAATAATAATAATAATAATGAAATTGGTGGGTTCTATTCGGGGAGTTAGCCCACCCAACAATATGATGAAAAGAAAAAATACACATTAATTAATTATATGTTTAAAAGTATTACTATAATGATTTAGCCTCCTTTTATTTAAACGATAATCACTTTTTATCAATATAAATAATAGATTATTCTAACTTTAGAGGATTTCATTTTTTTTTCTCCTCTATTTTTTGTTATTTGTCTTTTTATTTTAAAATTAAATTTTTTTAAGGTACTACAAATAATTAATACAATTAAAATGTCAATTTATCAGAATAATTTCTTTGCACTTTTAATTTTACTTTAAAAAATATTATTCTTTGATTCTAAAATGTATGGTACAAAATTGGATTTGTAGGGGTAGAAATATAAATAATAGACATTTATAGTAATTTTTTCTTGAGATCGCCATGGATGACAATGTTGGGAAAAATAAGAGATAACTATCTCAATAATGTGGAATTTTTAATGAGTACATCAAATTCTTAACAATAGGGAACATCAATCAACAATAACAACTTTATAACAACATTCCACTAAAATGGGTATGCCAAAGTAACTCACCTTAAAACCTTCAACTAAAGTGAGTATGAAGTAACTCTTAGAGAAGGTAAAACTATATTAAAATAACAAACTCAGCGGTAGAAATAATCTATCAAATTGTATATCAAACGAAACAAATTTGCTACACACCTGTTACCACCATCGGAACCAAACCCTTTTCTATTCTCTGTTTTATCGTGCTTGCTTTTCTTTTGCTTTTTTGGCACTATTCTCATTCATACTTCTTAAGGATTTCTAAATCCCTTTTATTTTCTTCACATGTGCCAAGCCCATTAAAACCATATATTCTCCACTTTTGTTTTCATTTTTTTTTCCAATACTAATAATACTAATGCTAATACTAATACTAATACTAATACTAATACTAATACTAATACTAATACTAATACTAATACTAATACTAATACTAATACTAATACTAATACTAATACTAATACTAATACTAATACTAATACTAATAATATTAATAAAATTGGTGGGTTCTACTTGGGGAGTGAGCCCACCCAATAAACCTCTTTCTCGCGACTCAAGTGGGAAGTTACTGCTCAACCATGTCGGCTTTCTTTCTATAACATATCATCTTCAACACAGGTAAGGTCTTCGTCATCATATATGAATCATTCTCATCAATATTAATCTTGTCAATTAAAAATTACTTAATTTCTACAATTATCAACTTATTCACTGTATTCTGAAAAATACTCATATGTTATGTCATTGAACCCCCATCTTTGTATTTCATATTCATCAACTTCCGAATCAAGAATACTTTATGTTGCATATTATTGCTACACACCTGTTACCACCACCGGAATCGAACCCTTTTCTCTTCTCTGTTATGTCGTGCTTGATTTTCTTTTGCTTTTTCGGCACTTTCTCATTGATACTTTTTATGGATTTCTAAATCTCTTTTATTTCCTTCACATTCAAATTGAATCCATACCACTATATATATATAAATATTATAAATTAAAAAATATACATTATACTAATTTTAATAGACAATAAAAAAACTATTTTACTATATATTTTAAAAATCATAAATTTCATTCATACTAAATCTTATTTTTAATATATATGTGTGTAATATATAAGTTTTTAATTAATTTTTGCAAGATCGTTAACTTTTGTTATTAATTTACATTGAAAAATGGTATAATTTCTACAGAGAAAAAAAGTCTCATTTATTAAGTTTGTCGTAAATCTCTAAAAAAAATTTCCTTTAGAATATATCCAATAGGCATATATTTCAAACCTTTATTGGAATTCATGTGATTTATTTGATATTTTCTTCGACACTGTAGTACCCATTTGAGCTCGGAAAACTTGTAAAGCACTATCAAATAAATGTGATTATTAGCATTAACAAACACATTATATATATATATATATATATATGTAAGAAATAAATAAATAAATAAATGCAATACCTGAAGAGTGCGAAGAAATATGTACGGTTCATAGAGTTACGGTTTCGTTTAAGAAGGAACGGCGAGAATGCGCAGAAATACGAACGGTTCGTCGGACAGAGTAGGGTTCACAATGAGAAGAGTACGTAATAATGTTCGTAGGGTTAGTAACAAATATGGAGATGATTTGCAATGGAGATTGCTAACAATATTGTTCGTAGGGACAATAGGGTTCGCAATGAGAAGAATAATGAAGAGGAGAAGGACACTGAAGCGTAATGAAGTTTATGTAATAAAGAGGAAACTAAAGCGATTTACTGTTATATATAAAATTCTATTACAGCGCTTTTTTAAAGAGCACTGTAAAAGACCTCCTTAAAAGCCTATTACAGCACTTTTTTAAAGAGCGCTGTAAAAGACATTCTTATTTTTTTTTAAAAGCCTTTTACAGCGCTTTTCCAAAAAGCGCTCTAATAGGTCCTTTAATTATCTGAAAGCGCAAGTCTTTTACAGCGCTTGTCAAAAAAGCGCCGTAAAAGACCTTATTTTTTTTAAAAGCCTTTTACAGCGCTTTTTCAAAAAGCGCTATAATAGGTCCTTTAATTATGTGAAAGCGCAAGTCTTTTACAGCGCTTGTCAAAAAAGCGCTGTAAAAGACCTTCTTATTATTTTTTAAAAGCCTTTTACATCGCTTTTCCAAAAAGCGCTCTAATAGGTCCTTTAATTATGTGAAAGCGCAAGTCTTTTACAGCGCTTGTCAAAAAAGCGATGTAAAAGACCTTCTTATTTTTTTTTAAAAGCCTTTTACAACGCTTTTCCAAAAAACGCTCTAGTAGGTCCTTTAATTATGTGAAAGCGCAAGTCTTTTACAGCGCTTGTCCAAAAAGCGTTGTAAAAGACCTTCTTATTTTTTTTAAAAGCCTTTTACAACACTTTTCCAAAAAATGCTCTAATAGGTCATTTAATTATGTGAAAGCGCAAGTCTTTTACAGCGCTTGTCAAAAAAGCGCTGTAAAAGACCTTCTTATTTTTTTTAAAAGTCTTTTATAGCGCTTTTCCAAAAAGCGCTCTAATAGGTCCTTTAATTATGTGAAAGCGCAAGTCTTTTACAGCGCTTGTAAAAAAAGCGTTGTTGTATCCTCCGTTATTTTTAAAATATCATACAACAACGCTTGTATATAATAAACGCTATAAAAGACGCGTTATAAAATGTCATTTTTGGCATAGTGAATTGCTTAATTTAAATATTATTTTTATCTTTTCAATATCTTATATTCTCTTTTAATTTATCACATCCAAATGCATAAAAATAATATTAATACTATAGAACTTGCTATTAAAGTTTCTTACATATGCAATTTTGATCAAACCTATCTAATCCAAAATCATATTTACATATCTAAATGATATTTTAATGCTAAGGTACCACTATGAAACACTTTATTAGAGATGCTCTTATGCTTATAATTAACATTCCCTATTTGTTTGACTATGTCCTCTGTCTATACTTAAACTGGCTGCACTTCTTGTGCTTTTGTTTTGTTTATCTTCTAATCTTATTCTTAATGAAGTTGTTTAGCCTATAAAAATTATTTAACAACTACTTTAAGATTAATTTAAACAATTCCACTATTCCTCGTGGTTTTAGTGCACCACTTGCACTATTGTGGCCAATGTGCGTGTATTTATTTAGTCCATACTTATGTTTCATACATATTTAAAAATATTAGTTTTGTAATGTGTTGGCTTTAAAGTTTAAAAATATTCGAAAAAGTGTTTAGTAAGTACTTCTTAGTTGTTAGCCGTAGTAACATTAATATGCAAAAATTTGTATTAGAAATTGATATTTTGCACTTTTAAGGTTTATGAATCTAGCTACTATATTATTCAACAATAAATATCTATATTATTTTTATAAAAGAAATTTAGAATAAAGGGATGATGTCTTAATCTAAACTAAAAAAATACTTTAGATATCATTCAAACACTTACAAAAATAATTACTTTTACTTCCTTTTAATAGCACTAACGAGAAACCCTTATTTAATTACATGCAAGTGTGCGAGGTTCATTCTGTTGTTAAACTTAATTTAATGTTTTTGAGCAATTCCTCTGATATTTAAAATGAAAGGTCATTAGAAACGTTTATAAAAGCAATTATAATAAGACCATCTCCAACCTCGATATGTATTAATTAAATAGGATCCCCGTGTCACATAATCTTGACATAACTGATTCATTTTTTACTTCAATCGTGAACTCACATTTTTTCTTGAGAGAACGGTGATGACAGCTTGACACATCTTCAATAGTAAACTCGTCAAAAATTGGATTTTGTATAACTACACGTTGACTGACGAACTTATTTGGCTACCGTTGGAGATACTCTAAATGATGTTTTTCCTAATAAATATCATGTTCTATACTCATTTCATTTTGGATTTAAAAATATGGGTGCTTATAAAAAAGAGTGACTAAAGAAGCATTCACTCTTCATTGTTTTTAGTCTCACTCAATAAATTATAGTAAAATAATGAGTGTTATTGAAAGAAGCATTCACTCTTCATTGTTTTTAGTCTCACTCAATAAATTATAGTAAAATAATGAGTGTTATTGAAATGAAATGATATAAAATTATTGGTGAAACTCACTTAATAATTTTATAGAGCTGTTGAGTCGGTGATAATAGGTATAATTTATTAAACAATATGTGAGGGCGAAGCTAAGTGTTTTGATGAGTGCCCTTAGCTACCCACAAAAATATAACTTATCATTACAAGACTCATAAACAAAGAGGACGGTGAATTTCTAATTTCTTACATATAATTCAATTGTTTACATTGAAAAAATGTTGTTAGTCTCTTTGGAATTACAAAGTCAATTATAATAAATTTAATTTTTTGAAGTATCGATTAAACTCAACTTTAATATATAATTCTTATCAATTTAGTTTGATATATTATTTTTTTATATTTGACAACCTCATAAAATTTATGGCAATTTCGCCACTAATACTATGAATAAAAAATTATAAAATAAGCGATATATATGTGTGTGTGAGAGACCGATTTAAGCACCCAAAGTAGAGAGTCATTGTGGATGCCTGCTACAAAAAAAAAATAATCGGACTGCCTCTTGATTCTCTTCATTTTTCATTTATTCATTGGAGTAGTAGGTTGGTTTAAGACCATTTTTTTTATTTAGATTCACATTTTTATATTGTTTGTCCCCTCTCATTTTATCTGAATGAATTGTTTTTATATAAATTTATTTTTTATTTTGTTGTTGTTGAGCGCAATATTATTTTGTTAGTCGTATTATTGCGATATATTTTGTATACCATTTTGTTGCATTGTTTATGTGGTTCAAACTCACATATTAGTTTCGTTCGATTACAAATTCGATTAATGAATATGACATTGTTAACATTACATATCTAAATGTATAAATATTTCATATATTTTAATTGTATTAGATTTGTAGAAATTTTGTCTTTTTTTCTATTAACATGTATGTTGTGTATTTATTTGTAGCTTCATCAATTTCAATTTTAACAAAGTTGAATTAGTGTTGTCTTTTATTAATATATGTTAATCAATTTTAACGAATAAATATTATTTTTTAATAAAGAAAAATACTATCTCCCAGACTATGCAATAAAAGAATTATACTTTTGTGGTTTTCAATATAACTAAAATTGTCTTCAATGTATCAGTCTAATGATAGAATTCAAATCTCGTCTAAAACAATGGTAAAATGATTATTAGTGTTGTTGGTACTAATAATAATTTTCATTTTTTAATTTAAAAAAAAAATTGTAAGCAAAATTAACTACCACATTTAATGGTATTATTCCTACACTACCATTTTATGGAACAAGTTCCTATAACAAATAAGAGAATACACAAATTCCTTTGATGATATTTTACTGCTTTGAACAAATTAATGATGATTAACTATTTTTCATGATAGTGTTTTTTTCATATATGAGATCAAAGAGAGTAAAGTTACACCAAATAAAACATATGCACATTACAATTAAAAAACATAATGCAGTTATAAATATAAAGAATTCTATAATAAAGTATTTTAAATCCATATTTTACTTGCATATACTCCCACTCATATTTCTTCATACTGCTTTTGAAATGAAATTAAATATTTAAAAAGTTTATGTACAAAATTAAAATTAAAACTATATATATCACCATTTTAAATATCTCTTTTGGTTATATTTTACAGTCGAATAGATTTTATCATCACGTGACGTTGGTAAAATTATTTCACATCCTCATTGAATATTTATTATTTTGACAAAATAAAGCATGTTATTCTTATATAATTGTGTATATTTGATTTCATTTATTTCACCTCTAGAGTCTAGTGCAAGTAAATTATATGTGTGAGTGTGGTAAATTCTAAAATACCGAGTTCATTCTCAACTCATAAGAAAGTTTTATTTATTTCAAAATAATTATATTGTTTTTGAACTTTTAATGTATATTGAAAAAAAAAAAAAATTGGCATGGGATTTGAAGTTATATGGACCTAGCTAGTCCAATTGTCAGCAACCTCACATAAGGAATTTGGCATACCAACCTCACTAATTACTTCCACTAATTATGGAATCATTTTGTAGGCACAATAACAGAGATTATAAAAGGGTCACATTAGCATTGGTCCCTGCCACTACCACTTAAAGCTAACATATAGCTTGAGATCACATTTCTGATCAGATTTATTACTCCAAAAGGTACAAACATAGCTATAGAGAAATGGACAGAAGAACACACAGTTTGGTCAATGCTACAAATGACTTTCAAAACCACATAACACAAAAGCAATCACTGTATCCTCCTGGTTTTCCAAAAAAGGTAATAATTAATATTTAAAAGAACTCTCTACACTAATCTCTTTTGTGATCTTTTCTTTCGTAACTGATATAGTAGTCTTGTTGTAATAATTCATTTAGATTCAGCTCTTATCGATTTGATTCGTTAATAAAAAATGTATTTTAAAAAAAAAAAAAAAACTCTCTACACTAATTTTTAGTAATTTTTTATTTTTTTTATTTTATGAAATAGATTTTTCATTTTATTAGTAAATTTTGATCTGCAACTGCAATGACATACATCACGGCTGTAATTATAGTTCTCATATTTTTCTGTAATATCAAAACTTGCAATGTAATCATAATTACAACTGAATTTAAAATGAAGGGATATATTAAATGAAATAATTAATGTAGCACATATATGTGAAAGCATGTTTTGATTCTTGTAGATGTACTATAGTAAAAATTAAAGTAAATGTGTTCTTGTTGTTGATTGATACATGAATTGAATGTTGAATTATAAAACAGGTATTTGCAGAGGTAATAGGGACATATTTGTTGGTGTTTGTTGGGAGTGGGAGTGCTGCTATGAATGCAATTGATGAAAACAAAGTATCAAAATTGGGAGCATCAATGGCAGGTGGATTCATAGTTACAGTTATGATTTATGCAATTGGACATATCTCTGGTGCACACATGAATCCTGCTGTTTCCTTAGCTTTTGCTACCGTTAGACATTTTCCTTGGAAACAGGTTTCTCTTTTACTTATTTTCCCTCTGTTCTCTTTTAAAATCTTGCCTTTTTAGAAGATTTTCTTGTTATTAATAATGTTTTAAATCACATAAATTAGAAATGAGATTTATAAATAGTACATAGTATAATCGAGTATCTTGAATTTTAGTTAAGAACAAAGTGATTAGAAGATATTGAATTTAAACATTGATTGAATACTTATTAACTACAATTTTGCTTATCTCATTGTAATTAAATTACTAAAATTTATCTACTCTAAAAGGTGGAGTATTGAGAAAAATAAAATTCAATTATTAAAATTCGTTTAGTGGATTCAATCATTGATTCACAAGCTTATCCGTCGGTCAGTTTAAATTTTAAAAATTCAACTTATTTTCTTTTGTAGATGTGATATGTTTTTATAAATAATAATTTCTAATAAAGATTAAATTTTTGAAATAATTTAATTTATTTTGTTTTAAAATAAATAATTATCAATTTATTTAATCTCTAAATCGAATTTCTATTCATATAATTAAAGGAAATAAGAAGAAAAAAAAAATTGTTCGGTCCAACAGATTTCTTTCATTTCATTTTCCATTCATATAAAAAGATGTGAAAACCAACCAACATGAGTCAATTTGTATGGGTCAAGTCCATATCAAAATTGTTCATCCAAAGGAGCAAACTGATACGAGTCAACTTCACATATATGAATTTGGACCCACACAAATGTATTTGCATGTGATGTAAGGTTTTAAAACCATGAAAATCATCACTGGCATGAAATAATACATATTAAAATAGCTTTTGTATTAAAAGCACAACTACTCTTCGTTTATTTATATTAATCTATTTTGAGTCAAGAGATTACATCAATTATATCAAAAATTATACGCATTCATATTAAATTATTAAATCAAGAATCATATCAATTATTATATTATTTTTGATGCACTATTATTTAATTATTTTCTTTTAATCTTATCCTTAAATATATATATATTTTATGCATTAGAGCCACTCTTAAAATAATTATGATAGTATTTTATATATTTATGATAATATTTGTTCTAATAGTTAATAGCGATACTTCAACAAAACTATTTCAATCAATATATTATTTATAGAATTTAATTTTCATCCACTTCTTCTTATAAAAGTGTAAATTAGCGACCAACACTTTTTTTTCTTTGGATTAAAATATTTAACTATTTATCTTAAAATAAATACTCAAATAAATAGATATTAATGTAATTTACACTTTTTATTTAATTTACTTTTTATTTTATTTTCACTCCTTAAAATTAATGTTTGTTTTTCTTTCTTTATATTCATAGTTTTTTATGTTAACTTTCTTATTAATTATTTATTGAAAACAATTCAAAAAAAATTATTTTTCTATTGAATTCCAATTTTTACTTAGTGTCAATAATAAAAAAAATATATATATATTCAGTAATTAATTAAAGTGTTTTTTGAAATGTTGAAGAGGATTTTTTGAAAAGTTGGTAAAAGATGGTTTTTTGAAATATTACTAAAAACTGTTAGAATTTAGAAGAGTATTTTATTTTATTTTTTCAAATAAAAGGGTATAGATAGTTAATCTACACCTAAAAATTATGCAGTGTAGCAAAGGTTAGTTTTTAGTCTAAAGCAAAAAGGTGTAAGTTGTTCATTTATGATTTGTCTCTTCTAAATTAAATAATCCATTTTATAAAATAAAGTTCGTAATATTAATTATTAATGATAAAATAAATAGTTAATATTGTATATATGTATAATTAATCATAGTTGATTACAATATTAACAATTTATTTTACTTATTTTATCAAAATCAAATTCTTAATCTACACTTTTAGTAAAAAAGTGAGTGTAAATTTAACAAACTCAATTATTTATTGTTTGCTTTTAAAAGAATATTTTTTTTTTTATTATTACTAGTTTTTCAAGTTACATTAGATATAACTTAATTTAAAACAGTGCTTCTTAAACAACATTTTGAAATTTGAATTCTTGTTTAATATTGTTAAACAACATTTTAAATCATATATTAGTAAACAATGATGTTGAATGAATGAATATGATTTTTAGTAAAGAAAAACAAACATTGAAACCAAATGGTTACTGCAAAACATTTTTTTTGTCAAATGTTTCTTGAAATCAAATTGAAATGGTCTATGATGAAAATATCGATACCCCGTTTTGGAGATTTCTCCTTTCATTCTATATGTTTTCAAAAGTCTTTTAAAATTAATTTTAATCTTTTTTGGTTTAATCAAATTAACATGAGATTTGTCCAAATTAATTAATCCAAATATATAAATATTAACTTAAAAATTAAAATAAAATAAAAATCACACATTTGAATTGGTTTGGAGGTGGAAAAAATTATTTGACTAATAAAATTTTACACCTCTTGAATAACCAATTCAAAACTGTAAAAAATCCTTAAAAAATTAAAAATCATTATTTAACATCTTTAGATTTAATCCGAACAAATCTCATCAGAATCCCATCAAAATTAGTTAATCCCAACAAGGTTAAAATAAAAAATAAAAAGAATATGAATTTTGGGATTTTTTAAAACATATGAGAAGGAGAAACTCTCCATTTTTAGGCTTGTTATAGACTTGGACCCTTTTCTACTATAACAAGCCCATAATATTTTTTTGCAGGTACCGTTTTACATTGCAGCTCAACTCACAGGAGCAATTTCAGCTTCATATACATTGAAAGTTTTGTTAGAGCCATCACAGCAACTAGGTGCAACATCACCTTCTGGATCTAACATTCAAGCATTAATCATAGAAATTGTAACCACCTTCACCATGGTGCTCATCTCCACCGCCGTCGCCACCGACCCAAAAGCTGTAAAATAATGCATAACAAAAATATGCTTAAATGTTTTATTTTGTTAAACCAAAATTAAATTAATTAAAATGTTTTTATTTGGCAGATAGGAGAGCTTTCAGGAGTTGCAGTTGGTTCATCTGTTTGCATAGCAAGCATTGTGGCTGGGTAAGAAATTGTCTTCCCCTCTCTCCAAGACAAAAAAATAAAAATACATACAAATAAAATAAAAATCTTTCTTAATATAAGAAGTTGAATCAACTATTAAGTATCTAAAATTGAAGGGGTAGGAAAATTTTATTTTGAAATTAATATAATTCAAAAAGGTAAAATTATTCTTAAAATTTGAATTTATCAAATCACATTGGTCCTTTTGGGTCAGTCAATATAGTCGCTAGGTGAGTATAATCTGGTTAATTATTTACAATTTTAAATTTTAGTTTTTTCAAAACCAATTATTAGTTATGGAAAAAATATACTAAAGAATAAGTTGTCAATGTCTTGTGATTTTATCTATTTATACAGACCAATATCAGGGGGGTCAATGAACCCAGCAAGGACATTAGGTCCAGCAATTGCAACTTCATCCTACAAAGGAATTTGGGTTTATATGGTTGGACCAATTACTGGTGCACTTTTAGGTACATGGTCTTATGTTGTGATTCAGGAGACAAATAAACAAGCTCTTACAACTTCACTCAAGTTACGCCATGAGATGAATGGGATTGAGTTAGTTGGCGACAAGGTCAATCAATGTTCAGTGTGAGAATAACATATTAGACCAAATATGTCACCTTTTCTTGATTCAAAATTGTTTATATTTAAAGTCATAGGAAGTATTTTGGAATTTAATTAGACACAATCCAAGGCATCTGAAATAAAATGTCTCGGAGAATTCAAATCCAATACAATGCATATGTATCAAATTAAGTATATCAACCATATATATATATATATATTCAATAAATGTTAGGTTCAGCACAATAGCAATCTACTACAAAATGTGGAGTACTATTAATTTAGTCCTTAAATTAATGTTTTATCTTCTGTTTCGTCTAGTAACTATATAAATAATAAGAGGAAACATCAAATTAACCTAAAGAATTGCACTCATTCAATAAATTTTTTATGTTATCAAAATTCTTTAGGATTAACGTTAACGGTATAATTTGTTATAACGTTAATTTGGACGTAACTTGATGACATAGTAAACGATTATAAATTAATGTCTAAAACTTATACATATGATCTTATAGGATATTAACCCATCAAAACAGCAAAGGGACTAACTTGGTAGATTAGTAATGGTATAGGACTATTAAATCGAAAGAGACTAACTTGATGCCAAAATTATGTGATTGAGGCTGGTAAAATAACTTCATTACACCAGTTAATGTCATTTCTCTAGTGCAATCCCAAAGGCTTTTGATATATAAGACAATACCAAATGAGCAGTGGCTTACTTGCATACCTATGGTTGAAAATATTGATCACCTGCAATGTCTCATCATTATGTTCCCTTTTTGCAGTATTACTTCCATTAGCAAAAGGAAGAGATATATTGCTGTTAACAAATATATGAAATATTGGCTTTTATTGTCCACAATGACACATTTAGGGAACATATAACACCCCTAAAATTTCTATTTATCAAATCTACTTAGTTTCTCCTAGAGTTAGAATAAAGAGCTTATTTCTAGATGATGTTGAGTTAACTTTCTTGCATCCATGAAGTTATTAGTGTTGGATGAAGGAAACATTTCTGAATTAGCCAATGTTTGGTTTGGTGGTGAGATTGACAAAATCACGGTAAACCATTGTGATTTGCAAAAGCTATACTTTCAAAGTCACGGTGGCTCGCGATGATTTTGCTAATCGCACTTAGAAGCTAGGAAATGTAGTTTTTGGTTCAACGTGGAAAGTTGCCATGGAAATTGAGATTTCCAAACATACACTACATTGAATGAAATTAAAACTTTATATTCAAAGCTCCAGGATGATTTGACTTTCCCAGCCATATAGGGTCTAGATCACTATAGGTTAATAAAACAAAAAATTTCTTCTCAATCTAACAGCAACACTTAATCCCTTTTTTCAAAATTTTAATTTCAGTAGAGGAGAAAAACATAAGAACTTACTACTAAGGAATACAAACAAATGAAACTGAAAATTACAATAGCCTAGTACAAGGTTTTTAGGAACTCAGCTCTAAAGCATAAGATCATAAATTCTTACGCATTTTACAGCACGAATAGTGTTAGAGCGAAGGAAAGAGGGCCGTATTACCCAGATTTGTGAGCGTGCAGAGGAATCATGTGGAAGCGTGGGAGCGAAACTTTTGTGGCGGCCTAAGCCCTCACAAAAAATTTAAATTTAATTCGTTTCATCCTTTGGGGCGGCCTAAACCCTCACAAAGGGAGACATTTGTGGCGACCTGGACCCCACAAGGTTAATTTTAAAATTCTGCTTTAAGTTTTGTGACGGCTTAAACCCTCACAAAAACAGGCATTTGTGGCGGCCTAAGCCCTCACAAAAAGGAGGACTTTGTGGCTGCCTTTGCTCTCACAAATGACAACGAAAATTTCAAATTTTGTGGCCGTTTTGGCTGCCACAAAGGTTTGTGACCACCTTATTTGTGGCTACCTAAGGCCGCCACAAATGCATCCTTTGTGATTGCTTCTCCTCCTTTGTGAGACCTTTTGGCCCTCACAAATTCAATGTATTCTTGTTGTGGCTTAGCAAGTAAGATTCAGATTCAACAAGAGTGACTTGTAGTCTTGAACTCTATCTTTGACATCAAACCCACACACAACCTTTTCATTAGGTGTATTCTCAAAAGCCCGTGCATTTAGGGTCATGCACGTGTATCCCAGTATAGTGAACGCTCTACGAATTCTGCCTCAAAATTCCATAAGAAGCGGCCCCCACTTCCACATTCACATAGGTGAGTCTATCAAGAGCACTCCTGTAGTCAGGTACTCCACTCCTCTTAGAGTATAGATCTCATTAAGAGTTTCTATTATCTCATCCTTTCATCGCTTCAGGACTCATGCTTCCCTCATATATTATGCAGTATGTTCATCTCATATCACTATGACTTGTTATTACCCATTGAACCTAATTCTTGGGATCTCCAGTCTTTTAGGTCGGGTTACCATCATAGGTGACTCATCAATCTATAGGCAATAGTCTCATCCTTTTGGATGTATTTATGACTTTCTCTTTAGCTAATCCTTTCGTCAAAGGATCTCCTAAATTTTCATCAGTGCGTACATGATCCACTATAACAGCTCATTTAGAAAGTAATTCTCTAACTGTGTTGTGCTTACGAAGAATTTGTCTTCTTTTACCGTTGTAATAACGATTCTTGATTTTTGTAATAGCCGCGGTACTATCCCAGTGAATGAACACAGCTGACAATGGTTTTTCCCACAACGGGATCTCTGCTAGCAGGCATCTCAACCAGCTTGCTTCTTCACTAGTAGTAGCTAGTGCTATCATTTCAGAGTCCATAGTGGACTGAGTGAATATCGTCTGTTTCTTTGATTTCCATGACACAACACCATTGACTATGTTGAAAACATAGCCACTGGTTGCTTTGGAGTCATCTAACAAGGTGTTCCAATCAACATCGTTGTATCCTTCAAGGACGGCAGGAAACCTTTGATAGTGTAATCCGAGACTCATGGTCCTTTTAAGGTATCTCATGACTCATTCAATAGCGTGTCAATGCTCTGTACTAGGTCTACTAGTAAACCTGCACAATAATCCCACGACGTAGGGTATGTCGGGTCTAGTGCAATCAGTAGCATACCTGAGGCTGCCAATGATGCTCGCATATTCAGTTTGTCTAACACCTGCACCAGAGTTCTTGAAAAATTTCACACTTGGATCATATGGTGTGCAAGCAGGTTTACAGTCAAAGTAATTATATTTCTTTAGCATCTTTTCAACGTAGTGAGACTGATCCAAAGAAATTCCCTTTTCTGACCTAGTAATCTTGATTTCATGGATTACACTTGCTTCTCTGAGGTCTTTCATATCAAAATTGTTACTCAACAATGAGTTCACTTTATTTACAGCATGAATGTTTGATCCAAATATAAGTCGTCTATATAGAGACATATGATAGTGCAAATGTTATTTTCATATTTGTAATAAATGCATTTGTTACTTTCATTCACTTTAAACTCATTCAACATGATTAAGTTATCAAATTTTTCATGCCATTGCTTAGGAGCTTGTTTAAGACCATACAAAGATTTATCTAACTTACAGACCTTGTTTTCTTGTCCATGATTTACAAAACATTCAGGTTGTTCCATATAAATTTCTTCTTCCAAGTCAACATTTAAAAATGTTTTTTTAACGTCCATCTGGTGTATCACCAGGCTATGAATAGCCGCAAGTGATATTTGCACCCTAATGGATGTTAGTCTAGTGATTGGTGAAAAAGTGTCGAAGAAATCTATATTTTCTTTTTGTCTAAAACATTTGGCTACAAAGTGTGCCTTGTATTTATCAATAGATCCATCGGGTTTTAGTTTCTTTTTCAAAATCCATTTACAACCTATGGGTTTGCAACCAGGAGGCAAGTTTACTAAATGTCAGGTCTTGTTAGACTCTAGAGAATCCATTTCATCGGTTATAGCTTTTTGCCATAGATCTGCATCCAAAGATGACAAAGCTTCTTTAAGATTTGTAGGATCCTCTTCTAAATTATAGGCCACATATTCTAGTCCATAATCTTTAGCAACTCATACTCTCTTACTCCTTCGAGTTTCTGTTTCGTATTGTTTGTTGCTTTCAGTGTTTCTTCTCACATGAACTTGACTAGGTTCGCTGCCCCCACTATTTCTCGACTTGAAAGGGAATTTATTTTCATAGAAGTCAACATCATTTGACTCTATAATCACTTTCTCATTTAGGTCATAAAAGCTATACGCTTTACTGTTTACAACATATCCTATGAAAACACATTTATATGCTCTACTTGCGAGTTTAATTCGCTTGGGATCGAGGATTTTGACATAGGCCATACAATCCCATGTTTGAAGATAAGACAAGTTGATGTTTTGCTTTTCTTCATTATCTCATAAAGAGATGTTTTGCTTTTAGATTTTGGAACCCTATTTAAAATATAGCAAACAGTCAAAATAATTTCCCCCCACCAGTGAGATGTAGCACCAGAGTTAAGCATAATAGCAACAACTAATTCAGTAAGAGTTATATTCTTTCTTTCAGCTTTATCATTCATTTCAGGTGAATACGGTGTAGTAGTTTCATGTATAATTCCTTGGGTTTTGTAAAACTCATTAAACAAACTAGAATCGTACTCTGTTCCTCTATCACTATGAAACTTCTTAATCTTTTTGTTAAATTGATTTTCAATTTCAGTTACAAAGATCTTAAACATGTCAAGCGCTTCATTTTTATTTTTCATCAAATATACAAAAGTAAAGTCGGAGCAATCGTCAATAAAAGTTATGAAATAACGCTTTCCATTTCTGGTCAGCGTTCCATCAAGTTTACATATATCAGAGTGTATTAATTTTAGGGGTTCAGATTCTCTAACTACTGATTTATGTGATTTCTTTGTTATTTTAGCTTGACTGCAAAAATCACATTTTTCAAAATCCTTTGGAGATAACTTTGGAATTAAGCCTAAGTTACTTAAGTTTGAAATTACATGTTTGTTCATATGACAGAGTCTAGCATGCCAAATATTAAAATCACACAACATGTAAGCAGAAGGAGACATTTTATTCATTTGAACATTCAATTTAAACATGTCATCAGTAACGTACCCTTTCCCAACAAAAATACCATTTTTAGAAATAGTTTACAAATCTGCCCCTATAGATTGAGTGAACCCTGCCTTATTGAGAAGAAACCCAAAAATCATATTCTTCCTTATTTCTGGAGTGTGCATGACATCCTTCAGAATTAAGGTTTTTCTAGATGTGAATGTTAGTTCCACATCTCCTATACCAGCAACATTAGTGGTGTGGGAATCTCCCAACAACACTTTCTTATCTTCAGCAGCAGTGTATGTTTTAAACATAGCACAATCATAATAGACATGGCGAGAGGCGCCAGTGTTTATTCACCATCCATCTGATCCACCTACAAGGTTGATCTCGGTTATCATAACAATGAATTACTCTTATGTCAAGTTAGCCTGATTTCCCGGGCTTGGCTTGTTCCTGCACTTGCGTGCCATATGACCCTATTTCCCATAGTTGAAACAGAGAAAAGGGAGAGGGCCATTTCTAGGAGGTGGTTGTTGTCTGGCACTTGGGACCTTATGAGGGTTCCCATTCTTGTTGTTGTTCTTAAAAGAGTGACTCTGATTCTTTAGTTGTTTGTCGTTTGACTTCAGAACTGCTCCGATGAATTTCTTTTTCTTGTTGTTTGTTAGAAGAAGAACTTCATCTTTCTGGTCTTGTTTACGATATTCCTTCTCAATTCTAAGGCGAGTTATCAAGCTTTCTAGAGAAAATTCTTTTGTTTTATGCCTGTGAGAATTTTTAAAATCTTTCCAAGCAGGGGGCAGTTTGTCAATAATAACATCAATCTGAAGTCGTGAGCAATTTTCTGGATTTCATGAGATTGAGCTTCCACTGATTTGTCATATGTCATCTGATATTTGAGGTAGCGGCTAACAGCATACTTTTTAGCTCCAGCTTCCTCAGTATCATATTTCTTCTTTAGAGCATCCCAAACATGTTTAGCAGTAATCATTATGTTCCCATTGGGTTAATGCAACAGCTTTTTTATCTCGTTCTGATTGTTCAACAGCTATTTCTTGAACAACAGGGATGTCATCCTTCAGAACGTTGGCAACTTTTTTTGTGGTTAGAAAAAATAACATCTTTTGTTGCCATCGTTTGAAGTGACTACCCTCAAGCCGAAACAGTTTGTTGAAGTCAGAAACATAAGAACATGTCCCTGTAATTTCTTCTATGGTATGAATCATCAATAAAATCCAACGCCTTTTGGAGATCACTTGAGTCATTTCATTCAAGAGTTTATTAGTAAATAATCACCTCTCTTTGGTCAGCTTCACGTTCACACTTACACTTTGAGAAGTGGGCCTGAAATAGAGCGTTGGCTTTTGTGTGTGATGAGTACACGAATCTTTTCTTTTTCTTCATATGATCGTCTAGTAGGTAAAAGATTGTACTCGACGCTGAACAAAGAATCCTTAAAAGCTCCCCAAATTAGAGTCTTCAGTCAACCGTGCAGAAAATGTCTTACTGGTTTTACAAGCCATAATGTAAAACCTATCCAATTTCTATTAATTGATTAAGTTCCTGTAAACTTTAATAACTAGGATTCTGGACGAGGTGCCATCACATGAATGATTGTCCAAGATAATTTAAGACATCTTAGTATTCTCTTTTAGGCATTTTCCACAACTGTCTATGAAAGGTTGTCCTGCTAGGCCCATCATATGCTGAATATCAACAAGAGGGTAATTTGATTCATCATAGTTGTTCGTACCCATCATCTGCCGGTAATGTCACTTCTCAACACATGGAGCTGCTTAATACACAAACATTAACGCGACCAACTTCAAACAATTGGGAGACAACTTCACGATCATTACCATCCAAGCATACTCCTAGAGAAAGCATATTTTAATGACTTATTACTTATCCTATTAGGTACTGAAGGAACAAAAACAAGAGTGGGTTCCCAATTGTTGGAGGTTGAGTAATAGCAGTGTAAGTAGCTCTTCCAAGAGATCAAGAACAACAAGCAAGGCATCTTCTTCCCATGGACTAAACAAAAGGTAACCCAAACTGTAATCCTTATGGCATTGAATTTAAAAATAGAGAGCAAAAGGATAGGTATGATATGCTTGTTCAAAGAAAAATTGTGCCAATAAGATATGTTGATGAGCTTGCATTGACTGCTTTGGGTCTGGTTGATGATGTAGCATGGATGTTTGAGCAATTAAGTTGGACTACTTCATGTCCTTGAAATGTTCCACTTTTTAGCTCTCTTGAGGTAGTAGTGGTTAGAAAAAAAGATTGGGAAAGTGGTAGAATTGCCTTTAGACTGTTCAATAATGACCATGTCACGAACTTCTCTGAATTTTGTGCTGTGTATTATTGCCTAATGAATGTGAAAGGCATTTGAACATAAAGAACTTTGTCGCCCACTTGTTTTGGGAGCAAATTACAGGGAATGGCGACTATGTTTCTGTGTTGGCCAAGGCTTCTTATATCCATAAACCATGCTTTAGATATGTCCAGAGAGTAATGGCCAACACACTTTTTGGAAGGAGAGAAAGTGAGGGGGTTGCTAGGCAGAGCGAGCTATTCTTTTTATCGGCAATCACTAATCAATTTGCTGTTAATTCTGGTTCTTTTTTAGCTAGGCAATTTGATAAAGTTGCCAAAGCAAGCAAAGGGGATATAGTTATTGGTGGATTGATTACACCTATAACAATATCTCTTGGTTATACTAATGTATTTTTAAGTTATCTCAAGTCCAGGGACACACAAGGATCAATCTCGATTCTTGTATTGCTATGAAGCTCATCACTAAGTTACATGACACATATCATCTGCTGCTCCATGATGGTTCCACAATAGCTCTACCAAATCCTGCAAGAACCACCATACCAAATACGGATAATTGGCTACTTTCAGGCGACAAGGGTTCTTAGTAGAATTAAGAATGTTTAATGCTTTAAATCTTGTAAAAAGCTTACGTAGGAACTGTCTTTATTAGTTTTAGTATTTAATTGTTGATGTTACAGACGATATGTAATTTAGCTAGCGGCTTGTGATTTAAAGTGGAACGTTTGTCATTAAGTTCTTGTCATTCCTATATATATATATATGTGTGTGTGTGGGAAAGACATGAATTTGAAGTTTACATGCAGAATGAAAAGTAATTACAATTCAGATTACTTATAGGAGCCATAGTATTCATTTCATTGTTTCTTTTGATATAAATTAGTGTTGGTCATGTATTTTTTGAATTTAGTCCATCTATGCTACACAGCATGTATTTGAGCTATACTATTTGGACGATGATTTCATGTGCAATATTATAAATTTTAATGTCGCTGCAACAGCAATAGTGACCGCATTTGCTCACATTTTTAGACGATATAAAGGTGTGAAGCGTAACTGCAACCGCGAGTACAATTTAAAACCATTGTATTGAACACGATTCCTATGGACCTAGTTAGTTGCATTTATTAAGCCAGCTTTCCTTTACTAATAAAAAAAAAATACACATAGTTTTTAGTACAATAGCTGCTTCTGTGTGCATAAGAAAACTTATTGTAATCTCTCTTCATATTTTATTTCATCTTTTATGCTACTTATAAAACGAGTTCTTAAATGTACTTAACTTGCTTCATAATATCAAAATCATACATGGATCTTTATTGAGCTGCTTCCAAATAAGAAAATCATTGGTTGTACATGAGTTCAAATCAAACAGCAGACGTGATCACCTTCCCCAAGGTCTTAAAATCCTACTCCATTTTATACTTTCATCTCCAAGTGGTGTCTTATTACCAACATATGTTCATCATCTTGTGGGTAAATTAGATAACTCATAGTTGTTAAAGCTTTAGTTATTCTAACCGAAATAGTTTTCAGTTAGTTTTAGTTTTATCCGGTTGGTCATGCTTATTGTTCCTTGTTAATTCTCGTGTATATTGTTAGATTTTAAATTGGGAATAATTCATCCTTACTAAATTGGCTTATAAGGTGCACACAATTATTCAATACGGTAAACGCAATTGATTGAATGCAATTATTCAATATTTCAATTTTCTTTTTTTGTTATCAAAGTAAGTGTCTAATTTGTCAAAAGAAAGTATATATGGGTACGTTGGTTTCCTGAGTTCAGTTCAAAACTCCACTTGAGTTACTTACAAATTTAATTTTAAGTTTAAACTCGACACAATCTAGATTCAGAAGCAACTCAGATCAGCTCGATAGCAAAAATCAAATAAATCAAAAGATAAAAAAACCTTAAAAAAACAAATGTGTTCCTTCAACTTTAAATTAAAACATTATCAAGTTGGTTCATAAACCAAACAAGTCGAACTATATATAGTTCAAGTTCAACTCATTTATTTAGCGAGTTCAATTTTAAATTTAAGTTCAATTCATTTGGTTCATGAACCAACTTCAACTTATTTACGTAACATAACTTTGTTTTTATGAGTTGGGTTGGGCTAGATCGAAGGGATTACCACAATCAACGCATAAAATCCCCTAATTATTATAAGGACTATAGACCTATTGTTATAATATGATTGATATCCAAAAGTTGGCCATGTAAATCTTAGGCAAAAAGTCATTTTCAAATGTCATTCTAAAAAACTTGTCAAGTCACGAGTACTTGATGGATTGTGTTTCAACATACTTCAAAATGTTGAAGAATCTCAACAAAAACAAAATGATATAATTACAAAAGTTAATGCATAAACAGCAATGTTATATGTCACGAGAATTAGTTTTCTGAAATTATCAAGAAATTAGTTGGAGTAATCAAAGGTATACATGACCTAATAAAATGGATAAAAGTTAAAAAAGTAAAAGTGTATCATGAGTCATTCGGAAAACATTTCTTCTTTATGCATAACAATTTTTATGTATATATGATGGAAAACTAGTCGGTGATAATTTAACTCCATGCTGCGTCAATATAACAGATAAAGTTAAGAACCTTTAAATGGTGGGTGTTTGGATATGTTTCATTTGAGAAATTAAAGTTGATTTTTGCAAAAATGAACTCTTGTAGCCTATTTTTAGCGACTAGAGAAGAAAAAAACAACAAAGAAAATATGTTAAGGTAAGGGGTAGCTTGGTAGTGCCAAAAATGCCTATAAGGATGTGTCATAGAGCATTAAAAGTGTTAACATTACACATCTATTTGCGACATATGTAACACTTAATATTCAATCAAATGGAAAAATTCAACCACAATACACCTTTGAAATAGATCTTTTTAAGTTTTTTATTTTATTTTAATTTTTTTTGAGTAATTTATAAGTGAGGATTATGACTGTAAATAATATTAATTTAAAATGTATGTAAAACTAATTTATAGGTATTTAAGCTTTTTTATTTATTAAATTAGTTATTTATATTTTTAAAGTTAATTTTTTATCAAATTAGATTTATATTTTTTTAAAGGAAGTTATTTTACTCTTGTAATATGCCACCGTTGATATTTTTTATAACTCATTATAAAAACACCCTAAAACCCTTCTTGCATCTACAATATAAATAATTGTCTTCCATTAAGACAATAATACACATGATAAGTTTTAGGCAAATAAAATATTTAATACTTTTTAATAATGAACAAAGTTTGTCACAAACACTTACTATTAAAAAAGTTTGTTTTTCAAATTAAATAAGTCTACTTAAGAAAATAAATTATATCACCAGAAACTAAAATATTAAAAAGACATCAAACAAATTAGAAAAAAAATCATCATACTATATATTCTTATGCCATTTTTATTATCCTATATCCGCCTAAAAATATACCCGCACAATAAATTTTTTGAAAAAAGTATTTTTTTTTTTTTTCGATGAAAAATGTACTTAATAAATTACATTCTACAAATATCTCCCTTCAATAATTATAATTGACCCTTATTTCACCAAAGTTGAAATAGAAAATGTGTTTTTCATATTGTGATCATTCTCTCCATTTCACTTTTTATTTTTGGTGAATCTCTATCTCACTTTGTATGTAAATTTGCTTGCATTTATTCTATTGAACTTTTTTTTTTTTGCAACTGATGGTATGTGTGTGTTGTTTTAGGACGATTTATTATTTGCTTTTGACTACAATTTATGGATTTGTTTTACTTTTTTCTATTTATTATTTTCTTTTGACTACAACTTAAGTTATATTATATGGTTCTCTTTGTGACTATACATTTATTTGATATTGTTCTTATCACTTCGTTATGTAGTACTTATAAAAAAAAAATCTTGAAAGACAAAAATGGATATATGGATTACAGATAATTACTTATGATTTATATTTATAAGTGCATGAATATATTATTTTATTTCAATGTTATTTGCTTTACACCTATGTTTGTTTATTGTTTAACACATGGTTTCCATATAGTTTTGTTTACATTGAGATTTTAAAGATACATTTAAATCTCATAAAAAAAAAAAAATATATTCAAATGAGCAACATTGATAATATTTTATTATGTCTCTAAATAATTACACTAACTATGAGATATAGTTTCTTTTTTATATTAATATTATATGTTTCAAGATTGATTGAGATGATGAATCACTTTACAATTGAAATAAAAGATGTGGATAAAAAATATAATTTTTTTGTTTTTTTAAAACTTATTTTCCTCATAATTTTGTCATCTTCTAATTAACACTACCTTATAGATTAACACGTTCGTCGTTGATTATTTGATTTGATAAAAATAAATCAAAAAATTATTTGAAAATTAAAAGATTGGTGGTTAATATTTGCAATTTTTTTTTATTTTTTAAAATAATATATATATATATGGAGGAGGATGAGAAAGAAACTTGATAGATTCACCAATCTAACTGTGGTATTTTAATTTCTATAGGAGTTGGACTTTAATCCTCAGAGCACTCAGGGGATCCTAGGCACGTGATTGTAAGGTGTCAAGCTTATCTCTAAATATTTAAAGGTTTGTTGCTCGGTGCAACAAGATCAAGTTGGTAAATAACCAAAAGTTTATTTGAAAATTGAAAGATTTGTGGTAAATATTTACATTTTTTTTTTTTTTATGTTTCATAAAATAACTTTTTTTTTTTATTATTCGTAGTATCATTATTTCACCTTAAAAATATAGAGTGAAAAGATGATTCTACAATTTATGAAAACATGATCAATATCTCTCTTTTTCAATACACTGACATAAAAAAAATATATTAAAAACAAAGGTCTGTTTAAACATCTATAAGGATTTTTTTACCAAGTAAAGCATTATGCAATATTTTTCGATCCAAGTTGACATGTTTTGACAAAGTTATGAGATTTCACACCTTCAATTAATAAAGGGAGTTTGCAATGTTTGTGAGGACTACAATTTGTCGCAATGTTTTATATAGCGATAAGCACTTTTAACATAGAAGAAATCTTTCTTGTGGGGGATCCAACCTAATCTTTTTGTCTAATTAGTGAATGAGAAGATATTTGAGATATTTGAGATAATTTAGTTTTGAGAGGCTTAAGAGACCAAATTTTATAGTCGTTCTGATGAGGTATCATATGATATAATTGACATCTCAGTTATCTGCCCATATATTAAGAAAATGATTTGTTGCCACTTTCCAAAGGTAACCCTATTTAAGAATCTAAATTTTTTCATGAATGCTTCTCTAGGTATAACTCGATACACACTTTGAGAAAATTCACATGAGAGAAGTATTGAGTTTCTGACATTTACTCAATGAATCTAAAGTTGACTAGATGGGTCACCTGTGTTTGACAAGAAAAGCATTACCAAATCTACTCTCTTTCAAATCACAACTACTCTTTGTTTCACAATATTTGCTCCAATTGGATCAGTTTATTTTCTTTTTCTCACCATGATCATAAAATCACCAAAATTGTTTGTTTGTCGATTCAATGTGGTTACATAAACTCAAGAGGAACAAGAAGCAACTCATGGTATAATTGGGGATGAATTGTGCAACAAAATTTATGAGAATTTATTTTTCTGCCGAGGACAAAAATATCTTTTTCCAACTTTTTAATTTTTTTTCATGATTTAATACTTTGATCTTCCAATCATGGAGAGAAGATTCAAATACTTGGAGGGACTTCTCTACTACCTTAAAGAGAATCCATTTGAGAAATCAATTTGTTTGTTTAAATGAACATATTGACTAAAGGAGATCGCTAAAAGAGATATCTTATTTGTTAAGATTGGTGAATTAACCAAAAGTGTCTTGTTAACATTGGAGAATCTTTTGAACACATTCAACATTAGAATAGGAAGTTGTAGCTAGGCAAAAGATAATACTCATGCACAATTTATCAAATTTTGAAATCAATTCAACAATTGTTTTATGTTTTGATAAAACCTTTATTTTTTTATTTTTTAATAGAGTATAATAAGTTAAAATAACTTACTTTTGAAGCATTCATGATTTTAATGATTTGGAGATATTTCTTTTAGAAAAATGTAATCGAAAGAATGAATATATACATGAGATAGAAAAATGCATATATATATATTTGGTTTTAATTATTTTAATATATCTTTTAATGAAAAATAAATACATATATAAGACAAAAAAAGCATATATATTTGATTGAGAAGAAAAATAAATAAAAATATTACATAAAATATATGGAAACAAGAGATATATTATGTCAAATATCATCTCATAAATGTCAGAATTTGAAGATATCTTATAAGGCTGTTGCTTGATAAATATTTAGAACCGTATTGAGTTTTTTTTTTTTTTTTTTGATACAAAAATGGTGTTGAGCATTAATTCTATGGCATTCCTTTCTCAAAAAATATTTCCCTTTTGGAAACAACAATCAAATACTGGTCTGATCTCACTTGAAGATTTAATTTTCAATTCCGAAATATTCTCTTTTAATTAGTGTATGTAGGTCTTAGGTTTAGAAACAACTTTCTCTTTCTTTTTTGTTGTTTTTACTTTTGATACATTGATTTCTTTTTTGACTAATTGATCTGTTGATTTGTAATCATGGTTAATTTCACGAGCCACATTAATATATGATATCATCATGCTTTGATGTAAATTTATTTTTCTACTGTTTTACGGGATTTTGTTTTTTATTAATTAACATGTTTAGATTACTTATGCATGTATAACATGTTGAAGCTTTTGTTTTTAAATTGGAGAGTAGAAAATTATTATTAATAACAAGTATATTAATAGACATTTTAAAATTGTGTTTTAGTTAAAATTTGAAGTATGTTGATGGAAGTTATAAAGTCAAATTCTTACTATTCAGTTGATATTTTTTTTGAGGTACCTGTCAATATGAATTTCTTTTTAAAAGATTCCTCTTTAATTGAATTTTTAAATTTCAATAATAATCTCAAAACCTTTTTTTTTTCATGTTCTGATTATTCTTAATTTAGTTGATTAATTCATGATACATGCAAGATGAGCATCATATATGATCGAGATATGTATGGGGCGGTGGGTTTTGAAACTTTTAATAAAACACTTTGTCTTTTACAATTTTTCTTGCTGAATTTAAGAGGGTGTGATCACAAAGTTGTTTAAGAAAAATACAAATTATACAATAAAGTATCAAACTTTATGTGATATCACCAATACGTATACGTTTCTTAGTTTGTTTATATTCTTATAGTACACGAAAGTCATACATGTGAGACCCTCATCATAAAACAAAAATAAACAAACAAACAAACACACATTACACATCTTTTCCTTGCTATACCCTTTTTTTTCTTTAGCTATAATTAATTATAAGCAACCATGTTTCTTCTTCTTTTTCTTTCATTATAGATATGAACATGGAAGATCACATCAATAGATCAAAACACCAAGTTGAAATCCCTATAGAAAAATTGAGTGCATCCCTTGAAGGTGCAAAGTTTAAGAAGGCTATGATTGATGATAATGAGAAAATATGTGAAGAACAAGTTGAAAAAAATGAAGAGAAAGGAGAATGTCGCTATTGTCATGAGGAGGAATTTGTTTCTAAACTTGAAGCACCATGTAATTGTGATGGAAGCTTAAAGGTATTTTCAATTTTAGCTTAGACATTTTTAATTTTTACTTGTTTTAATTTCTCCACTATTTTAAATTAAATATTGCAAGTATAAATGTTTAACAATACAATTTTTTTAAAATCAGACCAACTCCACCTGTTCAAGTGTATGCAATTGAAACCATTCATCTATTTTTTTTTTTACTTTTTTTAATAATTTTAAATTATTTAATTTATTTATTAATCATCTCGTTAAATGGCTGAACTGATTGAACCAATCAAATTATAATAATTTGATAGTCTCACCAATTCCAACTTTAGTATAGTTTTTAAAACATTATATCAATATATTTATTTACTTTAGATGATTTTAATTATATAATACTTTTTCTTATAGGATTTTATATATTCACATGTTATTATCATAGTTAAACGACTAAATTAAATGCAAATTGTGTCTTAGTATGCTCACAGGAAATGCGTGGCCCATTGGTGCAACATCAAACGCAACACAATATGTGAGATATGCAAGCAGGTATGGTCGTTGGTTCCTTGTTATCAATTAGATTAATGTCTTCCATCCTTTGGTGTCATTTATATTTATGGTAATATTATTGTATGCATAGTTGCATTTTATCTGGACCCACATAGATGAAATTTGTCAACAAATTGAATCGTGGACTTCCTGTTATTTTATTAAATTTAGAATAAAACCCTCAATTGATTAGTTCTTCAAGTACCATTTTCTCTTCAACTTATTCTCTAAAAAAATAAATAAATAAAAACTCTAGAAAATATGAAAACATCATTTTGGTGTCTAAAGTATTTCAAAATTCGTCTCATAAGTCTCTGGTATCTTAATGACATGAACTATGAACTAAAGCAGTGAATTTCATATACATCTATGATATTGTTTTTATACATACTAATGTGTTTGTTTGTCCGTTTTTTTTTATTATATTTAAATAATAATTTTTTTTTATTTTTTGTTTTTAAATTGTGGGAATGTAATTCACCAATAGTAAAATTTGAAAAGAAAATTGTAAATTAAGCATAGTCAGAATGTAAGCACGAAAGAAGGAAAAAATCGACAATAGTGTATTTGAAAAGTAAAATAGTTTTTGTCATTAAAAAATAAAATGTAAAATAGGTTAAATAAAAAAAGTATTGTCTTTTTATATATTTTTATACATATAAATTTTGGAATTAAGTTGGAGAGAAAATGATACTATAGTCATTGAGGTTTTATTCTTAGATTTAACAAGAAAAAAATATCAATATCATATCATTACTTGATGAATATATAGTTTTAGGGGTAGAATGCAATGAATATAAAGTAAAAACATTACAGAACTTTACCTTCTTCATGATTGGGATCATTCAGGCTTACTTTCCAAATTATTCAGTGAAGGGGCCTCCTCCTTATGATGATGACATACTCATGAGGCAAGTTATATATATAGTTATCCTTCTTAATTTTCAATATGCAAATTTTGAGTAAATAACATTTCATTCTTTGAGTGGAGAAATAAATAACTCAATTGATTTGAGTTAAAAACATTACATTACTATTGATCCTTAATTTATTCCTTTGAATTGTATAGTTGGGTCAATTTTGTCTCTTAAATTCACACAAAAGTCAATTTAATTAGTTTATCCATCAAAATATTTCTTCAATAAACATTCATGGTAAAGCTTTTTAAATTGCATGTGGCCCAAAATTTACAAAAAAAATAAATAAGAAAATTGATTATGTTTTACAACTTAATGGATTAAATTAAGTTGACAAATCATTAGAGATTAAAATATATATTTACTCTCTTTTTTTTCTTGAAGTGAGAGATGGGCAATTCCGGGAACAAACATTAGAATGGTGTCACCACTGCAGCAAACGGAGCGTAGCATGAATCGCCTTATTCGATCAATGAATTCCGACTTTACATTGAGAAATCCCACTGGAGGCGTCATTTTCGGAACACTACTATTTGTGGTAATTAACAGTCTACAGTTAACTGTACCATAAAGTTGACTGCAGCGAGCGAGTCTACAGTTAACTGTATCATAAAGTTGACTGCAGAGAGTCTGTAAGCTCTATTAACTTATTTAAAAGATATGAGTTCAATTTTTGTTAATATTCTTCCATATGAATCAATTGCAGTTTGTTGTATTGTTGGTTATAAGGGATGCATACTATTATACACCACCCAAGGAGGACAAAATTTCTCACATTATGTACATTGTAAGAAAATATATATTTCTAGTTATTAATATATTTTAATATTGATATTTAACTTACTCTAATAAACATTTCTAGTCATTATTTTTTGTTTAATTAATTTTTCCTCAATCATAAATTTATAAGAAAATATATATTTGTCTCACAGGCTGTGGTGATTCTCATTGTGCCTGCCTATATTTTATCATGGATTTTGGAATGCAGGTAACTAAATTTGTTACATTGTTACTCCCTTTTCATTATTAATTCTCTTATGATCATATTATACCTTTGTAATTTATGATTATTATTTTATAAATTTTGACATTAATTTAGAGTTCAGAGATAGCGTCGACCGCGACGAGAGCCAGAGCAATATGAAAAAGAGCCTATCTGCATCATTGAATGTAAATATTCTTGAAAAGTTGACACACTAATCTCCACCTTGTTATGGAAAGAAGGATAAGAAATGTATTATATTAATAGTAGTATTAGTAGTAAGTATATATAGTTGGAATTGTACATTTTCAACTTAAAAATTTTTCTTGAGTTTTCCTTGTTCTGTATCTTTAAGTATATAAATAATTAGAGTCAATATATGTTTGTAAAAAATGATCCTTTTTATATGAATAAGATGTGTATATATAAAAAGAGCGAGAGAGGGGGGGTTAGTTTTGAATCAAATTATGGGAAAAAAGATGTACTTAATATAATTTGTTTTAGAATTACTACCCCAACTGAGTTTTTCAATCTTTTCTCCAACCTATTCACAAGGCTTGTGGTATTTGATGTAATTGTACCAATTATTGTCAGGATCCTTTTTACAAAAAAAGAAGTAAAACCTTACTCTAGTGACACTTAAACACCCCGATAAACTCAATTTTGTACATATTAATTGAGTTGTCATGTTGTTGTCGACGTGATTTTTGGTCAAAGAAAAGTTCATTAAATCTAAAATAAGTTAATATATTGACTTACGTTGCAAATAGTAATTTTGTAAATATCGTGAAAAACAAAATTGGATATTAAGGTTAAAATTTGTTTTAAATGATTTGAGGAAATTTGATTTGAAATTAATAACTCAAATATATAGACATTTGAATAATCAATGACTGAAAAGTTACCACTATAAGTGTTTGAAATATAAATAAATAACTTCAAGTTAAATGTAGAATGTAAGAACTTTTAAAGTGAAATTGCAAGTTGAATTTAAATGACTTGTAAAAAATATTTGAATTGAAAATGTTAGATATAATGAAGATACAAAATTTTAAAAAAAATGTAGAGATGTGAAAAACCTACTTAAAGTTTAAAAAGTTTGAGTTCAGTTTTTTGATTTAGGAATAGACTATTGAAGTTTAAAGCATCTATAAACTATATAATTATCATTATGTGACGTACCAAAATCATGGTATTTACTTTTTTTTTTTAATTCATATACTTGAATCAGACAAACTCTTTAATTGGTCAACTCTGCGATAATAAGTTAATTAATTGTGTTTATTGTTCTTCTTTAATTGAACAAACTTTGTAGACCTGACACATTCTTAACTTTAGCTTTTGTCGATCTTTGATTTCTCATAACTTTGTCGAATGTTAAACTATTTCATGTTTGGCTAACTTCACCATTGTTAATACTATATATAATATGAAGTTTAATTCTTTTCATTAAGTATCATTTCAACTCTTCGTCTATTTGAATGAATCTTTATTTATTGGTAATTTTTAATTTTGTCAATAACACATAATGTATGCTAAATATCCCTCCAATAATAAAATTTATGTACTTTTATATATAAAAACAGTCTTCTTCATTTGTATCCTTTAATTCATACTTTCCACTTATCTTTTTTCATGAACATCTTCTCGCTTTATTCTAAACCAAAAAATGATATTGGCCTAAACCTTCTTCCAATTGGTGGTAGAGAATAAAAGTTTGAGTAACATATTCACGAAGGAAGTAGGACATTAATCAAATAATTAATTAATTATGAATCAACAATAGCCAATTATTATTAATTATTAATATATATTATGGTTAATTATTGTTAAACACTAAATTAATTGATGAATGCATTGTGTTTTTGTTTATTAATGAACCGTGATGTCCAACAAAAGATATCTCTCATTGGCTGTTTATCTATTTAATTAGTGTTCTATTAGACAATTAAGATAACAATGAAAAACTTAAATAAAATGATGATAGCTCATCTCTCAACAACATTCTCTCAAAATTAAGGTCTTTATTGCTAAAGTTTTGAAGTATACAACTCCAATAGTTTAGTCTATTGATAATAGGCAGACATTAGACATTGTATATGTACGTTGTGGATTTGATTATCATTGGAGAGAAGTAAATATAAATCCATTTATAAATATATATTAAACTAGAAGATCTTCTTTATCTTAGACTGATGCATCATCTTTTTACTCTAATATTTTATATCAAAATTAAAGTTTTAAAATAAATAAATGATACAAATGCAAGCATTTCTAAAATTCGTGGCATTAATTCACTATTTATACCACAAAATTATACTAATTGCCACATGCATAGTTCCTCTATTTCTTCTTAATTTTTACATTTGTAGGAAATTTGTATTCATATTTGTCACTATCAAATTTCAATGCAATATTGATACCTAGATAAATAGAAAAGCAAATTTCTACCATTCTTTTGTGTAATTTTTTTTCATATGACAAAACAACTTTGATCAATCTTTGAATAAATACTACTATAAACTTCACCATGATTTGAGATCTGGAACAATGAAGGTGGATTAAGATTGATCTTCAGCCCATAACATGGCTTTCGTCACTACTTACTTTTTGGGTACCTCTTCACTTTTGTTTTGGATCTAGACATCTTTTTATTATTGGTCGACTTTACTTTTATAAATTTAAAAAGGAAAATAAAAGTAAGTAATGAGTAAAATGGGCCAATGTATAGTGACAAAGAAAAGTGTGAGAACGTGTGAGTCATTTCCTTGCAATATTAAATATGGGCCCATTTACGTCTAAGTCTTTATTAAACGTTGTGCTAGCAAATAATCATGGTGATCGTTTACTCAATGTTTTCCTTTTTTTCTTTATAAAGTTTATAAATTTCATCTCAAGTAAAAATTGTATTTTATACTCCCTCTAATTACAAAAAAGTGATAATCAAATTTTAGTCGTTGTATAAATAAAATTAATTATTTTTTATTTATTTAATGATTATGTTTTTAATATATTTTATTTTAATAAGAAATATTTATTGTCAATAGTTAACTCATAGAATAAACAATGTAGTAAATTCGGATTATGTTTGATATGAAACATAGAAAATTAATTTCATTTAATTAATTTTAATAATAATCATAAAAGTAATTATTTTTATTCATAATATTAATTAGAGAGAATTTTTAAGTCATAGTTCAATTGATAATTGTTGATATTGTTAAATTAAACGTGTCAGATTTAAATTTAAGATCTCGTAAATATGTGAATTAATTATATTAATATTTATTATTTTTTTATAAAAAATAAGTAAGTAAATACATGAAGTATACTATAAGATCTTATAACACTTACTCATTATACAATAGAGATATTACTTATTTAAATATGAAAAAAGATATTACTGATTTAATTATGGACTAGTTGATTTTTTTTATTTGCTTTAAACTAAAAGTCTCATTTTCAATTAAATTTCATATTTTTATTACTAAATCAAATCAATTAAAATTGTTTTAAAGATAAATGTCATAGATGTTTGTAACTATCAATTTTAATTTAGCAGTCCCATTTCTATATTTTATGTAATGCATTGTGCATATTTCATTGTGAAAGTGATAGGCATGTGTAACTTTGACACTTTTCTCTTTAAATAGTTCAATATTAATTAATATATTAATTCCAATTATCCCAATTCATTCCTGATTAGAAACATGTAATTAATTATCTCCAAACCAAGATTACACACTACCACAAGAAATTTCATAGAATGGTAACAATCACATTAATAGGCCTTTCTCAATAAAGGCGAACAAGCCTAAAAGGAGTGTTAATATTAATATAGCAATGATACCCATAAACTCAAAGGGGCATCCAAAATACATGAACAAATTTTCATAGACCCAAAAAGACTACAATTTCGTGTATCTTTATAATCACAATGAATTAGACAAAATTACAGTGATATAATAATTTTAATACAAAAATATAATTTTTGTAAAAATTAATATAGTTCACTATAAATCTGTCAAACTCACTGTAAATTTTAATATGCATTAAATTAGCATATAATAAAATAGTAAAATATAAAAAACTCAAGAAGGAAAATTATTAATTATTAATTCAATATAGATATAGATATAGATAATTGATGAAAGTAAAGGTTTTTAAGGGCACTTGGGTCCTCCTTGTTGGGTCTTCCAGTTGTTGTAGCAAGGGCACACAGCTTTGTTACCATAATAGCCTGGTGGTACACACAAGCATTTCCTGCAACACTTCTGACAGAAAAACATGCAAGGCTTGTGGTATTGGGTTTTCCCACATCTCCTCGAGCACTGTGATGGGCATTCTGGTCATTTCACATTCACCAAGAGACAAAAGATATTGTTATTAAATTATTAAAAGTAAAGAAAACAGCATTATCATCAATTTGACCAATGGTTATTTCTTTTCACACATCATTACAATCAAGACACTCAAACACAAACAGCTTTTAAGGAAATAATTTTGACTAGGGTCAAAGTAAAATTTGAAGTGAGAAAAAAGAAGAAAAAATCTCTTGACCCTCAAAAAGGAAAAAGAAAATATCTATTGACCTCAAAGAAAGAAGTACCTATATGCACTAACACATACACAAATTCTTTAGTGGAATATTGTGGATATAAAATTTAAAGTCGCTTAAACTTAAAATGATAAACTATATAGTAATAACTTTTAGGACTATAAATTTACAAAAAAATATTATTTTTACAGTTGAAAAATCTCATAAATATTAATTTGGTGAGTTGAATTTTGAGTTTTATTTTTATTTTTATTAAATTAATATTGATTAAATCATTATTCCAGTCTTATAATATTAATTTATATTTTAGAAGTATTATTAATTATTGTTATCTTTTTACTTTTTAATATGCCCAAATATTTCACGCTTAAAAATTTACTTTAAATATTTTTTTACACAATATCAACATAACCGACATGTTCTACTTTTCTTTTTGGGGGTTAATTGTGTCTTTCTTCTTCCACTCAGATGTTGACACTATTTTCATGTTCCAATTTGGAGAAATTTATCTATAATCTCTATGCTGCTTCATATTATAGACAATGTAAAAAAAAGAAAGAAAAAAAGTTGACCAAACAATAAAAAAAACTTTACTTACGGTTGATCTTGAGGCTGCCTGGTCCATATTTGCTCTGAAGAAACCACAATTAAACACCATAATTAAACACTAATTCACACCCTCTTTTACAAATCAAAATTCCAATACTCCATTTTGACCATTTTACCCCTACCCAAAAAAAAATCAAGACATACCTTGTTATCATAGAGGTTGCCTCCTTGATCATTACCAGCCATGACCTGAAAAATCAAGCCATACATTAAAATGTAAGAACTTTAATAAGTATTATAACACCAATGTGTGTTTGATAATTAATTAACTTTGAATTAAAAAACTAACCAATGTTTGAAGCATGGAAATGGCAATGAGTGCTAAGATCAAAGATGCAAAGAACTTAGTCATGGCCATTGTAGCAACTCCGGATTTGGCAAAACTCTAAGTAGAAAAAAGAGAACCAAATCACAAGAGAAGAGATATTTGAGGTAGAAATGAAATGTGGGGTATTTATAGAATATAGAATATGAGTGGGGTTTAGGTGCAACATTTATTGGGTACAACCATTAGTAAATATCTGTCCTTGGTTTGAACAACATTAATCTGACACGTGTGTCGGTTCATTATCAAATGGTGATGTGAGCCACATGAGATCTGATCGTACGGTTTATAATACGAATTTAATTTATCTGTTTTGAGATATGCTATGCAAGTTGAACCTAATAACTACCTCATTGGTCCTACTAAAACACACTCTTTGTCTCGTAAATAAAATTCGATATAGTTGTAGCTAGGACATTTATGCAAATGCTTTTGGGATAAGTTGTATGAATTTAGCTGTTACTTATTCCATCTCCAAATAAACAAAAGTGTTCATTATCATAATATATTACCGTTATTCTTCGCGATAAACAATGTTAGTAATACAATTTTTAACACAATATATTTTAAAATATTCTTTTTTATTGATTAAAATTTAGATGAATTTCATCAAATTACGAGAATTTTATTTAAATTTAATAAAATTTATATATATTTTAATCAATAAAAAATACATATATTAAAAAATATGTGTTAAAGAGTATGGTGCACTGCAACAAAATTTACTATTGTCTCTATCACCCCAAGCTATTGTAAAGTAGCTATATTTTTGGATCATCGTTGGTGCTTCTGCTTCACTGATGCAATCTCCGATATTTTCCTGGACGTCATCTCCATCCAGACTTGTGGCTCCATTGAATGGTTATGGTGCTTGGAAGAGGGAGAGAGGGAGGGAAGTGACGAATCAGAGATGCGCAGTTCAAAGAAGAACGAATGAATAATTTTAGTAAAAAATAAACCTAGTTAATTAAATTAAGTAATTCACCAAATTAATCATTTATTTTTAGCAAAAAATTAAATTTTATGTAATAAATTTTTTATTTCAAGGGCATTCTGGTACTTTTGAAAACAATTAACACTTCTTTTTTCTTTATTTTTCTTCTATTTCTTTTATTTCACCATCTACATAAAATATGGTACTTGTGATTTTTAAAGAAATTTAATGTTATGAATTAAAATTTTAGGAAAAAAACTTATTTAAATAATTAATTTAATAGAATTTATATCAAAATTAAATTAAATTAAATAGTAATTTTTAATTAAAGGGTATTTGGGTACTTTCAAAATTAATCAATTTTTCTCTCTCTTCTATTTCTTATCTCTTTCTCTTATTTCAAACAATGCCTCAAGTTAACTATATTTTTCCATTCTTTTCTCTCTTCTCACACTCTTTCTCAATGTGCTTTCTCTCTTCTCTATTTCTTCTTACAACTAAACACGCTCTAAAAGTCAAAAATAGTAGTTAAATGTCAATAATACTTTGAGCGACACTCAGATTCACTGTCAACTTAAAGAGACATCTTGTTATGCTTTGAGACCTGTCACTATATGTTTTTGATTTGATTCTACAATAATAACTGTCACTAAAAACTAAATAAATATAAATAAAAAATTGATATATTCATACGGTATTGTCTATCAGTAAAACCTAGATAAATATAAACAAAGAATTGATATATTTATACGGTATTGTTTGTCACTAAAACATATTATTATTTATTAAATTAAATTTATTTTATTTTATCTATCTACTAATTGCAATTCTAAATTATTAATACTAGTAAAGTAAATTTAAATTTCTAATTTATTTTTATTAACTAATGTCATTGAAACATACAATAAAATATAATACAATTTTAGTAATTCTATTAAATACATGTTACTTGCATTCCTAGCATTTTAATTATATCGCTAACATGAGCATCATATCCTTGTGGCAATATTGAAATGAAATTATGAGCGTTAGAAGCTTATGAATAGAAATTTCATCTACAAATATTTATCCACTAACTAGATCATAAAATCTTTACAAAAGTGAAATAATAGATATTTTTTCACTTTTTCTAACTAATGCCAATATTTTACTTGATAAAACTTTTAGGCAAAAATCATTTAGGATCATATTTTATGGTCTTGATGGATACACAAATTCAACATTCTTAATTTAACCTTATCCTAACACTTTCTCTAAAATCTCTTCTTCCATGTTTTTAGAATCTATCTTTGGAGCTCTATCATTTTAATTATTCTTTGTCCTGCAACACTTGCTTTTGAGAAATATTTCAGATTTGATAAACCAACTCCTAAAGTCCTGTCACACAATAAAAGATATTCATAATTAACAAAAGTTATAAAAACTAAACAATCATAAGGTAATAAGCTCTAATTGTTCAATCTTTTAAAGTTTATAATGTATAATATTTGTGTTCTTAGTTATGTGTAAAAGAAAATTTCACTAATTTACAAATGCTGAAAGAACAAACTCATAAATATTTACTATGATCATCACATTCAACAAATACTTAAAAAAAAAAAATGACAGCCCCACAAAGACCGAAAATTTTGTTACATAATATTAATACTTGGGACATTTCATGGTCAAGACAATGTAATATTGCACATGATATCATTTAGAAATGTATGTAATCCAAGTTGTAACATGCCTATCATTCAATTAAGAAAAATGTGGTGGGGCATCATAGAATTGTATTATTAAGTGTAGATTACTGAATCTATATCACGTCCTTAATTATTGAATTATGGTAAGTAGGACAAAAGTAGTAATTAATTTATGTGATGTTATTTTTTGCAATCATGATGACATTGATGTGAATATCTTACCATGTGCAATTGTAGTGGAGTTTATGATATTTCATCAAAGGGTGTTAATGACATATTTTATTTCTCATTCAGAATAATATAGGCATTCCAAAAAATTTCATGGCAGTGTTGAAATTGAATTTTATTCTGACCTGAAATAATTTGGGCAAACGAAGGGGAGATGGTAAAGGAGGTTTCTTAGGTTTGTTTGGTGATCTCCATTAGAAGAATTCACTGCCATTTCAATTCCTACATCAATATTCAGAGAGATCACAATAATATTAACTCATTTAATAAGAAAAATAAAATTTTTGATGATAAACCAAAATCAAGTAAAGATAGAGAACATGATCACGAGTGAGTTTCAAAAAACAAAATGTGGAACCCAAAACCCTACCCAATGTTATCTCCATTCACCAAAAATCAAAATGTTTGTGACATAATGTAAATAGTCATTAGTTATCAATTACCACTTGACATAAATTATACATGTCCAACTACAGCTTGTAAAACCTCATTAATTTGTGGATCTTGAGGAAAAACGTACTTGGTGAATGGAAACAAGATTTCTAAGCAAATTCTCCAATGTTTTAACTTTATGGTTAACATGAGAGTTAGAGCTAGAACTTGCATGTCGAGGAATCTTGCCAAGACAAGACACACATCCTCTTTTTTTAGACCCTTTAACTTTTGAGTAAATATCATTCTTCCAGTTTGTAGAATCTTGAGTGGTCTGAGGATTATTTGAGCTTTATACCTCCTCTACCATATGCTTCTTTAGTTCTTCCTACATTTAACACAAAGTGTCATAGTCAATTACAACATTTAACAACGTGAAACTTTGCATTCTTAAATGAAAACCTTAGGAATAAAAAAGAAAGAAAGATAATTGTCTTAAAATTTGCATTAACCTGGAAACATCATAAGTTAACCTAAGAAGGAGAGAAAGAATATTATGAAATTATCTATCATGCATGTTTGTCACAATAAGACTTTTGTTATTATACATCAAAAGAAAGTTACATGACACATTCAAGTTCTGAAAGTTAGGCATAATAAGACCAATTCATGAAATCTAATACCATGAGCTAGAATATAAAATTAGGCTCACAATCTATCTTCAAAGTTTATAATTCTTACAATTACATCAGATGCCTTTTCAGTAACAATACTTCCATCTTTTCGAATTCGAGTATTAATGTAAATTTGTGCTCGTGATGGTTGTTGTCCTCTAGCTTTTGTTGTTTAACCATCATAAATGTGTTGAAAAATAAATTAAAAAAACACTAAAAGAGGCACACCATTTCATGAATCAGTTGCGGAAGATTATTGGTTCCCATGCAATGTATGTCCTCATATTTTGTGTGATCTTCTTTGTTCATATCACTTATTTTCTATATCTAATGAATAAGTAAAGTCAACAATCAAAACAAGCACATGATAAATATTGTTATACAAACAAAATATTAATGACATTATACATGTACTTGTTCATTGTTGGAACACTAGTGATGTACTAAAGCACCACACCGAGAAGGATCAATCCTTGTGTCCGAGATGTAGGCAACCATTTCTGCTTCTATCTTACTATTGTCATATCCCTTTGATTTCAAATGATACTTGAATTGCCTCTATTTAACCCTCATATTATCATTTGGTATCTTTTCAATTTGCTCGGTGAATTTAGGAACAAATCTAAATTTTGTCTATCATATGAATAATTAACAAAACACAAATATCGTTAGACATATTATTGCAAAAAAAAAAAATATTTACAAAGCTTGAAATGAAATAGAACTTTTATAAGTTTATACAACACCTCAATAAGTTCAATCATATCAGAAATATAGGACTCATGCATCTTACTCCAACTAATATAATTGATTGGAGCATATTGAGATCTCCTTACCAAACTTCCTATTGCATTTAATATAGTTTTTCCTTCCCAACCAATAAGATGATCAACAGAATCTACATCCACCAATATGAACTCTCCATCTGGCATGTCCCACACATCTAGCATGTGTATATAATCTTTTGTTCTCTTTTCACCTAAATCATGTATTCATATTAGAAAACCATAAAGAACTCAATATTAATTGTCTTATATCAATACAACCACACTAAGTCTAGTGAAATTGCAAGAGCGCTAATAGAAAAAAAAAATTTACCTTCAACACGACTTCTCTCTTTAGACGTAGCATGGTTATTTTGGTTGAGTTCATTACAACCATCAATTGAGTGCCCTTCCTGTTGTGATTGGCCACAATTTTGAGTAGTACTCAACTTCTTTATGCGCTTCCCCATGGTACTTTCTACATATGCCAAAGCCAAATTAGTTTTTAACCGTTGTAAAAAAAATAACTGATGACAATAATAATCCACCTCAAATGAAACACATAAAATGGTAGGGAGCAAGAATAACTACACGCCTTTGTAACTTCAATAAATTAGGAGTCAAATAAATTGATTGATAAATAATTTGCTTTATATATTAGAAGAAGTCTCCCTCACACTCATCCTCTATATCATCACGACCCTCATCATTTTGGAGAATGTTCTTCATGGATATTGTAACTTCACTCATATCATGATTAGCATCAACTTTTGGTCTAATCAAGTCGTCGTCATTTATATCTTGCAAGACTTATTCATTCCCTTGATCTACATCATTGGACAGCTCCTCGCCCAAATCATACACATCTCTAACTTTAGCATGCACAACAACAAACCAATCATTGTGTTCTATATTCCACATAGAATACTTTTTTTGGCTTGAAAGGCCAAAATAAATGGGTCATCACATACATCATTCCCTATATGTTGCAAATAATTGAAATTTACTAATGTCATGCCTAAATTATCAATTCTACAACCTTTATTTATGTCAACCCAATCACACTTGAACAATAATACCTTATATTTTCCTAAATAACCTAATTAAATTATATCTATTAGTGCATCATAATAGTTGATTTTCCCTTCTTTCGGGTGTGTATCTCTTGACCTAGCATAACTTCTTGTCTTAACAGTAACAACTGTGCCATTGTTTTGAGTCTTTAAGCCTCTTTCAGGCTTCTTTATATATAATCTAACTCCGTTAATAATATAGCCACTATATTTTCTCACTATTTCTAGTGGACCACGTGCAAGCCAATTGGTATCATCTGTCACTAGAGTGCTACCTTGCTCTTCCAACCGTGAAACCTACCACAATTGAAAATTGTTAAAATTTAAAATGATTATAAATTCTATATTAGGGATGAAAATGATTGTTGGAACCAAGTTGGTTTTACATTTAGTTTTGATGCTAATAAAGGTATTTTATGAGGACAATATATTTGAAATCAAAGAGTATGAAAAAAGATTCATGTTCTTGAAGAAAATCTATAATAAGTTTCGATTCAAATTTTTAGTTGACAAAAAATCTAAAATAAGATTTGATTCCAAATTATAATTGATGAAAATATAAAATAAGATTTAATTCAAATTTATAATTGAAGAAAATCTAAAATAAGATTTGATTCAAATTTATAATTAAAGAAAATCTAAAATAAAATTTGATTCAAATTTATAATTGATAAAAAAACTAAAATAAGATTTGATTATATTTATAAATGAAGAAAATCTTTGACCAAGTTGAAAAGAATATATGGTCAAGATTTGAAGAAAATTTGAAAAAGAATTGAAAATATTTGATCAACATTTGAAGAAGATTTTATTTGAAGAATTTACAAACTCAATCTACACAAGATAGGAACATAATCAATCTGAAATATATACAAACTCAATCTTCACAAAATAGGAACAAAATAAATATGAAGAACTTACAAATACAATCTAAACAAAATACAATTCAAAATTAATAAGGACTAAATTATATCCCAAATTTTCACTATAAATAAACACACATGGCTGAAGGAGAAAAGCATCGAAAAGTAGAAAAGAGTAGAAGAACTCAAGCTCAAAGTTCTCAATTCATCTTAGAATTCAAAGAGAGAAACACTTGTTCTGGTTAGAAATATTTTATGAGTGTTATTTTCTTAGAGTGTGAGAGTTATTATTATTATCAGCTTTGTTAGAAGCAACTATTCAAGTTCCGATCTTCTATATTCAACTCGATGGTGGTTTAGTTCCTTCTTGAATTTGGGGTTGTTAGATTGTTAGGAAAAGACTTGGCTTGTAGGGTTAATGTGGTTTGTTGCTCAAAAGTATGGGGTTGTCAAGCTGTTTAGGAAGATTGGCTTGGAGGGTTAAATGGTTTGTAATTCAAGGTATTTGAATTAGTGGATTAAAGCCTTCTGAATGAAGGGGCTTGATGTAGCCAAGTAAATGGTGAACGAGGATAAATATATGTGTCAAATTATTTATGCTTTTATTGTTTACTGCTTATCAATTTGATTGCTTCTTATCTAAGTAATTCATAAAAACGAACCAACCTTCATCAAATTAGGAAAAAGTTATCAACTTTATCAAAAACAATTCAACCCCTTTTCGTGTTTACATTTTCAATGATTTCTAACACATACTCGTTCACGAAATCAATCAGAAAATGAACAACCATGAATTTTGTCAACTTCATAAGAAGATAGTCAACGATTTTGTCTCCTAATAAGATCAATATGTTCTCAATGTAAAAAGTTTAAGAGAGATTAGACAGTATAATCATAATAAATGTGTCAAATCAAATTTTAGTAACTAAATATAAACATAAATAAATTGACTTACTTTTGGAAGGGGTCGACATTATGGCTATTAAAAAGCACGTGTCTATGTGCTTGAAACAATGTTTTCTTGTCAAGGGAGATCTGTGAAGCCCTTTTTCTTTTCTTCACATTAATTAAAACTTTACACTTTCTCTCCAATGGTCTCCCACTAGGATTTAAAATACTTGTATTTTCCACAAAATCCGAATCATTATTTCGACTAGGTCGATTAAAATAGGCTTCCATTAAAGAGAGATATTGGGAAAAAATATCAAGCATTCATGAGCTAAGTAACCCTCTGCAATATATTGCTATGGATGTGCTCAATTACGAACAAATGACTTTAAAGTAAAAAAGGAACCTAAAAAAGAGATTTTAAGTCACCAAATAAGATAACATAATTTTACTTAATAATTCAAGAATGAAATTGAATGAATGAAAAAATGTGTAATATCTTTCAATGAGATACATCCATTGATAATAAACAGAACCTGCAAATTTTGCCTCATATGCCAAATGAATTAACAAATGTACCATTATAGTGAAAAAGGATGGAGGGAAAATCTTTTCTAATTGGCACAATATTTTGGCAATTCGACTCTCCAAGTGCTCCAAATTATGCTCATTAAGAACCTTACCACACAATTTTTTGAAGAAATGACAAAGATCACATATAGCTAAACTCAATTTTTTAGGCAAACAACCTTTTATAGCTATAGAAAGAAACTCTTGCATTTAAAGGTGACAATCATAGCTTTTGAGACTAAATATCTTGTGTTGCTTCACTTGCACAAATCTAGATATATTAGAAAAATGTTCATCTGAGGTTATTAAGTTTTTGAGAACTTCCAAAAATATTTCTTTCTCATTTCATGTCATTTGGTAACAAGCTCTAGGCAAATATTTTTTACTTTACTTGGATGCGTTGTTGGATTTAGTTGATTTCTTATGTTCATGTCTACAAGGTCATAACGTGTTTTATCATTATCCTTTAATTTTCCTTCTAAATGCAACAATGTTCTAATAATGTTATCACACACATTTTTATTCAATGTGCATTACATCAGGATTATGACGTAGAACAGTATGTTGCCAATAAGGCAATGTGAACAAAATCCTTTTCTTTTTCCATGGTGACCCCTTACCTATTCCATGATCTTCCAATTGTCTCAAGACACTTGCACCATTAGGTAGCTCCGACGGAGCTCTAAACTCTTGATTCCATCAAATTCTCCTCTATTTTATCTCCACTTATTGTTAGGCTCTAACCGAAGACAATGATACATGTAGTAAAACTTCTAACTATAATACAACCAAAGAGACGTAATTTTTAAACCACAACATGGACAAGCGTATCAACCTTTAGTGCTCCAGCTTGACAAATTTTCATATGTCGAGAAATCATTGATAGTCCACATAATAGCAGCACGTATTTGGAATGATTCTTTTTTGCATGCATCAAATGTTCTCACCCTAATTTCCCATAATTCTTTTAGTTCTTCCATAAGAGGTTGCATATAGACATCAAGTTTATTTTTTGGACCTTTTGGATCGAGAATAAGCAATGAAAGTATAAAATTAGGTTGCTTCAAACACATCAATGGAGGAAGGTTATAAGGAATCAAAATTACATGTTAAGTGCTATGAGAAATTGACATGGTTTTGAAAGGGTTAAAACCATCAGAAGCTAAGCCTAATCGAACATTACGAGGGTCGTGCCAAAAATCAGGATGTTGAGGATCAAAATCTTTCTAAGCAAAAGTATCAATCGAATGTCTAATGAGCCCATCTTTTTACTACCATTCTCGTGCCATGTCATAGAAAAAGCAATTTTTGATGATAGAAATAGTCTTTGTAGTCTAGGTTTAAGAGAAAACCAACGAAGAATCTTTGTATGGATCTTTTTCTACCTTCATTATCATTAGAGTTTAGTTTCCGTCGTGACATACCACATTTTGAGCATTAGCAGAATATATCCAATATAATATGTAATCATTCAGACAAACATGAATTTTTTAATATGAGAGACCTAATCCATAAATAATCTTTTTTGTATCATAAAAAGATTTCGGCAATGTATTTTCTTATGGGAATGGACCCCATAATAGCTCTAACAACATGGAAAAACTTTTGTTAGTCCATGTGATACAAATGGATAATAAATGATAGTTTTGTGAACTTCTTACAATCAGGGTAAAGATTTTGTTCTGTCATATTTAACAACTGATAGAACTTATCCAAATTACTATCCTCTTCAGGTTTTTGAGTATTGGGTTCATCTATAAATGCTTTGGGATCCTCGTCCTCAACATTTAAATTTTCACCATCACTCTCATTAGTTGGATGTATTCCAAAGGCATCATGAATCAATGTATTTATGTCACGATCAAACTCTCCTTCTACTTGAGATACACTTTGAGAACTAGACAAGCTAACTTGTTCACCATGAAAGACCCAATTAACATAACCTTTTAGAAACAAAAAATGGAGTAGATGTTCATAAGTATCCACTTGAGACTGCCACTTGCAATTGACACAATTGGTGCAAGGGCATACAATTTTTCCATCAAGAAAATTAATAACTCCTCTAATGTACTTCTCTTTATTAAGAGAGTTGTTAGAGTTGTACAATATCCAACTCTTATCCATTCAATTCAATACAATAAACTGAAAAATTGAACGAAATAACACAAAAAGTTAATAAATATAACTTAAATATAAAGAAAGGAAAATAACAATATATACTAACATAGAATAAATATAGCTTAAAATATAATTTAGATATAAATAAAGGAAAAGAAGAATACAATAAATGAAAGCACATATTGCTATTTCATCGCAACCTCATAAGAATGAGTCATTTAAACTAATTCACTCTACTTCAGTAAGATTAGTTTACCTCTTCAAAATGAGACTGAATTCCAGGAGGCGGTTTAGAATGTTATTTAATGTACACTACAACTTGGCCTAATGCAAGTAAAAGAGTTTGTTCAGCATATCCAATTTGCAACTTTGTGTAGAAAACAAATCCATATACATATTGCATTATAATATGTGGGGTAGGAATAAAGAGAGTGGTAAGGAAGGAAACTGGATGCCAAAGTATGAGATTTTGAAGTAAATTTCAAGCATAAATAAGGATATAATTTAAAAAGAAAACTTCAAGGAATATATACCACAATAATTAATCATTTCACTAAGTATACTATCATAATCATTCCAAGGAACTTCACTAATGAAACAGGATATCATCAAAGAAAGTAATATATTTGTTTAACGGTCAACCGTTTGTCTTAATTGGTAGAGAATAAAGTTTTGTCAGTTTGAAACAGAACTTATTATTATGATTGATTAACCTTTATGTATCAATCTTTTTCCACAATAAAACAACATTGAAATGTAATTTTATATATATATATATATATATATATATATATATATATGTGTGTGTGTGTGTGTGTGTGTGTGTGTGTGATAAAGAGTGTGAACACTGCTATAATTTTTATAGCATTATTATTGAGTGAATGAGATAATTTAGGGTTTATGCATTTTTCTATATTAAAAAAATGTTCTTCATATATATTATATAATACATACATTAGAAAAACTTTCATTTATTTTTCTGGTATCAGTTTTTGGTTTATGATTAATCAGAATGAAAATGCAGCAACTGAAACATGAGTGATGGTGATTATGTAAGATTAATGTATTTTTTGTTCCTTTGATATGATTGTAATTAATGTGTTTGCATATGATGATTAGATTATTGGCAAATAGACAATCGGTTCAATGATCAAGAGTTAGGAAGATGCAATACATATTAGAGATAGAGCAAAATTTTACTTTATTACAAGTGACTTAATAGATATGATAAACTATACACGCAAATACTAATACAAAATATTGTGGTGTTGTATAAAAACTATGTTGTATGAAAACTATCAAATACCAATAGCATGACTATGAAAAAATAACTATGTTGTGTGCAAAACAACTACCACATGACAAAATGAACACTTTTATGGTTATAAAGTTCAATAGCATGACTATGAAAGAATAACTATGTTGTGTCCCTAATATTTTTATGGTTATAATGTTCAAAACTTTTATTGTTGTTAGTTTGAGAAATTTTCAATCAAATATGAAACATTTTGTTCAACTCAGTAATGGGAAATTGTTCGATGGTATAACCAATCCTTGAGTCAATACATGGTATTATCGTTTTAGTATTATTTGTAATAACTCAGTACACTTGTTGAACCACTACCATATGTCTATCATGGAACATATTGAAAAAATTACTACTTAATGAGGAGAGGCTAGGAAGAATGAGTATTATATGTTATAGGTGTTTCCTTTGTCATTCACATGGACAACCTTCAATTGGTGTTTGTATTTGTGTCATAATTATGTGGTAATTTGGGTAAGTATGAAAAGTTGCTTCTATGAAAAATTTCATAAACCTTAGCATGAAGTTACTACAACCAAATTAATTAAGTTGAAACTACAAGAAGATGAGACAGTTTTTGATTTCATAGAGATACTCATAAAGTTGAGTTGTAGGAGCACAACATAACTTCCAAAGTAATGATGTGGTTGATGACACAACTAACTATTATGGTTATTAGGCAACCAATAGTATGATCCTCGAGAAATTATGACAATGATGTGTTTGAAAGGACAATCAATGTAAGTCGACCCCTATCAATATTTTCTAATATGATTTGAAGTTTGTCTGACTATTTCCAACATCAATGGTGAATGAAAACATACGACCCATAAGAAATAGAAGAAAAATGGTTCATCAACTAAATGGGACAAAGTGGGAAAACATTTAGTTGTGCCTGATAAACAACAAAAGGCTACTATCTACAAACTCATAGTATATTTTATGTTGGAGTTTCCTAGACCGATTGGAATATATAAATATTTTGGGGATATTTATCAATGATATTCATGCATGGTAATCTACTATCTGCAAACCTAGTTGCTTAAGAAGATCGAGTTTCTAAATAGAGTAGAGACATATTATCTAAGATTTAAAGTAACATGCACGAAAAGGTTAACTCACATAACTCATCTTTTAGCTAGACCATTCACACCTAATCACTTTTCCATATTTTAATTATTCTTCTCTCTCCTTTCTATCTTCAATCCAACTCCTAGCACAATGTCCAACAAAATCTACATCCTCAAATAAACACATTCAATTTGATTAATTCATAATGACAACTAAAATTCCATTATCACTCAAATAAAACACTCATACTCGTATCTAATTTTTTAAATTAAAAACCTACAAATACAAGCAAACAACAACTTCAAATATATACATAACACATAACACGTAAAAAAAAAAACTATTTACATAGAAATAAAAGTCGAATTTAGAAAACTTAAATCTAACACTAATATTAATCATCACATGAAGCACAACCCTATTTCAAAAACAAAGCCCTTGGTTGAATCAAACCATCACCTTGATGAATTAAATTAAACAACAAGGGAAGGGAAAGGAAGTTTCTAAAAAATTATGATAACAAAAATCATATTTCACACAAGCCACTTTTTCCTAAACAATTGTAATTGTTGAGTTAAATGTGTTACAACCATGAAAACAACAACACTAAAAACAGTGGTTTCATCTCTAAAGAAGAATGCACTGAAGGTTACCGATGCAATGGTTACCACATCAGCTGAATCAGTGAGACTTTTGAACGTCAGTCACTATGTCGTTCAGTACATACCTAGTTGGGTCCATCTATATTGTTTGGCTCGCTTGGGACATCCATCATTATGTTTGTGAAACTTCCTCACTCAAAATCTTCTATTTTTCATTTTTTATTAAAATTAAAAAATTCATATCTTGTAAAGTAAGCGTTTCTTGTTTATGATTTCATATTTTGCCCCAAAATTTGAATATACATTCTTTCATGCTTCCATCTCTAGATTAGGGCTTCGAAGATGTTACTAATCCTTTTTTTTTAACCTCTTTGCTTGAACAATTGAGTTCAGTTTACATTCTAATGATTAAAATATTGGACAAATAAGACTTTGAATTTTGATATATGTGTTTATTCTTCACATTTGGAGAAGATGGGTTGAGGTTGGAGATGGAAAGAGAAGGGTTGAAAAAGGAGCAATGTTTAAGTGTGAATGATGTATCTTATTATTATATATTTGGATTATATCCAAGAACACATGTGAGCGAGGGGCTATGAAATCAAAAATTGGGTAAATGTGAGGGACTAAAATTATTCAAAATAAATTAGAGAATCCAAAATTGCACAATTGATAAATTTAAATGACTATAAATACATTTAAATTTTAAAAAAGTTAACCATATAAATAAAATGCAGTTAAATTTGTTGACGCCCTACCTTGAATAATCTACAAATAAGCCCTACCTCGAATAATCTACAAATAAATCAAACAGTTTATTAAATATAAAATATATTTTTAAGTCCACTCATCTACAAAACTAAATTTAATTGTGTGAATCTAATTGAGTTACTTTTTCTGCTCAACTTAATTGGGATATCTTTCTCTTTAGTGATGTTTTTGCATACCTTCTTTTGGCAAAAATAAACAAATAAAACAATGTTTTCTCAATCTTATTTATTCTCACTTCTATTATTTCACTAAAATTCATTTATTTCAAAAAGGATCTTAATTAACTAGCTAGTTTTCAAAATAGGTTTTATTTTTGTTATAATAATAAAATGATCTTAATTTGCAATGTTTAGATCTACGCACAAAGGTGAGGCAAATAGCAAACAAATTGAATATGGCTTTAAACTTTCTTACTCTTTTTTCAAAGCTATGGGCCACTTGATGAACATAATAGGTTATTTATTATTTTTCAACCAAATTTCTACACATGCATCACGGATCAACAGAAACAGCAATAATTGGTAATCTGATCATATGCAATCCACATGCAAATAAATCATAAATATTTTTGGGTGGTATGGGCTCTTCCGGCGATACATAATCACTTCCATGAATTATAATAAGAAATTATAAACAACAAAAAGTGGTATTATAAAATTAGTAGTTGCTTAGAGGATATTTAACAGTGAATTCAACATGAATTTATTTAATAAAATTTATTATATTATTTTGAAGTAATTTATTTATTTTTTATTTAAACAGTATAATTATTAAAAATTATATTAAATCTTAAACTTTAATGTATATATTAATATTTTATTTTATTACAACTTAAAATATTAATTTAAATATTTTAATTAATAATATTATACATTATTTTAATTTTAATTTAAAATAAAATTAAACTTAAGTTTTTATAATAATAGTGAAAATTAAATATTAAATACAATTACATAAATATTAAAAATGATAAAAATAAATAATTAAGAAAACTTGTGTAATAAAAATTGTGAAAGAAAAAATAAAAATAAGAAAAATAAATATTTCTGATTAATAAAAAAATACATTTTATATACAAATTAACGGTAAAAAAAACTAACAGTAATAAATTAATAAAAGAAAAAGGTAATAGTCATAAAATTTATTATTAAATTATGGTTTTATGCTTGCAATTTATTAATACAGAACCAAAATTCATTTTTAATACATATTAAATTTTATATTGATCAAATAAAAAAAATACAAAATATAAATACTAACATGATATACTCTTTATTTAGAGTTTGTGGAAACTGAACTAACTAAACCATATAAAAAAACTATTCTAACTAATTTTTAAATTTAACTCTTAACTATCATTTATATTTAATAGTATAAACCCTTCTTTTACTAATTAGACTAACATTCGTTTGTGATCTCAATTAATTAACTCAAATATGTATGTTTATTTTTACTTCATATTTATCAATAGTTTTAAACAAATTTAAATCATAAATACGATTTAATCAATCTAAAAGATGTTGGCTACATATTCTATTATATTTTAGCCTTTCACAAATATTTCTATATTTTTGTGTCTTAGAGTACGACTCTCGCTGTAGGAAAGTGTCGGATCCTACAGCGGATTTAATTTAGAGGTGTTTTCCAAGTTAATTTCAATTTTTCTTCTTCTAACTATCTAATTCTGAAGAGAATAAACTTTTAATAATTTAAAATTTAGTTAGAAACAAGTAAAATTTAATTATATAAATATCTCTAAATAAAATTTGAACTCAAAATTTTTCAAACCATTTCCTTCTTAACTTAAAAATTTCCAAATTCAAATATATCTTACAATATATTAATTTATTTTGGACCAATGCCGGTGGTAAACTCAGTACACTATATTCATAAAACTTGTCCTCATAAATTTTGTATATTCAATTAAACTCCTATCACGTGTAGTGTTCCATAATATTCATTCTTTATAAAAGAATTAAAGGCAAGTGTGTTAGTGCTATGCTAACGCAATTAATATGTTGGATGCAATTTGGATATGAGAAAGTAAGCGTTCATTGCACTTGCACGGTGAAGCATACGGAAAAAAGAGAATAAAGTATAAAAAGCTTATATGGATAAATCTTATAGACTTTGTTTAGTTTGGGTACATAAAATAGTCTTGTATAATATATATAAATTTATTTTCTGCAATTGGATTAATAAATCTCATTATATTTTATTTTATTTTATTAAGTAATAAAATTAATTAATTCAACTATAAAAATTAACTTGTGCATAAAATAAGACTTACCACATTTATACCTTAGAAGAATATATTTAGCCATTTTTTTATAATATAAAGAAGAAAAAAAAAAGTATTTGATGCAATCCAATTGCAGTGCTCATGTTCCGGCATGTGGGTTTGCTTCGACATCCACATGGGAGACCCACTTTTGTTTATTTGAAGGATAATAATGATTGAGCTTCAAAATATCACTACTTTTCAGGATTTAGATCATAAGTAATTCAAACAACACTCAATTATCAATATCAAATCATTAATATTGCACTATTAAAATTTTTAATTTAATTATTTTTAATTCAAAATTTAAAATTTAAATTTTGGATTATCTAATTTTAATTAAATAATTCAAGGCATTTGATTAATTTACTGCACCCAATCGCGGTCCTTCAAATATTCACATTATTCCATATTGGTGATACTACTAGCTTTGCATTCTAATTATTCATTTGTTTTCTCACTATCATTGTATAGTAGCAACTCATTTATCACTCAACTTTATAGTTTACCATTTTGACAGCTCAACTTATTATTTTAAAAATAAATAAAAAATAATTCAAATTCAAATTTTACTCTAAAACCACTTTCTTCTTTGTTCTCCTCGTATTTCTTAACTACTACTTTTCTCCAAATTTTATAACTTTTTCTTATTAATAATCAATTCAGTATTAATATTCACTGCGATAACTTCTTCTTTGTTGACTATTGAATAGCCATCCTTTTCAATATAAGGAGAAGAAGAAAAATAAAATGATATTCACTATAAACTTAAATGCTACTTGAAGTACTATCTAAAACTTACTAGAAGTTTGTGTGAGGATGACTATTACCAAATAATTCTATTTTGTTTATACGAATTTATGTGCTATCACACACATAACTATTATATTTTAAATTAAAAGAATAAGTTTTTATTATATCTCATATTTTAAAATAAAAAAAATCAATGTGCAGACAAAATTAATAATTTAGGACATTAAATTGTTAACCGTCGTTGATGGGATATTTTTTTTTTATAATATTTCTAATATTTTTAATAGAAATATGATTGATGTTTTTTAACATAGATTTTGTTGATGTTTGTATATGTATATTGCACTCTTTTTCATTTACTATAGTTTTATTCTTATAGATTTTTCATATAAGGTTTTTAACGAGGCAAAAGTTTGTATCAGTGAGCATTGTTTTCTTGAGTTTTAGTATAAACCCCAAATATCTTGTACTTTGTTTTTATTTTTAATATTTAAATTGCTTCAAACAATAGTCTCTCAAATAACAACTGATGAATAATATGAATTATTATGCGCTAAATTTTAATTTATATTTAATTTATATTTTATTAAAAAATTCTAAATTTTAGTAGGAACATTTTTTAATAATATTTTAGACATACTTGAATAAAATCATTTAAAGATTTGAATGATGCATATGAGTTGGCTTAAAAGTAAATATCAAAATTATTGACAAAAAAAAATCATTATTTGAAAAAAAATAAAAAGATAAAAAATAAAAAATAAAATATTTATAGAAATGTACCAAAAACTTATTTAACTCAATTTTTAATTCGAAACATGTGATCCTCTGTGTTGGTACTACTAGCCACTTGGCAGAAGTGAATCACATTTGAAAGAACATAATCGTTAATCTTATACTTGAAATGATTCGTAGGCACTAACTAGGCTTTGATACTGTGTTTATTTATTTGAACGACATATAGCCATTTAATTTTGCATGTTTAACGTGATTATGAGTTCAAGATTATGTGATTGTGCATTGTGGATGGAGATTTCGCATTCTAGCAAGTAGCAATTGGCAAATAGCCTGCTACTTATATTGGAAGTTGTTGCATGTATTTAATTTGTGATAGGGTTAGGTATGTGGCTTGTAATGTTTCTATAAGATTGACCATGGGTTTTTAACAGAGATATAAATGATGGACAAAACATGGACGAAGTTGGAGTTTATATTGATCATCGGATTATCAATCATGTCCCAAAAAATTTAGAAGACAATATTATTTTTTATTCATTGATTTTATACTTTTACTCACAAATGCCACTTATTATCTCTAATAATAATAATAATAATAATAATAATTTTATACTAGAAGTGTCCACTTTCTACCATTTTATTTATGTATTTAAAAAACTTGTGTTGAAACTAATTATACTCAAACTCTATTCAATGTCAATACTTTATTAATTAACTAAATTAATTTTTCCACAGTAAAATGTTTATGTATTAATGTTTGGTGATTAATTTTTTAATTGTATCACTTAACTAAATTAATTTTTTAATCAATTATTATTTTTTTCTAAAAAAAATATTTATCATCATGTGGTGATTCGTTTAAGATCAACTCGATCTTGTCTTTATAATATCTAATCTCTATTAAACACATACCTCATTATATTTAATTAAATTAAAATTTAAAAAATTGATCTAATCAAATAAGAGATACACACTCTAGCCTAACCAGTCTCATATACTTTTAGGATTAATTTTTTTACACTATCAGCATATCACACATAGCTTATCATATGTATAATTTTAGGAGTTGTTATAAGCATATCACACATAGCTTATCATATGTATAATTTTAGGAGTTGTTATAATAATAGTCAAATATTTTTAATAGTCTAACTATTATGATTTATTGTACGTATAAAAAACTTGGAAATAGGGATGATATAATAACCCACACCCACGAGTATCTAACCAAATTTGTTTAATTTGGGCGGAAAAAATCCGCTTGAATTGGATGCAAGTGCGAGTGTTGATTTTTCTCCAAAATTAAAATTCAAGGGCGGAGACGAGTTTGAGGGTGGTGACGTACACTCTGTACTTGCATTCGAATATGCCCTACAAGTAATATTAATGTAACTTTTAAATATTATTTATATATATATATATTGAATATATTTAATATTATTTTAAATATTAAAAATTATTATCTTATCTCTATATAAAATATTTTTTAATTTTATTATTCTTTAATAACAATTATTTTATTGTATTAATTATAAAAGATATGATTTTTAAATTTATAATGATATATATGAATGGGTGTTTAAATCCGAAATCTGTAACAGACTGGAATGGATGTTTAAATTTTATACATGCTATGAAACGGAAACGAATGCGAGTTTTTCCCAAGTCGGATGCGGAGGTGGAGGAAGCAGAAATCGTCCCTACCCCTACCCCATTGTCATACCTACTTAAAAATGAACAGACAATATAAGAGAATTTGGTACTGTCTTCCCATCACAATTATGTATTCCACCAAATCGTCTAATTTTACTTCATGTATGATACGTTAAAATAAATAATTTATATTGATTGTGAGTGTAAATTTATTAAAAAGGCTTAAGCAAAGTTGAACAAAAAAAATATTATCGAGCCATAAACTTCTTAACGACCCAACAATTGGTCCAGCCCACGAAGAACGAATCAAAGGTTCCTTTTAACTTTTGGAGATTTCTCATCTTAACTAGTACAAGCCTTCCATAATTTATTAATATATTTGTTGATTTTGATCCTATTCGATTAGGCAATCACGGGAGAATTTGTGTGAATTAACCAATTTGTAACGTAGATTTTTTTAGGATTTTTACACCTTTAAATTGTTCAGTTCAGAAGTATAAAAATTACAAGTTCTATTTCCAAATTCGAATTCAATATAAATCATGTCTTGATTGATTAGTCCTAAGAAATTAAAAGCTTTTAAGAATGTCAAGTAGTGGATCCCTTAACTTTTAAGACCTGGAATTCTTTGGGTGTGAATATGCTCCATGTCTACCCTTAATTGCAATTAAGATTAATCCTTGAGTTTTATTCTATTTTATCATTTCATATTGTGTTGTCCAATTATATCATTGTTATAAAGTAATCATTCCTCAAAAATATCACATTGAATATAACTCTTGAATGAATTAACTTAAAGAGATAGGATTTCACAAAGTGTTATTTAGTGATATGAAAAAAAAAATAGAAAAAATTTCATCGCTCTAATAAATTAACTGCTTATATTTTGTCTATAAAAGAAAATTTTGATATAGTTGACAACTTCTTCTCTTAAATATTGATAGAAAATAGAGATGTAATATAAATAAAATTATTTGTGGAAAACAATTTGTATATTGTGATTATAATTGGAGCAATTTAGAGTTATTGTAACTCCACATATTTTTTGAGTTTAAGAAATTCCGCAAATTCAGAGCATAAATTGCTCCACTCTTGGTCACATCTTCATTTTATGAATTGTGTCTTGATCACCGTTGCTCCTCTTCAATGATGTCAATAGTATCTTTTGCTTCTTATTTGTTCTTCAATGTTGTTTTTCTTCGTCTTGTTTGTCATTTTTTTTCTTAAAAGTTATGTTTGTTCACATTTTACATCGTTAATGATATCTCAGCAACTTTAAATAGTTTATGTTAAGATTATTGCAAAAAAAAAAAGACCAAGTTAATTAATTAAAAAAGATAAATAACTAAATCAACTATTAAAAAAATGATAAAATTTAAGTTTACGTAAAAGATTAAAGATAACAAATGTAATTTAATCATAATCAAAAAGAATATAATGCGATAAAATTACAAAATATTATCAATCTTTTTACATAATTAAAATTAAATATTATAAATAAAATTCTAATATTTTAATTATAAACAAAATTAGAATAACAAGTTTATTATGAACATGAAATTTTTTAAATTGTGCATTTCAATAGTTTCGAATCTTAAATATAGAAAATTTCTATTAATTTTTTTTTTCTTTTTTTGTCTTTAACATGACCATAAAATTATTGTCAACTATTTAGTATTCAATAATGGATTTTTCCAAATTATTATTACTCATTATTTTTTTTAAACAGTGTATCATGACTCATGAGAGTATTATTGTGAAATTAGTCCATCAAACTGAATAAAAATATTAAAGAAGAAAAACTCTTATTTAAGAGTTTTAATGTCTTACATTTCTATTTCTATGGTTCATGGTTGAGTTCAAAGTCATAACCCTTGGTTAAACTAGGAGATATGTATTTCATCCAAATATTTCTGGTTTAGTAGTTCCTTTTAAAATATTTAGAACCATAAGAGATTAAAATTTATTTCAACTAAAAAAATGATGTTCCTTTATTTAATTTGATAAAATTTAGATTAATCGAGAATTTACGAACATACTCACAACACCTAAATTAATAATATAAAATAGCAAATTATTTACATCCGTGATAAAATATTCAAATTTGACAAAATTAAGGTGTTCAGAATAGTCATCCATCCAGAGTTGTAGTGTTAATGACCTAAAAATCATTGAAATTGTATTTGGACGAAAGTGATTAGTCAATATGAATCAAAGAATACTGCAACAAGACATAAAAACAAAACATCACATCAAAATGAAGAACACATACAATACTATACTAAGACGATAAAAGTAATAGAAAAATAAAATATGTACAAAAATCACGTATTTAGATAAAAGAACATAAAAACAATATAGAGGAGGGATTTCAAATCAAAAATTAATTTTAAACTATCTCTTATTGGGTGAAAAAATGAGGAACCAATAAAAAATGACGATAATAGAAATTAGAAGCGGCTAAATTTATCATAAAAAGATTAAATGAAACAAATAATATTTTTAAGGATTTAATTTATATACATCGATATTAAGTAAATATTTTTTATATTGTTAATCAATCTCAATCGTTAAATCAATAGAAATATTTAATTTTTATTGTAGCTATATTAAAAATTACAATTACGAATGATTATAATGTGCTGAGAATGTAATTTTTCTTTATATCGTCAATGCATAGTAATTAAACTCTATCCTTAATTATTTAAAACTAATATAAATACATAACTAAATTTATCTTCTTATATATAAATATTAATAAGTCAAATTATATTAGTTTCTAAGCTCGAATCTAAGACCTCCTACATAAAATTTCTAAATGTCTTTTAACTTAACAATTATCTTTGTGGGACAACAAAAATAAAAAGTTGATAATGTGGAAAATTTCAATTTAATTTCATGCAAAAATTGTACTTTACTTTGACTAAACAAATGGAGCAATGATGTTAATTGAGGCCCAAACCCATTTTTGATCCATAAATTTAACTCCTAATTCCATACATCGTATTCTTCGTTCATCCTCTCGAAAATTCATAACGATCGTTTTTTCCACCTTCTCGAAACATCCATTGATTACTCAAGCTCTTATCTTTCTGGTATCATCTATTTACTTCTTCATTTTCCATTTATCTCATGTCTCTGTTCATTTTTTAATTGCAATGCATTTAATTAGGGTTTCTAATAATTCGTAACTTGTATTTTTCTTTAATCATTTTGTTTCTTATATTGGTTTCATTTTCCGAATTCAATCTTAGAATTTTCATTTATCTGTGTAATTTGAATTATTATAGTTGGTTATTTGGTTTTCTCTTAAGGTTGAATTTTACCTATAAGGTGAAATATGTATAAGAAGTTGGAGAAGCTTTAGTTCTTGTAAAAAGAAAAGAAAGAAAAGAATAATAAAAAGAAGAATTTGGTAATTGAAGAGTCGAGTCGAGATGATGGCAGGTCAATTGGCTGCAGCAATGACAACCATTTCTTCTATTCCTTCTCTATGGTAACTAACTCTCTTTTGTTATGATTAATAGTTATTTTTGTTATGTAAATTTTTATTTTTTTGAAATTTTTGAATACAATGATTTTATGTTATATTTGGTCGGGTTGAATTTGAACTGTTGTTGTTGTAGTATGTGCTTTTTGTGTTTTGCAAATGTTTTTTTTTTTTTTTTTTTTTTTTTTTTTGTAATGACAAATGTTAGTATGATAGTTTACATTAGTATTGTGTTGTTGGTGGAGACTTGAGTCTAGAGAGAACCCTCAACCTCTTGATCACTCTTCATAACTCCTCCACCCACAACGACCAAGCCAAACTTAATATCTCTATGTTTTGAAAATGTTGCATGTTGGATTATTTGGTAATGTAAGGACCAAAGTTTATAAACCTATTGAATTTGATGGAGTTTTGAGATATACTACTCCATCTCAAAATTTAAGCAAAAAATAGTCGAAGAAAGTTGATGTATTTGGTCTAAATTTTAGACCAAATATGCCAACTTTCTTTAATCAATTTTTGCTTATATTTTGGGACCGAGGACTTGGTATTTACCAGGTCTCGATAACCTTGATATCATTGTTAGAAATACTTAAGGTAACAACAGCTTTTAGCATTGAATTTGAAAGTCATGGTTATAGTATCATTTAACATGTTAATGTTATTTTTCAAGTGTGGAGAGGAGACATTTTATCTTATCACGTGTTATTGCTCAAGGCAATTTTATAAGGGAGAAATGTTGTCTCTGCTTGTTAGGTTTTATGGGGCAGTTCAAAAGGTTTTGGTATAATTTTAGAGTAATAAGTTTTGAATTTCAAGAGTTTACTCTTTAGGTACTTCACATTTGGATTATACTAGGAACTTTGTAACAGTACCGAGGAACATAAAAAGTCAGCACACATGTTTCTGTTCTTTTGTAAGATGTTGAGAGATAGATAGACTTATTGTCAATGTATAGACGATTAGATGTTTGTCACATGTTTCAAAATTGATGACTTTGTTGTTGTGGTTATGAGTTATGTATGTTCTTCCTTGCTTATCGTCTATTTGTATTTTACAACTTACAATTTATGTGTATTTGGTTTTTAATTAGGAATAAAGATTTGATTCCAGAAAGACGTGTTACATTCTACAGGAAAAAGAATTTTGTCGTCACAGCTCTTGCAGGAAGTTCTCTGGGTAAGTATGCATCATGTTTCCCAGCAATTTTTTTATGGATTTATCTGTATTTTTTGAGTGTTAGGTCGTTGCGTGAAACTTGTATGTTGATTTTAGCGTATAACTTTCTTGGCATTTTGTTTATTTTGAGGCATAGACATGAAAACATTTATATCATATGGTGCCATCAAAATGCAAATTGTTTGGATATTGTGCATGAAAATTGTTTCTAGTTTTATAATCCCCAAATTTTTCATTTCAGGAAAATCGGCTACACGGCTCACGGCTGTTTCATCCTCACCATTTTCTGATAACCATGGTCACCTCTCACTCAGTGTCCCTATGTCTCGAAGAAGCAATTCTAGTATCCGTCCACAAGCATACATATATCATTGGTCTGGCTTTCGAATCCCTGCGAATTCCGAGAAGCCTGAATGGTGGTGGAGGACTTTATCTTGTATACCCTATCTAATAGCTTTGCAGATGTCCGCAACTGGGTTTTATCTAGAACCTTTACTTGAAAAATTTCGATTATTTGAAAATGTGATCTTTTATATTCCAGGAGCTGTCAACCGATTGCCAACATGGTTCCCTATATTATACTGCTATTTGGCTATCGTGGTCGTGGTAAAAAATAGGGACTTCCCACTTATCTTCAGATTCCATGTAATGATGGGAATGCTAATGGAAATCGCTCTACAGATAGTATGGGTTGCAAGCAATTTCATGCCACTTATACACTTTAAAGGGACACTTGGGATGTATTATTGGGCTGGTGTAGCATTGGCGTATATTCTCATAACTATGCATTGCATCAGGTGTGCTCTTCTTGGCACGTTTTCGAGCATCCCTGTTATCAGTGAATCGGCTTTCCTTCATTCTCTATTTAGTTTAGGAGGGTTCCAGCGGCCTTTTTAGGAAGTGGTCGATAGAGAGCACATTTGTAATGTAATCTATATGTGGTTTTGCCGTGAAAGAGGAAGGTTTGTCTTTGTTGTTTGTAGATGGTAGTTGACATTTTATCATCACATTATATAAAGAGATAAGGATGTCTAAATTCGGATACAGGCTCTAGTAATTGCACTGTTGTTTTTATAGTCTTTCACTGCCATGCTAAAATTTTGAAGGCTGATATTGGTGCTGTGTTCAGTCATATAGTAAAATTGCCTCTGGTTCTTAGCAAATTGCCCAAGAAACGATTATGTTTCTTAACTTGGGGTTTATTTTGCTTAAGCTTTGAAAAAGTGGTTTTTACGTAAAATAATTTGGAGATATTATGTTTAAGAGATTTTTTTATCTACTATAGAAGTTATTCAAAATAATTGTTTTTTATTGTAAATCTAGGATTTAGGATTATTTTTGTAGATTCTAATTATATTTTAAAAAACAATACTTGTTATGAAAATTTTAGTGTAAAAAATGAAGTATCCAGGAACCAAGATCAACTCTTGCAAACTTTGCCAAGATATAAGTTTGTTATGAGCTTATAAGTGGGTTGGTTTTCGTATGGGTAACGTAACATATTTAGACGTATTAGTATTCTCGAATCTGTTGAAAGACATTCAGAAAGCAAATGCCACAAGCAGAACTCAACTTCATTCACAGTAAATTTTAAAATGGAAAATAAGTCATATTGCACAATGACCATCGCAAATTCCTCTAAATTTGTCTTATCAAATGTTTGGAGAAACTTTTTACCTTATCCTGTATTTATTGTTTTCCTTATAAAGGCATGTAATATTTTTTTTTCCTAAAACTAATGATAATTTATATATTTGAAATGTATAATTTAAATATGCCTTGATGATAATATATTAATTTAAATCGTATTATTCATTTGATTTTTTGTCTTACTTAAGTTTGTTTTATTATTTTTGGGCCAAAATGATAAAGGGTTGTGTGGTCTAATATGAGATTTCTTGCTGGAAGTTGTTATAAAATTTGTTCTAGATTATCTGTAAGGCTTAGTTCACTGAACAAAATATCAAAATTGTTAGATCGAATATTATGCTTTATATTTGAACTCAAAATCTGTTAAATTGAATATTATGTGATATATTTAAATTTAAAATTTCGTTATTGTGTGAGTTTATTTATCAATTTATCTCTAGATAAAAAGGATATATTTAAAATTTACTTCATCAATATAATTTTCCCAATGCTAGTATGATAAAAGAAAAAAAATATTCGTTTAAATCTTCATTTGAAAAAGAGTCATAAAAATAACACGAGTTGTTCATTTGGTGAAAGGGTTATGTGTATCATATTTTACTCATTTGTATAGCACACACATTTAACACTACTATCTACTATTTATATTATTTGATTAATGCATTACGTGTATCATATTTTTCTCATTCTTAATCCAATTCTATTTGATAAAAAATCATCTTTTACATTTTATTATTTAAAAAATTTAATAAAAATAAAAAAGTTAAATTTTGAGAATAATTTTCTCTTACGATATAATTCTTATTTATATATTTAATATATTATTCTAGTCATATCTATATAAATAAACTACTCTCTAATGTATAGAGAAAATATTTAGTTTTTTTTTAAATCAAAATTCTT
>JBBPBS010000214.1:2820546-2835967 GCA_037974835.1 Cicer judaicum | reverse complement strand
GTTAAAATTAAATTTATGTCATTTGATTTATAAGTTAAAACATTAAAATTTAAATTAAAAATATTTAAAAATTATTTAGATAAACATGTTTAAAAGTTGACTATGTTAAAATTATTTTTTATGCACCTGTAATTTAAAAATTTAAAATATTTAGATAAACATGTTTAATATTTTATTTCTTTTATTTTTGATATTTTAATATATAAATAAAAAAATTACAATAATAATAACATAAAAAAGTTTAACTTTTGTTTTTTTTAAAAAAAATCAAACTTCATATATTTTAGTTTATATTTATGTTTCAAAAAAAAACTTTAGAAAAATTGAAAAAAATATTTAAATTTTTCTAAAAATATATATTGAAAAATTTAAATTTTATAAAACAATAGTGAATCCCATGACCGGCATGTTAAATTGCTAATAATTTACCATTGGAGGATATGACTCAGTATTTACTTATATATTGAGTAATATTTCATATTTATTTTATTAAAATATCACATATTATGCTTTTTTCCAATCTTTCATTCTCTCCTTTTTTCCTTTTAATTATACTCTTAAATTAAAATAGTCAATTTAATTAAATAATTTAAGTTTAGTTATAATTTTGTTTCATTTACTTATACACAAAATTGATCCATCTATTTTAAAATTCAATAGGTTTAGTCTCTCTTGCATTTTGAACTAAAGAATGATAATATGATATATTTTAAATGAAGTAACATATAATTCAACAATGGTGAGTGATTCATACCCATAAAATTGCAATAACACTCTCAAATATATTCAAATTTAACATATAAAATTATTTATTATTATAATTTAATTTATAACATATAAATTATTATTGCATTTAGATGGTTCAATCTCATGAGATTGTATGTCAAGTCATTAAAAATACTTCAAATCACTATTGTTTAGTTAAAAAATCTGAATAGATGACTAAACATGTCAACTTTTAAAATATGAAGACTAATTTCATTAATATGACAATGACTAAAAATTAATAGTTAATTAAAATACATTTGTAAAATTACAATATTCTTCAATTTATTTATAACTTTGCTTAATATGTGTAAAAAAGATCTACAACGACAATTATTTTAGAAGGTATGTAATATTGTATTATATATATATATATATAACATTGTTAGTTTTATTTATTTATTTATTTATTAATATTAGTATTTGTCATTTTAAATTTATTAATTATGGGTTCATTTTATTTATTTATTTATTTGGAAGATTGTTGCATACTTGTTAGTTATAATTCTATTAGATTTCGTTCGTTATATATAAAGATCTAGTTTGGTTTATTTAAAAAAAAAATATAAAATATATTATTTAAATACTTTAATATGAAATAGACTTTTAGGCTATATTTAAGTCAGACAAAAAAAAAGTCTATGATAGATTGTAGGTCAGACTCAAGTTGAAAAAATATTGTAAGTCAGGCTAAAACATTTCAAAGTCTAACCTATCCTGACTTGGGACCACTCCAGTGATGGTGAACACATTGTAAATGTAATTTTGAAATGAAATAAATATTATTTAAAAAATTAATATTAAAATATTATTTTATATAATTTGAAATCTACAAAATAGACATATTATTGTATTGTTTATAGGAATATCAAATTCGGTCTCAAACATAGTAAAAATATCGTCGATAAGTATAAAGTGAGATATTGATGTGCTCCTTAAATAATCTATTTTCAATAATATTTTGCATTATAAATTATTAATTTTTTTTAGTGATATATTACATGGACTTTAGTTAATCTAAGGGGGATGTTGCATTTGTTGCACAACTAATATATGAGGCAATAAAGAACAATGAGAAAATTCATCTTCAAATTTAGTTTAAATTATATGAAATTTAGCTTATTTTTATTAATATTTTAACTTATAATTGAAGGAGCACTTTTTCTTTTTTTTATATATTTTCGGTTCATTTGATTTGAATTATCATATTGAACCAAATTGTTTGCATATTGAACTTAATTGAGTTTAAGTTAAACAATAAATATGTGACAAACTCAAGCTGAGTTTTGAACTGAACCAATTTCTATCAAATTGAGCCGACTCGACATAATTTCAACCCTAATTGCAAATTTAATTTTTTTATGTCGTAATCTGTTGTCGCAAACCCAATCATCAAAGCTCTTGATTCAAGTACTCTTCTCCTTAAAAGCATACCTGCAAAAACATGACAAATTACTTCTTTGTTCGTAGGAATGAACTATAAAAATTCTAAATCATTTCGTTTTTATCCAAGTCCTTTGAAAACAATGTACTCTAAAAAACCAAGTGGTTAACCGATTCACTATTGCAACAACCACCAACATAAAGTTGTTTATTTGATCCAATGTTTCCACGCATATTATGAAATTCTCCTTTGTTGGTTATATATTTTGAATATGATTTAATCACGCATCCACTAATATTGCATCTTGATCCATATATAATGAAAACAATGTACTATATTTGGATTTTATATTATTTCGATTTAACCAAGATTCAGTTTCTCTTCCGTCACCCATTTTCCACTCTTACCATGTTGATTTTTTAACTTATTCAATTGCATCGACCATTGAATCAAATCAGTTAAACCGTATAACGTTCACTACATTTCTAAAGATGGCTACTTCTAAAATTGTACACATATTTTTTAAAATGAACAAATCATTTACTATATAAAATTAAAAAATTAAGAAACTGATAAAAAATAGTCAATGATTAATATTATTGTGTCCATATTTACCAAAATTAAGAATGTTAAAAGATTAACAATTGATTTTATGAATACGGGTTTGAGATTCATTAATAAATCCAAGTAGCGTAATTTAGTGAATTAAATCGCATTTTCATTCTTTTTGTTGGATGACTATATTAGAATTCGAGAACAATTTTATTCACTTTTTTTTTTATTAAGAAAATGATGTGGATAGGGGTCGAAATTAGCCGAGCCGATCTATGTTTTATAAGGCTAAAATATGATCTATTAAAAAATAATTAAGGCTTAAATTTAGTTTGTGATTTATTATAATATTTTTTAAATTTTGAACATAATATCTATTAAAGTTTAGTACGACTTGTTAGTCTATTTAAAAGTGTAGTTTATATAAACATTTTAATAAAACGTCTTTTATTAAATAAACACTCATTAATAAAATATAAATAATAGCCCATCAATTTTACTCTCCATGATTATAGATTAATATATAAATAATAGCCCATCAATTTTACTCTCCATGATTATAGATTGCGAAACAGAAAAGAAAAAAAATTAAAAGGCATGTTATAGGTTTGCTGCGTTTTGACGCAAAATCTTTATTTTTAGTAATTATAATTAGTTTTCTACTTGTTTGCATTTTCCTATCATGGAAGTGTAATCAACAATTATCAAAGATTTCATGTTGAATAGGTTAAATCACCCTATTGGGTCGGTTTAACCAAAATGGGTCTCGATAACACAACTGGGTGCATTCTGGGGATTTTGGGTGCTATGGGCCAAACAAACAAAAAATGGTGTAAGAACATATTTTTTTGTAAAGTGTGTTCATTTTAGTAAATAAATTTAATTTATATATATTATTAGTATAACAAAAATTTACAGTGATATTAAATCATAATCATCCGATATTATAAAATCTTTCACTTGTATAATAATCACATTTAAAATAATTGACATGATTGATTATGATGTGTTGATAGTAAAAATATTTTATACTATTATTATATATAAATTAAACTCTAAGTAAATTAACACAAAAGTCCTCTATACTTTGAGTCTTTTGTTCTTTAGTATTTTCTATTGAAGATGCAACAATGTAATAAAGAACTATTTAATTTGGGACAAAGTAAATTATAAATACATTTATAACAAATTAAATTTGGAAACTCTAAGAAGATGCAATAATAATCGGAACATCCATTATTTGTGCATGCATTATTATAAAAAATTGTCAAATAACTTAATATCACAGAGTTTTAAGTTTGATTCAATTGTTAAAATTTCTCTTGTAATACCTTTTAGTTCTTCAGTTAGAATTCTATATCAATAACATAATTATTATGATATTTTAGATTCGTTTCAAGATTTTGAAGTCTCTTTAACGGTCTCAAGATTTTATGTATAATGTTAGAGATGATTTTAATAATTTTTTTTTAAACAAACACTGGGTTAAATTGTTCAATCTCTTCAATAAAAAAATCTTTCTAGTTCACGAGAAAAGCCCCAGGTTATATAGACGTGAAGATATTGGATGAGGCATATTTCTACCACTTCATTCTTCAATTTTTTTTTTAATATTTTCATAATTAAATAGGTCATTATTCATTTCTTTCATTGAAAATAGGGTATCCTTTATTTATATTTTTAATTTTAATATTTAAAACACTACTTCATAAAAAAAAAAAATTGGCACCCCTTAAAACTTAAACTTTAGGCGTTTGTCCATCTCAATTGTGCTTAGTGCCATCATTTGTAAGATGTCTATTGGAGTTATCATAAACTTCAACTATTTTTGATATCTCTTATACGTTATTTTTGATATCACTTGACATGTTTTTCTTGCAAATATTATCTCCTCAACGAGTATCCATTGATATCCATAGATATTTATTAAATTAATTAAATATTTTTTTTATAAAATCAACAATGAAATTGTACTTAACACCATTTTTTTATTCATATAACAAAAATATGTATTTTATAATAAACTTATTTTATTATTTATTTGTTAGCTTATCTTATTAAAAGTGCCGTAAAACATTATTTGAAAGCGCTTCATTTTATAGCGCTTGTGTAAAAGCGCTGTAAAAGTCTTGTAAACATTATGTGCAAACGCTATATGACCCTACAACAACGTTTTTTCCACAGCGCTTGTCATAAAAGCGTTGTTATATACTCCGTTATTTTTAAAATATATTTACAACAGCGTTTGTATTTAGTAAACGCTGTAAAAGACGCGCTATAAAATGACATTTTTCGCGTAGTGAGATAAACTTTGTTGTGAGTTTGAAATTGAGGAAAACTTTTAGGATTGAATATTTAAACTAAATATAAATATGAGAATAATTATGTATATATGTTGCAGCTACGAATACCTGCAAGCATGAGTACCTTACTACGTACCTCGATTTTGCTTATTGGTGATTAATCTAATTATCCATTTATTTTATTCACGGTGTTCATTAAACTTCTAATTCTATATCTGTCGCGAATTTTATCTTCAGATATTTATAGATGTAGTTTTTTTTTCATTCCTAACTATAATCCATCAAAAATACTTTTAGTACTTATTAGACCGACTTACATAAGTAAATAGTTTTTTAGACAAAAACTTCAAAAAATTTAAATAATAGTTATTATTATATATGGAATTTTATGTTTAAAAAGCGTCAATATCACCACACTAAAACCTTATAAATTTGATCTTATTTCCACCATATTGGTGATCAATGTAATTTAGATGTGTTCTCCTATAAGAATGTGGTGCTAAATTGAAGTAAAGTTTGTTGATGAATAATGAATGGAGTTATGTGAGATAAGAAAACTAAGGTGGTTAAGGCACAACAATCTCACAATAGGGTATCATATTTTGAATGATGATAAGCATATCCATTGTATTATTGATTGGAAACACGAGAACAAAATTGCCAGTTGTGGAAGTGACATTACATTATGCACTACGAAATTTTACACTTTGCTGATTTGTTAATTTACATAAATTTTGTACTTTGTTTTGTTGATTGAAAACCTTTTTATATGTGACTTTGAATCCGTAGGATTTATTTTTCACTAACCCATGTTGTGGCTTAAAGAAGATGCATGTAGGACCATAGGAGCACTTGTTAATGCTTTTCTTATCATAAAAATAGCTGTTATCTCTCAAGCACAATATATTCATATTAAATTGGTTTTAATTTCAACTTTATGAAACTTGTGCAATTGAAAGGGACTATTAGGTAGATATGTCAGATGCCATAATAAGGGTGTGTGAACTGTTACAAAGGGTTACAACCCAATTTACCTCTTAGTGGACCTAATTGAATAGACCATTTAGAAAACATGGGCCACTAATTCCAAAACCTTTTAGTTGCACTTTAATTACTTCCCTCGCTTTCACTATAATAGCTAATTAATAACAACGAATATTTCAACTTTTTATTTATTTTTTAGAATAGGTGTAACATATAATTTTTTTATATGTTATAATCTTCTTACTATAATAATTTTTATAAAAAACTATTTTTACAGTTATTAAGAAATTTAGTTATACGTAAATCAATTTAATTGATAAATATTAATATTATTAAATTATAAATTTATATGTGAAATTACAGATTTAAACATCGAATTATGTGTACAACTCAACAATATATATATATATTTTATATAGGCTAAGACTTAAACACAAATTTTATCTCCTTTTAATGTCAAAGATTCATCTATCTATATTGAATATATTAAAAATAATAACATTAAATAGTTCAAAAATAATTAATTTTTGTTTATCATAATAATTGATATTTGAGACTTTTTTAATTTATAATAATGATCATAGAAAATATTAGATCGAGGGGAGTTTAATGATTATCCGCTAAGAACATTTGTTACACGAGAAAAACAAGATAGTGAGGTGTAAGATTTTTTCTTCCTTTAAAAAGTGTATGATTTCGTATGTTTATTTCCTGTCAATTGTTGTTATGCATCATATACTACGAAGAAAGTTTAAAGAAGAAAAACATAAAATTTATATCAAAATTTGTTGCTATAAATTTAGTGAAGAAGAAATTAGAGAAGAATTTAAATGTTTTGTCATTAATATGTCACTAATTTTATTTTTTGTGCCAGTGGCCTATATTCATAATATCATAATTATACAATTGAATATAAAGATTTTCAAAAAAAAAAAAAATTGAATATAAAGATATTTTATTTATCTAATTTAATTTTTATTTCCGGTAATATAAGAATGTTTTTATTTATCATTTTTTTATAACAAATATTATTTGATTGTATTTTTATAAAGATTAAGAGGGAAATATATTATAATGGTTAATTCTTAATGAAAAATAGATATATAATCGAATAATAATTATCCTTTGTGTTGTTATTTGTTTGTTTCTTCCATCATGCATTGAACATTAGAAAACTAGTTACTCAAAATTTGGACCACCGTGTGGGAATATAGGAGTCCCTAAAACCGAACATTAGGATCCAACAACCATATAATTGAGAATAATAACCAAAAAAAATTTACTCAATAATCAATATTGTTTGAAAGAAAAAAAAAATTATTTGAGATCTTCATTATATCCATGAAAATATCTAACCAATTATTAAATTATTAAAAAATTCAATGGTAAATTTATAATTTCACATTTAATTTTCCAAAGTACACATCTTGAAATTAATTATGGCTAGAAATTTGACAAGTTTTAAACAAGTTCCTAGCAATTAGTTCCAAGAATTTGAAAATGTACGAATTGCAAACAGTGGGGTAGGCAGAGACAAAAATTGGATTGACAACGTTAATGAGTTTGTAAGAGAGTGGGACATTGCACATGATGATAATTGAGAGCTAAAACTTGCATTGTAATTCATGATATGGGAAAAGGATCAGTAGAAACTTTACTATGTTATTTTGAGTAAAGTTAGACAACTACTTTTCACTTATTAATTTCTATTGAGCATTAATATGTTTTCACATGTCAATTGAAAAACAAAGTTCATTAGGAAATTACTCATCTCACCTTGGATTCTTTTGATCACCGGTGAATATATACGGGTTGGTTCGAGTCGTTTATAGACACACTTAATTTATATTTAAATTCATCAATTTTATTGAGATAATTTTGAATTCTCAATTAATGATTTTTAAATCATATCTGAGCTAAATAAATCTGATTATGAGTGGGTTGAGTTGATTTGCAGGTTATAAAGAAAAAATATTTTTTATTTAATAAAAAATATAATTAAATTTAAATACTTAAACATCTCAAAAATAATAAAACTATATTACAACATATCATTTAATACTTAAAATATTCACACACACACAACAAAACATTTAAATGAATTAAATTAACAACAAATTCTCAAATATAATCTATCAACTAAATTCTAACTATACATATAGTACGTTAAGTATTGAGATCGGGAGTTCAAATGATAAATATCACTACAAGAAAAACCTTAATCTGTGACCAATTTTACAAATATTTTATGGCCGAAAAAAACCCTCACAAATACAAAAATTGAAATTGATCTTTATTTGTGGCTGAAAAAGCTCTCACAAATGTTTAAAAATTTAGGTGGATTTTGTAGCTGCCTAAGCCCTCATAAAATCACTGATTTTACGAGGGCTTAGACAGCCACAAAATCCACCTAAAGTTTTTCTGATTTTTGTGAGGATTTTTTCAGCCACAAAATCTAAATTTTGTGAGGGTAAAGTCCGCTTCAAATTCTTGAAGTGACGTTGCACTTTGTAGCTGCAAAGGCCGCCACAAAAACCTGAGCTATTGCATTTTGTGGCGGTAAAGACCGCCACAAAAGAATAAAGTTACGTTGGATTTTCTAGCTGCCCAGATCGCCACAAAATTTTATATTCGTTACATTTTGTGACTAAAAACTCCCTCACAAAAATCTTAAAAATTTAGGTGGATTTTGTGGTTGCCTAAACCCTCACAAAATCACAACGTTAAATATGTTATTCGAACTCAATATCATTGAATTTAAATGTGTTTGTTCGGATTATACTCAAACTTAAATTGGTTGAGTCAAAATACTATTTAAATTAATTTGGATATTTGAGTTTGTGAGTTTACTCGTACTCAGCAACATCCCTTTTTATATGCACATTTTGTTTTTTTGAATATATATTAATAAAAATATATAATAATTTTAATGTGTATATTTATTTATTGAGGTTTTTAAACTACTTTTTGTATATAAATGTGGTCAACTTTAGTTTATTATTTTTTAAGATAAATTAATAAATACATACTTAAAATAAAAATAAATATATCATTTCGTCCTAAAATAATTTGATTCTTTCATACATATTAAGAAAATATGATAAATGAAATAGAGAGAAGAATGATTTTACCAAACTATCTTTATAATGCATTGATTGATTTCAATTATCATAATTACAAAATGAAAGAATAATAATTGAGAGTATTGCATATAATATTAATTAGATAATATAATTGATAAAAATAAATTAAAAGTTGTATTGAAAATCAAAAACAACAATAATTTTAAGACAATATTTTCTTACAAAATGTTTGTGACAATTATTATGAAATGAAAGATGTATTATTTAAGAAAGAAAAAAATTATTCAAATGATACTAATTAAAGACGGATGAGTATTTGTTTCATGGACGACCTCTCTAATAATTTATGAAAATGTAATGAGAATGACCATTCACTGACCCATAATTAAATACTGTTGTGTTCACAATGCATGAGAGATTTAAATTTGAAGGGTTATGCATCTTTCTCATATCCAAGCAATTAAAGCTTTGCCAGTGTAAAAATAAGGCTAGCACACTCTTAACATTATTATAATTAATTTTTACAAACATGCAGCCAATAACCTTATACACTATTATTTTTATAATAATGAAAGCATAGTTGTTTTCCAACTTTATAAGGATGAAATTGTCAAAAAGAAAAGGAAAAATAAGGATGAAGGATTTACAAGCAAAGGTGTTCCATGTGAATGAAATGTGCATCATTATCATTGTGAAGCACTTGTAATATATGACCAACTTTGTTGTGATAGAGTCCCATAAATATGTACACATGATATAATTGAATCCATGCATGCACAAGCTACCAGATATATTGTACAGATTTTGTTTTCTTGTTCAAACTAACGAAAATGATTAATTTGATTAAATAAATATAATTAAAAGATTAACACAAAATGAAAAATAATTAGAAGACTCGACTGAAATTAGAAAATCAATCGAGAGATAAAAAATATAACAATTCTTGTGTGATGATTATATTCTTGTGTGATGATTATGTTCTTGTAGCTAGCATGAATTCAATGAAATATTAAATTCGTAATATGTTTGTGATTGTAGCTAGCATTGTTAGATATTTCACATAAAAAAATAGTTATATTAATACTATAAAAGTGTTATTTTGAGAAAGTCCTAGATAAGAAAGATTTGATATACATCTACAATGTAAATGTTGTGAAATTTGAGATATATAAATTGTCCACGTCAACGATTTGATGATACAATAAGGATTATACATAGCACATTATGAATACAATTCTAGCAATGTCTCCTTCATTATGTAAGAGGACGATATCTTCGCCAAAAATGAGAAGTATACCCTCGTAGCATTACTGCAATCCCACAAAAATATGATAACCTACTTCTAATGGATTCAAGATAGCACACATGTATTGATTGGGATTGATGTAAGATATGTGGTGAGATAATACCAATGGCTAAAGAACATTATGAGAAAATCACCATGAAAGATGAACTATAATTTTCAATATTGTTTTTGACATGAAATACTTTCTTTTGTGTTTTAACTTTAAATGAAATATAATTTTATGGAAAATTATGACAGTTTTTTTAAATTATAATTATTGGTGTAGACACTAGAAGCAAAAGATTAATTATTTTAAGTCAAAGTGACGATTGTTTGAGTTGGTCAGAATGAAACATCTTTGAACAAGTCTTACTTACCTCATGCACTACAATAAAACACTTAATTTGTGGCCAACTTAAAAAAGACTATGGCTGAAAAAAATACTCACAAGTTGTTGATCGAAAAAAACCCTCGTAAATATTAAAATCCAAATTGGTTATTATTAGTGGCTTAAATAACTCTCACAAATCTAAAAATATTTTTTTTGGCTGATTGTAAGATTTGTGACGACATATACTCTAACAAAATCAGATCGTTGGTACATTGTAAGGGCTCAGGCCGCCGCAAATATGACCATACACCATTTTGGAAGGTTTAGACCGCCACAAAGGCGATATTTTTTTAGGGCTCAAGCTGCTACAAAGGCGATAGAGTAGTTGGCATTTTGTGGTTATTTTTGCCGCCACAAATGCCATATTTTCTCTGAATATATATCACTCTTCATTTTATTTCTTATTTCTACAATCTCTCTACCTTCTATCTAAATTTTATCTCTATCTTTTCTCTACAAATATTTTTCCTCAACTTCTCTCTTTACCTTTTCTCTTGAGATTTGATAAGATTTTATTTTATATTTTGTTTTCTAATATTATTTTTTTATTTGAAGTTATTTATTTAAGGAATATTAGTTAAATTTTATTTTGACAGTGGTATTATTGAGTTGATTGCGAATAGTTGTTATTTGTTCGTAAACTTTAAGTTAGACACTACTCAACATCAAGTTAATATGAAATGCATTTTAAATATAGATAAATAATTTATATAATTATTATTAAAAATGAATTATATGATTTTAAATTATTTTTAGAGTATTAGTATTTTATTTTAGAATGTATAATACTTTATCTTTAAAATTAGTTATAATATTATTTTTTCAACTTTAATGTTAGTAAGATTAGTTGAAAAAAAAAAGTGATACTAAAATATTTAAACCGTAAAATTTTAACTCAAATTAAAATGTAGTTATTTTCTAAAATGTTGTTGAAATGTTATTTAAAATGTAGTTATTTTTTTATTGTAATTTTTTTTCTATTATGACTTATTATGTTATTAAAATAGAATTTTATTAAGAAACTATAATTTTTTTTAGCAACAAAATAATACTTATTAAAAAAAAAGTAAATTTATAATATTGATCTAATCATAAAATATGTAAGATTATAAATATAAAATATTTTTATATTATTTTCAAAATACATAAAAAAAAATTATATTTTGAAACGTTAGTAGATTTGTCTTAAAAAAAAATTAAAATTATGTTGTTTATATAATATATGACAAATAAAATTTTGAAACAAATATAAAACGAATTAATTTTAATGTAACGATTTAAAAAAATTATTAAAATTAATTATATGAATATTCATTGTTAGTCATTACAAAGAGTTTTAGTTGAGGTTGCACAACAATTTTTTAATAACTATCAATATGTGTTGTCATATTTAAGTCACATTTAACCACATTTAACCAGTTTTGAGTCTGTCGACTAGTGGTGGAGTATTTGAAGAATGAAATGCAATTTCAAACTATGTTATTTCAATCATCAATTAATAATATTTTTGAAGACTTTTATCGTTGGATTATAATATTCCATAAAATAATGATGGAGGGAGTAGAGCTAATGATGAGATGAATTATTATGATGATTGATGTAATATTTTCTATTTTTATTTTTAGTTTGTATGAATATATATTATACATTAGTATTTAATTAGGGTTTGTTTTTTTGTTTGATAGTAATAATTTAATTAATATTAAAATTATATATTTTTTTGTTTTTATATGTAATATTTTATTTAAATTTAAAATTTTAAAATTAATATTAAATATTAATTTTTTATATATAATATATATTTTTAATATTAATTTAGAATAAGAAAAAAATTAATAAAGTTATCTACGGCCTAAAACCCTCACAAATGGGACATTTTGTGGCCGACTTAGTCCACACAAAAAAAAAAATCATCAAATTTATCTTAGGTAGCCTAAGCCCTCACAAATTTCTAGCGGACTTTTCCGTCACAAATTTGTGATTGCTTAATCATAAAAAATGGTAACTAAAAAATAAACTTTGTGATTGTTTGGGTCGTCCCAAAATTTTGTGTCTGTGTTATTTGACAGCCTTATGACGCAATAAATTTGTCTGTTGTGCCTTTTTTTTTCTTTGTAGGCGATTTTTAACAGCTACATACAAGTGATTTTCTTATAGTGGTGATGATAGAGAAAGAGAGAAGGTAAGTCTATGTATATTGAAGTTATGTTCTTCTATACAAGATTCAGCGGCAGAAAATATTTTATGTTTGTATTTGTCTTTTTTTTTTCTTATACTCTCGTTTTAGAATATTGTGAAGTGTAGTTTTAATATTTGCTTCGATAATAAGTACTAAGATTGTGGGGGGTATTTGAGACGAAGGCATATGTATTGTAAAAAGAATTTGATAGTATGTACTAAGATTGTGGGGTATTTGAGATGAAGGCATATGTATTGTAATAAAAACTCACATAATATTATGATTTGTGGTTTCTTATCAGATTTTAAAGTATTTCCATGTTAAGTTATTGTATCGTGATTTTGTTCCTATATTTCTGTAAGTTATTTTTCCTAACACCTTTCATTGAGTACATTGTTGATTGAATTATCTTTTTGCGTGATAGTTATAGAAGGATGGATAAATAGTTAGTTGAGAAACATGAATAAAGCAAGTTTTTAACTATTAACTCAACACTTGAAACTTGATAAATTCAAAACAGTTTTATTTTCCTATGGAACTATCAAAATTTTCTAGCCATTTTTAGTAATCCTCACTCGAAAAGTTTGTGGGAATTTTACACACCAGTAGAAAGCAACTTTACACTCTATCTCTAGAGATTTAGCTCTAAACTATTAAAATCTATTAAAGATCTCTAAACTATCATCTAATCCAACTCTTTAGTCCCTCTACCAATTGATGTTTGTTAAGTTGACTATTTTTTATTCTTTAATAATTGAACTATGAAAATTCCTCAATAGAGACACTAAATATATCCTAAATATAACTATTTAGTCCATCAACTAAACAAACAAATCAATTAACACATATAAACTGGTAAACTATTTAAACTGATCCAACACCAACTATTCATTCATATTCACACATGATTAATGATACTATTAGTGCATAAACATAATGTAAACAAATAAATCAAGTAAACTTTGCTTAAACGAGTAAACCAACATGACAAACAAAAAAACTAATAAATCAATAAACATTAAGTAAACTAGTAAACTAGAAGAGTTCATTTAACTAGTAAACCAAAATTTCTTACACTTAGGGTGAAAACTCAAAAAAAAGATTTCAAATAGAAAGGTACAATTGCACTGACCGACCTCATCTGCAACCACAATTTGAATTTATGATTTTAATACTAAATAATGATAATAATAAAAATAGTGAATTAACAAAAATTCAAACGCGAAAATTGAGGAATAATTTAGAGACCGTATAGTATATTTTAACAGTTTAAGGGCTAATCTAAATAGGTAATACAGTTCACAATTAAATTGATGGTATTTTTTTTTCATAAAAAATATGGCAAATCTTATCACAAACTCAAGCACAATCCTTAGATTTCTAATTCAAGATCAAGACAAAATATTCAATCTAACAACATTATTTTTAAATGTGTAATGTGTTGTTATATAGTTTTTAAATTTATTAAAATTACAAATACATCATCAAATTATTTTTTATTAGTAATTTATAAACAAAATTGACTAATAAAAGATATATTTGAAGAATAAATTATCAAACTAAATACAGTTTGAAAGATCAAAATCACTAATAAAAGATATATATAGAATTGTTTTTGTAATTTTAAAATATTTAAATAATTTAAAAACACCTTACGCATTTTGAAAAATATCAAAATACAAGTACAATTTATAACATAGATCTGTGTGTGTTTTTTTATTAGTCATATCATTTGTTTTTTTAATATAGTACATACTAAAAATTTACTATTTTTAAAAAATAAGTGGAGGCCATTGTCTAAGCACCATTGTGCATGGGCCCGACTCAACTTTATTCTTTTATTTTTTAATAAAGGGGATATTCTAAAAACAAATTGCATTTTCGTTCTTAACAAAATAATATTTTTTTCGTTTTATCTATTTTATATTTTTTTTTCTATTTTCTTTGTAAATAATTTTTTTCTCACATTTCAAGTTTCAAGGTGTTGCCCACACGTTAACTCCATGATTAAACTTTAACTCATTTGTCATTAATCTGCTTGCGTCATCCCAAGTAAAAATATACTCTCTATTTTCAGTGCCTCGAACTTTTTTCTTCTTATTTTTGTGTTGTTTAAGCCTCATCATTTCTTTCACTTCGATTGAAATTTTAATTTAATGTATATTTTCTTTCACTGGTTTTCGGATAAATTTTTTGTGTGTAATTAACTCAGTTGATAATGGAGAGACCTTAAAAAAATTAATATAATAATTTATTTACTAATTTTTTTCTCAAAATAAATATATTTAAAGATTTTACACATATTAAAAAATATAATAATTAAAAAAAAAACTAAATTATTTTATCAAACAATTCATCTTAACTATTAATAAATTTATCATTATTATCAATTTAAAATATAATAATATTTTGAAAGTTGTATATATAATTATTATTAAAGAGTAATATAAGAAAATATAATTAAAATTATATTAAAAATTATCAATGATATTTAT
>JBBPBS010000214.1:2809087-2820383 GCA_037974835.1 Cicer judaicum | reverse complement strand
GACAATATTTTTATAAAATAACACTTATAGTTGGATGGAGGAAGTAACATTTATTTATTAAAAAAACATTTGCTTAAGACAAATACTAGCATTTGTTTAAAGTTTTTTTTTTTTTATCAATTTTTTATTTTATTTTTTGAAAATGTTTGATAGAGACCTAAATATTTATTAGACATCGTAAAAGAAAAACAATAAAGATAATAATAAGATAAATGTGGTATATTGATGATGAGATAAAAAAAAAAGAATGTTTAATTGATATATAAAAAAAACTAAAATATTTAAATATAAGAGTTGTTATTTTTATTCATATACGATAGATAAGTCTGTTAGAGAATCAATTTTTTACTATTTGGCGAACAAATTGTGGCCAATCACTTTAATTAATGCATCCATGATGAAATATAATTAAAACAAAATAAGTTATATATATTAAAAATTAGGTTAAATTCTTATTATTTTTTTAAATATGTTTCGTTTTGATTATAGTCATGTAATCTTTTTTGTTTGATTTATACCTTGTAAATTTTAATAAATATTAAAAAAATATTTTATGAATCTTTTTTAGTAAAAAAAAATTGTGTCGTGATTAATTTAAATATCTTCAAATCACAAACTCTCGTATTTGGATCGAAACCCTAAAACTCATAAAATATAGATAAGAAATAAGATTTCATCCAGAGGCAGCTTTCTTCTCTAATTCATCATAGTAAAAAATTTGTTGGGATCTAGAATTTCTTTTTCTGACTCTTGTAACTCTTTTGATGTGTCATTATCATTATGTTCATTAATTAAGGGATATTGCTTTGCGTGTTTTATGGTTTGAATCTAAATATGAGAATTTGTGATTTGAAAATGGAGAAATTACGGTTGAGAATTAAAATTGTTGAGTTTTTATTAAAAAAATTGAGGTTGAAGATGAAAATTATTGAGTATTAATTATTTAATTGATTTATTAATTAATTAGTTTTAAATTTTTAATTAAATAATTAAATGAGTTATTAAAATGAATTTTAATTTTAAATATTAAATATTGTATAGTTAACAACAATTACATGAACACCATGTGTTACTTCATCTAAAATTTGTCATGTCTCAACTTTTTTACTAAAAAAGATTTATAACATAATTTTTTTAAATTTATTAGAATTTGAAAGGATATAAATCAAAAAAAAATTATAGAGACTAAAATCAAAACGAAGTATATTTGTAAAGGTCAAAAATATATTTAAACTTACAAAATTTATCACATTTATTTAAGCAATCTTAATAAATTGTCTATTGTTTAAATTATGTTTTGCAATTAATAAAATGATTTATTGAAAATAAAAAAATTTGAATTATATAAGTGAAATTTTAGTAAAACTATCATTAAATATTTAATTGTTATTTACTTATATTTCATCTAAAAATAAGATCAAATTTATTTATAATACATTTTATAGGGGATGAATTAAGAAAATAATGAATCATCAAAAGCAATCAATGACACCCTTTAGATGTAGATGTTCATGTCATTCTTATTCTCACAAATGTAAGTTTTAATTAAGACACATGTAATTTTTGTTCTTTCTAACGAGCACCAATTAGGCCAAAATCTCATTTGTTAAAACGAATATGACTCCACTTTCTAAGTGTAAGTGGTCTTGAAAGTTTCAAATACTCTATGTCTTATAATATGGGTGACATTTAGAATATTTCATTCTCTTGCGATATTTGTCATTTAAAGTAAAAAAAATGCAATCATTACTTGCAATTAAAACCTTTAAGAACAATTATCAATGAACATAGAACGATGATCGATAAAACCTTTAAGAACAATTATCAATAAACATAGAACGATGATCGATAGATTCAGAACTCTAAAAATAAATAAATGAAATAAAATTACAAGATAAATGTATAAATTTGTTAGCTTAGTTCAGAGATTAACTATTACGAATAAGAACAAGATCTAACTCAAAGATTTGTGATTAATTAATGAGTTCCAATCAAGAAGAATTAGCACACAATTAAACTAGGAGTAAGACTAAGCCATGAGCTAAGTACCATAGTGTAGCAAATCTCCACCTTAGAATTAATTGAATGGCTACAACCATGATTTTCCATAAGCCAAAATCCTTGATTCCATGTTGATCAATTTTCAGAGTTGATCTTTAGCAAATCCTGACAGTTTCTAAATTTACTAAGAGTGATAGGTTTCATAAACATGTTAACAAGGTTGTCGTTAGTTTGAACTTTTGCCAAATTGATCTCATTTTTTTTATTGATATACTTTTATTAAGTGAAGTTTAACATTAATGTGTTTTGTAATTATCACATGATACATTTTATTTTGGCTCAAGTGGTTAGAACTTTGACCATCATAGTTTACGCAAACAAATTCTTGAACCAAGCTCAGTTCAGTGACCAACCTTTAATCCAAATAGTTTCTTTCACATCATCAACCAAAGCGACATTGTCCACCTATGTAGTTGATAGAACCACTATGTCTTGGAGGTTAGCTTTCCAAGTTGAACATTGTGAAAATATAACCAGTTAGAGATCTTCTTTAGTCAGCATCTCTTTCATAATCAAAGTCTACAAATTCTTGAACATGTTTTGAGGATTCAAACTCTTTGTAATACACCAAACATAAGTTATAAGTCCCCTTTAGATACCTTAAAATTCATTTGACGTCCTGTAAATAATTCATTCAAACATTTCTCGTGAACCTACTGATTACACTTACTACATGAGAAATATCAGGCCTAGAACATGAAGGTGTTGGAATACATAAAAAATAGCGGGATTAAATTGTGTTGGCCATTTTAAAAATATATTTCATTTCGTAAACAAAAAGTGTTCTTTATCAAACCATTCAATTTTGATTACATAGTAATTAAATGCCAGTTGAAGTTTAAACCAAAAATGATGATCAAATTAAATAGATTAAGGAATGGATGAAAGATGCAAGTATTTTTATCCTAGTTTACAAAAAACAATTATTACTCTGCATTTTTTCTTTGGTATAGTCCATGAATTAATCCAGTATAATCTAATAGCAAACAAGTATTATTTACTCTGTATTTTCTGACTTGGAATATTCTTTTATTCTCTCTCCATGTTATACCACTATTTCTATATCTTCTCACAATCTATCATTGAAAAATACAAGTATTTTACATTTTCTTTCCTCAAATGGCACTAGAAGGACTCAAACCCTAACAAGTGAATTCAAAATTTGTCTTAATATCAAATAAAATATCTTAAATTATATTCTCATGTATAAGCACATGAAAAGGAATCATTAAAAAAATTCATCAACTATGATTATCATTTTCTATAAAGCCTTTTTTTAACCTAGCCGCAATGTCGTTCTTATTTTTTCCTCGTCGTCCACTTAGATGGATGGTTTATTGTCATTTTTAGCTCAGAATCACCCCATGCATTGTTTTATTCACTTTTTATCTAAGTAAGTGGTTTACACATAGATTTAGTTTTGCTTTTGTGATTTCCTCATTTGAGTGTGTGATAGCATTTCAGCATGTGTACTGAATTGTTGCAAATAATAATAAAATAGTAGTATCGAGTGTTGAACTCAAGGATTGCGTTTTACTATTGAGTTGTATTTAATCACTAAAATTGAACAGTAAGTGTTTCATATTGTTTCTATTATCCTTAACAAATAAGGTTTATTTACTCATGACAAAGATAAAGATTAGAGAAGAATTACAAGAAAAATTCATGAATGATTTTTGATAAAACTGCTTAAATGGTATTAGAAACAACCGTCTATGAGTTTTTCTACTCAGGCACACGTCTCTAAACTTCCTAATTGCAAAAAAGATACCTCAAAAGTGAGAAAAATATATTTTAATATATTCTAATGTGGTCGTGCACCCCAGACACGTAGGGATAGCAACACAAACCGCACCCACAGGTACTTACTCGAACCCGCTTGATTTAGTCGGGGCAAACTTGTTTTGATTGGGTGTCGGTGCAGATTTTCTGCGAAATAAAAATTCGGGGACGGGAACGGGCTCGAGGATAGTGATATCCACCCCGCACCCGAACTTGCTCCGCAAATAATATTATAATAATTTTTAAATGTTCTATACATATACATATTAAAAATACTTAATATTTTTTTTTAAATTTTTAAAATTCTAAATTCATCTCTATAGAAAATATTTTTTAATTTTATTTTTGTATAATAATAATAATAATTTTATTATATTCATTATAACATATATCATTTTTAAATTTGAAAATTTATATATACGAATGAGTGCGAGTGTGGGTGGGGAAACCCGAACCCCGTTACGGACGGAGCTAGGGGCCTAAATTTCACACCTTCATTAAAACGGGTGCGGGTGCAGGTTTTTCTCGATTAGTCTGGTGTCATGCCTCCCCCACCCTGTTCCGTTGCCATGCCTACAGGTTCAGAAGTTGTGCTTCATGCGCAATTGAACATAGTCATGAATGTCAAAATGCACCCCAAGTGCGGGTTTTGCATTTCAGACGCAAAACCTCTTCCATCTGATGTATAATGTAAGTTTATTCTCTTTAATGTCCAAAATAAGTTATGGTGTCCTCATCCAAGTTGTAGATATGGATCTTAGCTTTCATTTTCATTTGGTTGGACTTAAATTGAACATCTTCAACTCTATATATGACAAAAATACTCCACAAATGTCAAGTTGATTTCTCGCCAAAATTTAGCAATGCACTAAAACAAAGAAACAACATAAAACTACGAAAAATCTCTACTCAATCAAGGAAATAAGAACATAAACATTTGATTAAATCCAATAACTAAAATCAATAAAATTTATCAAATAACTCCTTAAATTAACTAATGATTAAAGATATACAAGACTAAAAACAGTAAAAAAAAAATGCATATGGTGAAGAGTCATAATTGTGACATTATTTTTCCATCATCTTGATGCGACATTGTTTGATTTTCTGTCTTGTTGCAGTCTTCGTTTGACTCAAATTGACATTTCAGCTTCAATCCATACATATTTGATCAATGACTTGATAGTCAACACTACAAATCTGGAGACATGAATATTATGATCACTTTAATTTTATCACATTGTAGGTATTTTTCAATTTTATGTTATGAACTTGTATGATGTATTATAGGTATTTTTCAATTTTATGCTATGAACTTGTATGATTTGAGTATGTTCATAGCATTTTTCAACTTCAAACTTTTTATAATTTGGGCCATTGACGAAACTTGTTAAACATCTTCCAACACTCTTATAAAACCTGCAAAACAATAATATAAAATAAAATATGAAGCGTCAATTAGACTATACTTAGGTATTTATCTACCTTATGTGCACAAGTCATTATATATAATGATCAAGAAAATATAATCAAGGATAAAAGAAAACACTAATCGAATGAAGAAGAGGTTTGTATGTCATCTTAAAAATGAGTCATTTCCTTGTAAAAATTGAAGAATTAAAAACAATAATTTATTTATGTTGCAATCTTATTACCAGTTAGACATTTCTTAAAATTAAGGTAGCCACAACACAAATTTTTTCTTCTTAACATTTCTCTTATTCTTCATATATTTTACTTGTATTTTGGATTTTGTTTATGATTTTATTGTATAAATATCATGTTATTTTGTGTTGGAACATAGAGTATGTTAATTTGTGAATTTAATTCATTTTCGAAGTCTTACATTGAAAACTCTCATATTTTGATTAGTTTTCAACTATATATATACTAAAGTCCCACATTAGATAGAAAACATATGTGTGTTTGCTTTCAAACTCTTGTGAAAAGTACACCAAAGTTGGATTCATTTTCCAACTTTTTCTTTTCTTCGTTTTCTATTCTGCTCCACTGATTTCCAAGCCACTTATCCCCTTTCTTTATGTCCCTTCAATATTTATGAGCGGTTTTGTACCGTTGTCCATTTAATTTTTAGAGCGACTTTGTACCGCAGTGCCATCGATTTTTAAAGCGGTTGTTATGTCATAGTTATGTCGATTTTTGAGTGGTTCTAATCCCACTATGCTTTTATAGAGGTTTTTATGTCGTAGTCTCGTCGATTTTTTAGTGGTCCTAATACCACTATGAACGGTTTTGGTGCTGTAATATTTTGTGGCAGTTTGTGTGTCGTAGTCTTTTAGAGCAGTTTTATTATATCATAGTCCTTTTGATTTATGAGTGGTCATAATACCATATTATGAGTGACTATAATCGTCATATTGAGAGTGACTTTAACCACTATATTGAGGGTATAATTCTAGAACAATTTTCTACGGTGTAGTGGAACTCCGATTACACTAATTATGGGTTCTTTTATCCTGGGGACTTTGTGGTTGATAGTCTATGTTGTACAATTTGGGCAGTGCCAAGAAACGTCTTTAAGAGAGCAATCTAATTTGCGACTCAACCCAATAATATATTTGGTAGCATAAATTGTAATTTCAAAACAAGTTTTCAAAACTAAAAAATAACAATTTTAAGACGTTTCTTTCTGCTGTGTCAATCGAATAGATAGTTGGATTTAGTTTGAAGCAAATAGAAAATGATAAGAAAGATGGAGAATTAATCCATGGGAGAATATTGATAAGAATTATATTCTTAATACTCTTATAGATGATCTGTATAACTATTACAGTTTCAGCAATACTACAAGAGATGTTTGAGATGCTCTGAAGAATTATGTCGTGAGCTGTTACCCAGAGTATCAGATGACCGATGACAGATCCGTGGCGGCTCACTCCTGTAAAATTCAGAAGATAACTTATGAGATCATCTATTAAGCTATGTCACTCATGGCATATTTAAATTAAATGTTGAAATTTAATATGTCTCATTTTGTTTGAACGTTGAAATCAATAAAATGTTTCTTTCTGCTTACATGTTGTATGATTTTAATTTTTGACATGCTAGACTATGTGATGTGAACAATTCTGATTTCAAACTTAAGTAACTTAGGTTTAATTCCAAAGTTATTTTTAAATGATTTTGAAAAATGTAATTTTTGTAGTCAAGCTAAAATAACAAAGAGTTCACATAAATTTGTGGTTAGAGAATTTGAGTCTTTAGAATTATTACACTCTGATATATATGAACTTGAGGGGACGTTAACCAGAAATGAAAACTAAAAGTGAAACACTTGACATGTTAAAGATATTTGTAACTAAAATTGAAAATCAATTTAGTAGAAATATTAAGAGGTTCCAAGTATGAATAGAACTCTTATTGAACTCTTGTGAATGGTAAAGTTGGAAGAAAAAAAAATAGAACTCTTATTGAACTAGTTATTGTTAGTATGCTTAACTCTAGTATTGCATCTCATTAGTGTGAAAAAAATATATTGCTTATTTGTTATATTTTGAATAGAGTTCCTAAATCTAAAAATAAAACATCTCCTTATGAGATAGTGAAGAAAGACAGCTGAACTTGTATTATTTTGAAACTTCAGGTTGTTTGGCTTATGTCAGAATCTCTGATCCCAAGTGAATTAAACTCGCCAATAGAGCCTATGGATGTATATTCATTGGATATGCAGTAAACAATGAAGCATATAGGGTTTATGACCTAAATATGAAAGTGATCATAGAGTTAAATGATATTGACTTCTATGAAAATAAATTCTCTTTCAAATTGAGAAATAGTGGGGGTAGCGCACCAAGTCATGTTCCCATGACAAAAGCAACAAACAAGATGAAACATAAACTCGAAGAAGTAAGAAAGTTAGAGTTGTTAAAGATTATGGACCCCATTAGACAGTCTATACCTTAGTAAAGGATCCTGTAAATCTTTACGAAGTTTTTTCATCTTTGGATGCAGATTTATTGTAAAAAGCAATGAATGATGAAATGGATTCTCTAGAGTCTAACATGACCTAACATTTTGTAGACTTGCCTCATGGTTGCAAATCAACAGGTTGTAAATGAATATTGAAAAAGAAATTAAAACCCAATGGAATGATTGATAAATACAAGGTTCACTTTGTAGCCAAATGTTTTAGACAAAGAGAAAATATAGATTTTTTCGACGCCTTTTCATTGGTCACTAGAATGATATCCATTAGGATATTCATCTCAGTCGGTGATATTCATAACTTGGTGGTACACGAAATGGATGTGAAAATTGTTTTATTAAATGATAATTTGGATGAAGAAATCAATATAGAACAACCTAAAGGTTTTGTGATTCATGGACAAGAAAAAAAGTATGTAAGTTTGTATGATCTTAAGTAAACTCCTAAGCAATGGTATGAAAAATTTGATAACTTGATTATATTGAATGAGTTTAAAGTGAATGAAAGTGACAAATGTATTCATTACAAATCTGGAAATGACATTTGCACTATCATATGTCTCAATGGAGACGACCTACTCATATTTTAATTCAAACATTCATGCTGTAAAAATTGTGAAATCGTTATTGTGTAATAACTTGATATGAAAGACCTTGGAGAAGCAAGTGTAATCCTTGAAATCAAGATTACTAGGTCATAAATGAAATTTATCTGGATCAGTCTCACTATGTTGAAAAAAATCATAAAGAAATATAAATACTTTTACTGTAAACTTGCTTATGCACCATTTGATCCAAGTGTGAAACTTTTCAAGAACGTTGGTGAAGGACTTAGACAAATTGAATATGCGAGCACCATTGACAGCCTCAAATATGCCACTGACTATACTAGACCCGACATTGCCTACGTCGTGAAACTGTGCAGGTTTACCAGTAGATCTAGTATGAAGCATTGACATACTACGGAAAGAGTCATGAGATACCTTAAAAGGACCATGAGTCTTGGATTACATTGTTAAAGATTTCCTGCCGTTCTTGAAGGAAACAATGATGATGATTGGAACACCTTATCAAATTACTCCAAAGCAACTAGTGGCTATATTTTTAGTATAGTCGGCGGTGTTATATCTTAGAAATTGAAGAACCGACGATATTGTCTTAGTCCATTATGGAGTCTGAAATGATAACACTAACTACTACTAGTGAATAAGCGAACATGATGTACATCTAGGTGAGACTTTCATGACAACCAAACAGGATGTACATCCAGAAGATTATCATTACACAGTCTCCAACTTATCTTAGGTGTGCACTCAGCTCGGGTATAGAGCCCACTCATAAGTATGTGAGTTGTGTTAGGACAGTGTATAGAAAAATAAATAAGATAAAAAAAATCATCACAATAAAAATAAATTGACAAAACACATATAATTATATTCACATTATAAAAAAAAATAAAAAATAGGGGTAATATAAATAAAATAATAAATAATAAAATAACTATATATAATTAATTAGATTGGACTTGACTCTCAAACATCCCCAGCGGAGTCGCCAGCTGTCGCGTCCAGTTTGTCCGCGAAAAAGGAGTCGCCACCAATTTTATTTTTTATTAAAGGAAAAATTGGGTAAAACCTAAAATAATATTTTTGAACCAAAAATTTGAATTCGGGAGTCGATTACGAATAGGGAAGTATTACCACCCTACAACGTCCGTTAAAACGGTTACCTTATAATTAATTATATATAAATTATTTATTTATTTACTTATTTATTTATTTTTACCCCAAAAGAATAATAAAATAAATAAATTATTTACATTAATAAAAGAAGAAAAAATATTTGTTTTATTAATTTGGTTTGACAAGGGAAAAACCTTGCTCCTACGTATCCCTCTGGTGCAATAGGGAAATCAAAACACACGTAGTTCTTGGGTAGAAAATATTTATGTGTTGACCAATTTTATTATTAATTTTACTTTATATATATACATATCAAAATAAATTAATTACATAATAATGATAATAATAGTAATAATAATAATAATAATAATAAGAATGATGGGTTATATATTGATTTGTGTATTGTTTTATTTTAAGGAATCACTTTTACTATTTTTTTATTTTTATAAGCCGTAAAGGATAAAAATTCAAAAGTAGATTTACGAGTTAGCGACGCATATGTGGCGCGAACCGACGGTGATAATAATAAGAGAATTTAAGATCTTAAGCACGAAAATTAAAACACAATAGAGAAGAGAAATCACGAATTTGATAAAAAATAAATAAATAATTATTCAACAATTAAATTGATTCTTATTAGTTGATTCCAAAATTTGATCGTGAAACAAAAAAAAAAAATATTATTGTCTATATCATATGTGCATATAATAGTAAAAAAAAAAACAATAATAATGTCAACAACAAAAAATAGACAAGGAGAAAAATAAGTGTTTACCGCACTGAAAATTTTCTTTGCTAGTTCCTGATTCCAATATTGCTTCTCTATTTTCTCTCCATTATTCTCTCTTTTCTTTTATCTTTTTTTGCTCTCAATTCCTATCTCCCCCTCTTTTTGCTCTCTTGTGGCAGACTATTTATAGACTTTTGGGTGTAGACTGCAAAAGACAAGAGAATAATTGTCAATTGATTACCATTAATCTATTTTTTCCGGTTTTCTTTTCTTTTAATTACCCATAATTATACCGATTCTTATTGCAATTGATTCACTTCTTCGGTTTCTTTTCTATTCAATTGATCACCATTATTCTGATTTTTATGACTATCAATCAATTTCTTTTCTGTTTTTTTTTCATTTATTTTGATCATCATTGCATCGATTTTATGACAATCAATTCATTTTTTTTTTCAGTTTCCTTTATTTTTATTTCTTATTATTATTATTTTTATATTTTAGAAAAGAGTCTGAACAAGAATTAGAGGCAAACAAGAACCGAAAACAGTTGTGATTGTTTAAAGCTTATATCCCTAATTATTTATTTTTTTTATATTTATTCACATATATTTATATATTTATTATTATTATTATTATTTCCTTTTTTAACAAAAAATAAAAAATAAATAAAAATCGGACAAAATTAGGTGTCAACAGCTGCCCCTCTTTACTTAGAATTTACTGGAGAATCAAAGTAAAAATAAGTAAAGATAACGACTCTAATTTTGTCCGAAAAAATAATTTTTTTGAAGAATGCGAGTCGTTTTCCCGACTTTAACATGCGGTGCGTTTTCTCGGCTTTGGGGTGCGAGTCGTTTTCCCAGCTTAAACATGCGGGTTGTTTTCTCGGCTTATGGGTGCAAGTCGTTTTCCCGCCTTCAACATGCGGGTTGTTTTCTCGGCTTCAAGGTGCGAGTCGTTTTCTCGCCTTTAACATGCGGGTTGTTTTCTCGGCTTTGGGGTGCAAGTCGTTTTCCCGGTTTCAAAGTGCGGGTCGTTTTCTCGGCTTCGGGGGGCGAGTCGTTTTCCCGGCGTGCAGGTCGTTATCTCGGCT
>JBBPBS010000214.1:2788470-2798549 GCA_037974835.1 Cicer judaicum | reverse complement strand
AATAAAAAATTATTAAATTTTCTTGCTGATGAAATAAGGATATATTAAGACTTTAATTTTCATTAGTTGTAAAAAGAATTATATAAATGATGACTAATTATATGAATAAGTATAGTAAAAATCAATTACTATTAATGATTTTACGATTACAATAAATAAAATATTTAAAAAAAAATTTATACTAATAAATTTATATAAATTAAATTTATATATTAATTGAAAATTGATATCTCAATTGATAATATAAATAAATAAATCTTAACAAAACAAAAACAAAATAACATGAAACATATAAATGTTATAAATAAAACACTTAATATAAAATTGATTGAATAATAAATAATATAATCCTCAATAAAAACCTCATTTCTAATATTTATATCAATAACTCTCTATATTTATATTCTAATATTTTAATATTAAAATTGTGTAAAATTATGTTTAGTAAAACATCTTATAGATACTCATTTAATTTTGTTTTCAATAAACGTATGAGTTTGGTGTGAAGTCCTGTGAGATCATCATTTGAACGGTGTAATAACCTATAGGTTGAGTAAAAAACCAAAGTAATAACCTCAAGTAGGGTCATATTTTTCGATTTCAATTTCAATCGAACACAACACATCAACAAAGGATATAGGGATATTTATTACTCACATCTAACCTCAAGTAGGGTCAAGAACTTAACCATAGATTATAAACCCGGGTTAGAAAACAAGTGGTTAAGAAGGGACAACCACATAACCCATTATTTTTATTTTGCATTTTGCATCATCATCACCACCAAAAATTCTTTCTTTTCTCTCCTTCAATCTCTTCTTCTTTTTTCCCCTTTCCTTCCACCAAAGTAACTAACCCTTGTTCTTTTTTTTTTTTATTTACACTTTTTTCAGGACCCAACATAACCCTTTAATTTCTCAAAGATAAAATAGTGTCATCACTCAATCACCAACCTCAGCAAACAAGGTTCAAACATCAATTCATGGAGCTTATGCACAGAAAACCTAACCCTATATCATAAAAAAGCTAACTTTTTTTTTTTATATAATTATTTTTCCTCCTTAAATTATCATTATCATTAAATTAACTCAAAAATCTTTTGTACACCCTAGATGTTAGAGCCATGGACATAACCCCAACAACAACACCAACCATTTTAACAACATCAACAACAACATTAACAAAATCACCAGAACATGAAACTGAAACACCCACCAAAATCACAACACCCAACACACAAACAACACCAAAAATCTTGTCTTTTTCAAACGGTGTTCTCAAACGCCACCACCACCTTAACAACCACCACCACAACCACCAAGTAACCGTTACTTACAAAGAATGCCTCAAAAACCACGCAGCCAACTTAGGTGGCCACGCCCTCGACGGTTGCGGCGAATTCATGACATCTCCTACCGCAACATCCGCCGACCCAACTTCCATAAAATGCGCCGCATGTGGTTGCCACCGTAATTTCCACCGCCGCGAACCAGAAGAACCACCACTTTCCACCACCACGACACACGTAATCGAATATCAACCTCACCACCGCCATCAACCACTTCCACCTCCGCCGTTTTCCAACCGTAGCCCCAATTCATCCTCACCACCTCCGATCTCTTCATCTTACTACCCATCCGCCCCTCACATGCTCATCGCACTCTCAACTGCCCTTCCGGAAAATACGGCCGTCCCTAACACTGCCTTGATCTCTCCTGGGTCCCACACTAGAAAACGGTTTAGAACAAAATTTTCTCAAGAACAAAAGGATAAAATGTTGAAATTTGCTGAAAAAGTTGGTTGGAAGATTCAAAAGCGAGACGATGATTTGATTCATGAGGTTTGTAATGAAATTGGTGTTGATAGAACTGTTCTCAAAGTTTGGATGCATAACAACAAGAACAATTTCACTAAACGAGACAACAACAACATCATCAACAATATGATGGAAAGCAATAACAACAATGAGATTGGTGTTAAGAGTTTTCTGCCACTTGAGGATGAAGAACACAAAGCTGATATGAATGCTGAGATTCATAGTCATCATAGTCATTATCAGAATGAGGATGGAGTTCGTGCTAATGGTTCATCTTCTTCTTCTTGATCTTTAATGGAAGAGAATAAAATACTACTAGTATGTTAGTTAGATTTGAGTACTGTGCTGTTAACGGTTAATTAATTAGTTTTTTTTTTATTTTTTTTTTTAGTTTAATGTTATCATGTTATGAGATGAGATGATGAAATGGTGATCACCTTTGTTATAACATTGGAGAGAATGATATCAAGTTAATTAAGGGAATTTATTTTACTTTGTGGTTTCATGTTATTTTATGTGATTGTGCTTATATAACTAAAATTCGCTAAGTTTAGGTTTGGATTAATGTATGTTTGAAATTATAGTGAATTGAACAGAATCATAGTGTTATGTTGATTTTAAAGGACATATTAAAGTGTATGTTTAGTATCAACATTATCTTGGTTTAGATTTTGGTAAACAACAAATATATTTGTTGCAATACTATTACAAAGATCTATTAGAGTCTCATTTTTGAACTAGTTTTTGCAAAGGACTTGAATACCCTAGTGTCATTTTTTTTAAATAGATTATATTTAAAATTTGGACCGCCCGATCTAGATAAATATGTTTAAGTCGATGAATGCATAAAAGCCAATTTCTTTTTGTGAAGGAGTGAAATGTGAAATTCAATTCTATCATGGTATTAGAGATGAGTTAAGATGATAATGTGAGTTAGATGACATCCATGTTTTATTTATATTTATTGTTATTTTTTTTATCATATTAATAATATATTATGAAATCAATCTTTTTACTACTTTCTCTCCAACGCCTATATAAAACGTAAAGGTGTCTATGATTTTAAATTGCAAATATTTATATTAAAAAAATTACATCTTAGAATGTGGTCGTATGTTGTTACAAAGACTTCAAAATTTACAATTTTACAAAGTTTTAAACTACAGTTTAAAATTATAGATGTATATAAATATTTTTAATTAAAATTATGTATTATTTAATTATTATTATTTTTTTTCTATTTTTTATGTGTGCTTATTTAGAATATCCAAATTTTTGTGACCAAATTATTCTAATTGGAAGTAGTGCTAGTTCTTGGAATTGCATATTTACTGTGCTGCTAGCTTTCTTGTACGTGTGGATATGTTTGGTATGATTTAATTTAATTTCTCTGTTCATTGCTCAGTTTTGTTTGAGAGTGATATGTGAATTATGAACAGTGAACTATGGCAGTGTCATTATTTGTATTTTTTTGTTCTTGGAGCTTGAGAAGCTCAAGAGGAAGGGACTCAAGGGAGCGTTTGTTTTCTGCAATTTTGTTTTTCTCTCCCGTAGGAAATGGAATATTTAATTCTGAGTATAGTACTGTAGTTCAATAATTTAATTTTATGTACTTTTTAATATTTAATTTTGAATTAATTTTGTTTTTAAGTTATGGTATTCAATATAACTAAAAGCTATTGAAGAATTTATCTTTTCATTTTATTTTTTATAAAAAAAAAATAGTAAAAACTAACATGAATTTAGTAAAGTTTAGACCGAACTTCTTCTTTGGATGTTATAGAAAAAATATAACATGAATTTATCTTTAACTTAAAACTTTATAAAATAATATTAAATGGGTTCTCAAAAAAGAGAGAATATTTTTACTAAATATTAATTTAAATAATCAATATAATTTAAAAAGAGAAACCTCCAATTATGGATCCCTTAGAGTTCGAACTTATAACAAGGTTTCAATTTAATCATATCTTTTGAAAGTTGAGCTAGAAATTTGCCTTTTAACTTTTTATTTTCTTTATAAAATAAATAAATGTAATTCGTGTCCGAGAGAAAGAGGCAGAAAGTGTTGTTGTTTGATCAGAAGGTGTTTTGTTTTGTTTTATGGATGGTGGTGAAATTGCTGGTGTGATATACTATTCATTCATTTGATCTTGTGCTCTATTCATTTGATAAAAAAAAAAAAACATAAATAAACAAATCATATTCTATTACAGGGTGTACCAAGGCTTTTCAGCTTTTTGTAATTTCTAAAAGAAGTATGGTTTAGATTAGATAATAGTTTAATACTAGCTTAAAGAGACACCAATATGGTAATGAATCCAAAACAAACCTTAATTATGCTTTTATCTTATCGTATCGTTATCCGATCTTAGTACTAATTTTTAAGTAAACAGTTTAATATAATATTTTAGGTAACTTTTTCATAATAAAAGATGTTGAGTAACTTTAGCCTTTAGTACTATATTCTTGGAGAATAATGTGTGGACACTTTCTTTATCATGGAATGAAAGTAGATCTCCCTGAATATGTGTTACTAAATATATTAATTAATGTGATTGCAAAGACATCCATACAAGTTTGTGTTTGAATTTGAAATATCTCAAGTTTTTTTTTAATCAAAATTGTATGAGTTTAATCATTAAATTATTTTTGAAAATAAATTAAAATATATAGCATATTTACTATAATGATTAAAATTAAAATTTTAAAAACTAAACTCAAAAGGGAACAATTTAATTGATTGAACTATGAATCAATATCATATACAATTTGATTGTTTTTAGTAATTTGATCATGATTTCTTCTTAGCAATATGTACTTCAATTTGGTTTATGTCTTCTCCTCTGTATGAAACTATTTATATTTTGAGTGCTTCTTTGATTATATTTTTAAGAAGTCGAAATCAATTTTGAATGTATGTAATTGATCTGCCACATTTAGAAGCTGTTTAGTAAAATTGGTTATGTTTCTGAAGTTAATTTTAGTTTGAAACTAAAATTTGTAGTTTTTAAGTTAAAACGTCACTAAAATTTATTTTTCAAATTATTAATATTGAAATATATTCAAACATAAATTATTCTATATTTAAATTACTTTTAACTAAAATGAATATTACAAAATTAATTAATTTAAAATCAATTTTAATTACTTCATGAATAAATAAATACAAGATGAGTAAGATATAAACTCAATCAATATCTTATCAACTAATATAGGTTAAATGGACGAGTCAAGTTTATATTTGTCTAATAGCAATGAAATAAAACATAGATCTATCAAACTTGAAGGATTAGATGATACATGATTTACATAGAAAACCATAGGAGGTAAAACAAGAGAAGGTGATATTGATAGATCGAATATATTTCAAAATATATTATTTTCGTCATTGACTCAGTAAAATATTAAAATTAATTTTTAAATTATTAAAATAATTTTAAAAAAATATAATAATTTTAAAAGATTGTAAAAAATATAATTTATTATCAAATAATTCATAAACTGATTAATTTTTTAATGAATCGACAATTAATTTAAATTTTTTTTCTTGAATCGAAAATAAAAATGACATAATCTTATAATTCTATGAACTAATATAATAATTTATTCAAATTAAATTAATTTGTAAATTAAATTAAATATATTTTATCCTTATATCATAACTCAACTACCTATTAAATATATTAGATTCAACGTCTTTTCAAACTCGAAATATTAAAATGTAATTTATTATATTTTTAAAATAAAATAAAAATATATATTTTGAGGAAAATGATGAGTAAGAGAGAGTACAAGTAGTGAGTGAGTGTCTTGTCTTCCGCACTTTACGTTATGGGTGTGTTTTGTTTTTCTTCACCACTCCACTCCACTCCTCATCATCTTATTTTAAAATTTGAAATTTAATTGTGTGGGGTCCACTCTCACTTCTTATTCCAGCTGAATTTGTTTTGGATGAAGTCAGTAATCTTGTTTTGGTGAGAGTGGGACCCATTTGAGGTACTGCTAACCAGCGAGTAATGGGCTGGTTCTTTCTGGACACCTTAATTACCCCTTTAAAACTGGGGAATTGTCATAGCTTCAAAAAATTCTCAATTTTCAGCACTAACATGTTGATGTTACATAGGAATAACACTGTAACTTTTACATTTTATTTATTTTATATTTTATATTTCTATTTTGAATAAGAATTTCATTACTATCCGCCTAAAAGGTTTAAGTTTCAATTTTTCCGTAAAAAAAGTTTTATGCTGATAGCTAACTACTAATCGCTAATTGAATGATTATTTATTGATGGCATTTAATTTATTTTTTTATTGATAATTAACATTAAAAATTCACACGTAATTATGATGTTTTGAATTCAAATTTATAATATAATATTTAATTTAATAATATAGATATTCATTAGTTGAATTAGTTTTAAAAACGATGATAATTAAAAATTTTATTGATAAAATAAAATTAAATGTTTATATTTATTATTATTATAAAATTTGTTTATACCGATATGACTCTATCTATATCTATTTTCTCTCAAAATAAATAATCTTTTTAATATTTTAGAATTATAAAAATAGGATAATTTGATATTTTAAATTTATGAAAAAATAATTTCTTTTTACTTACAGAATAATTAACAATCTTAAAATTGAGTCTATTTATAATAAGTTTTATTTTTCTTCGGATTATTTGATGTAGAATTTAGATTAATACACACTTTGATATATTATTAAATTAATTAATATTTTTTAATATAAAAAATTAAATTATAATTTCATAAATTTTAAAACTAAATTAATTTATCATTAAAATATTTTTAAAAAATAAATTATAATTAATTTACTACTATTTAATATTTACTATTAATTTTGTAAAATTGTAGATACAAAAGAGTCAAGATGAATTGCCAATTTCATTCTTACAAAAATTGTAAAAATGTGAGAAAATTGAATATATGAGCACAACTAATGATAAATTATAACCAAATTGAATTATACTACTTAAATACTATCTTCAATCTTCAAATCATATATATGGTAAACTATTACTAAAAAAAGAGATAAAATACAAAGATTACAACAAAAGGCAACAAAGCCACAATATAACTCTAACCACTAACCCGTCATGAGCTGTGAATACCACTGCTAAATAGCTAAAACCATTAACTTTTTTTTACTTTAACCTACATACAAGGCATCATTCTTTACTATCTCTAAAATTGATTTACACCTTTAGTCTTCCAAAAAAAATTCTTATTTTGAACATGTCAAATAGTCTATACCCGTTAGGACCAAATAATATCCTATCACTTTATACTTAACTTGAAAATCGAAATACATGATTCAAAATGATTATTCAAATTTTCGTCTAAGATCGACATTCAAAAAATAAATGTCAAATAAATTTAACAACTTTACAACCACATGCACAAAAGCTAGTGTGTGACTACATAACCCTTCTTTTAATTACATTGTCCTTTATTGAAAGTCAACCACTAAAATTTCCAAACAAAAAGTCAACAAAATTATCTTACTCCAAATTGATATATGATACAAAGGTGAATCATTTAAGTCACGTTCACCGCTTAACAAATTGTAAGTTACTTTGATCATATAGCATCTTCAAAGTCCATAATTTCAAACACATTCATATGATTTATTGACATGTAAAGAAATATTTATCAATTCAATAAATACTCCACTTGTTTATCATCTGATAAACTAAACAGTCGATTAAACATATTCCATCAAACACCCGACTCATCAAAGGATCTATCCAACAAAAGTGTTTAACTACCATATGCTATTTCTTTCCCTAAATTTCATGAAAATCAATTACCATATCAACACCCTCACAACTTTGAATAAAATCATGTATTAAATTAATTATATATGTATTTTTAACAAGTGTAAGTATTACGATTCTTAATTTAAGTCATTGATAAGAGAAAAATAAGTTGAATAATATTAAAATTTGAAAGAATATGAATTATATCAAAGATTACATAGACTTATGTAAATAATTAGATAAACAATCAATTGTTGTAAAATAACTAACTAGTTAGTATAATGAATTAACCAATTTAACTACCTAATCAACTAAAATATGTAATATCTCTTGTCAAGTTAGAACGTGTTTAATACACTTTGAGCTTGAAAAATCTCAAGAAAGAAATATCAGAAAAGTCATCGACTAAAAAAAATTGAAATACCAAAAATCCATCAACAAAAGAATATGATTTTTGTTTGACTATCCATATTATGAATAAAAGCTAATATATATAGAATTGTTCTTAATTATCCAATATCTTTTTAGATAGAAGCCAAAATGTCAATGAGGCTAAAATAAATGAATTTGCTTAATCGTTAATTTCTTTATGAATATAAACTAGAATGTCAATTAAGACAAAAAAAAAATTGTAGAATGTTAATTAAAGTTAAAAGAATGAATGAACTTTTTCATTAAATATTATTGGTGTTTTAGAAAAAATTTCAACAAATACTTTCATAACATATATCATTGAGTTTGATGATGAAGATAATTTGAATAATGCAACTAATTCCATCTTTTCATACTTGACCAAAGTTGTTGAAGTTAAAGTTGATATTAAAAACATTGAAGAAATCTTTGGATTTTGATAATGTGTTTGTTGGCAAACATGTTGTCCTTAATGCTCATTGTTTGATGTGTTTTTTTTATTATCACCGTCGTAGTGAAATAATTCTAACTTAAAATTTAAGATGAAAAAATAAGAAAATGAAAAAAGAACGAGAAAAAAAAACTAGTTTTGAATGTAAAAAAAAAAACGGAGAAAAATAAATAAATTATTTAAGAATTAAAAGAGAAAAGAAAAGATAAATTAATTAAACTTTTATAAAAAGAAATTATGAAAGAAAATAGTTGAATAATTAAACTCTTTAATACTATATTACGATTCTTGATTTAAGTCACTAAAATAATTTGAATTACACAAAAAATTACATAAATTTATATAATAAATTAACTAAATAATCAACTAATATAAAATAAATATTAATAATTAATATAATTAATTAATCAATTAAAATATTTTATAGTAAAAAGGAATAATTAGACGCATGACGTAAAACAAAAAATTATGTCAATTAAAATAATAATGAACTCGATTTGGAGTACGAAAAATTCGATCCAGCTGGATTTTAAGATGAGGATATTTTGTATTTCAAGGAAAAACGGGAATATTTTATCATAGTTATAAATGGTAAAAAGTGTATGATATTTTCTTTTTAAAATCCGTTTGTATCTTTTTTTTTTCTTCAAAAATCAGGGATTTTTGTATCTAATTATTCAAATTGTAAAAGCTTTTTCAAATACTTCGAATATCCTCCGTCTACCGCATATAGTTCAAGATGCTTACTTATTAAGCTAAGTTTACATATCAACGAGAGCTCAAATTTTGTTATTTTAAGGAAAATGAGTTAATTTTTTTTTAATCTAAAAATATTAACAGCAAAATTTACCCTCTAAATGTAATTAAAAATATATTCCAATTAAAAAATTACATTTTAATATATTAAATGTTTATATAGTTACAATTAGAGTTATATTTATAATCATTAAAATTAAAAATATTTAATTATATTGATTATTTTAAATTAATTAATTTTATAGTTTCTATATATATATACACAAAATAGCCTTTTATTATTTGAGATTCAAAATTAATAGTAGTTTATAAAGAACATTCAAATTTCACTTTTTATTTAGATATCTTTTATTAAAGACAAAACTGTGGATAATTTTTGTTTTAGTAAAATATTAAAGAATAAATAGATAACTAGACGATGGTATAAAATTCATTTCCTAAATAATACTAATTATGTCTTTATCCAACTGGGTCAATAAAGCAATTAAAATTCCTTTTGAACTAATTTTGAAAGCTGTCATTTCAGAGCATATTTTTCTATCTAATTGTGGAGATTAATTTGTACAGCATGTCCAAAATTCACACATTGAGACATCGTTATCATAGGATAATTGTCTCTTTTTGCATTTGTTTGTGGATTAAGAATATAATGCATATTTTAGTAATAAAACAGAATATAATGCATATATGGTGCGATGTACTTATCTTAATAATGCAGTGTTACTTAAAATGGGAGTTAATAACTTTAAGGGTTTATAGCATACGTGACTTCTTAGTAACAACACTTTTATAAATAGTATTTTTTTTTTTTAATTTAATGATGATTGATAATATTCAAAAAAAAAAATTATAATT
>JBBPBS010000214.1:2771573-2786636 GCA_037974835.1 Cicer judaicum | reverse complement strand
CACAAATATATACGGTAGCAAAACTAACTTAATTTTTTATGGGTGAAATACATAAAAAATAAAATAAAATATATTTTTAAAAATAATATATTAAATTTAATTTGTGAGCAAAAAATTCATGATATTTTTATTTATATAAAATATAAATTAAAATTATATTAAAAAATAAAAATCAATAATACTATTTAGAAAAGTTGCTTTTGATGATTTTTAAAACTTAAATTTATCTATTATTAAATCTATAATAGTTAGCAATGTCTTTTTTAATGTAAATAACTAAAATATTTATAAAAATTTAATCATTAATTTTATTTATAAACTATATCTTGACAATTTTATTGCTAAAAATATTTTATTTGAATTGCGGTAGAAATTTAAAAGTGTTAAAATAATATGAATGGATATAACAAGTTTTTTATTTTTTATTTTTCTTAATTTTTTACTAATAAATTCATTTGGGGTAGCTAAATATATACTGTTAGGGTATATGTATTTTTATCAATGATTCCTCTTTTTCTTTAAAAAAAATTCAAATTACTCTATTTCAAAACTAATATATCAAAAAGTCATATTTGTTTGACCTTCACGAAGTTGTAAGGCGGAGATGTGGTCATATACTATACTAAAAATTTCATTTATTTAGGAAATTGCATCTTGGAGATCGAGTATCTATAGATTTAAAATTTTATTATTTTTTAATTTGTTAAAATAATTAATAAATAAAACATTAGATGGTCGTATTATAAGGATGCGACCTCTTGAAAAAGAACAATAGATGGTAGTATTATACATGGTCACATCTTCATATTGCGATCTCTTAAAACTAAAAAAAAAAATAGGACATTTGATACATTAGTTTCGAAGTAGCGTATCGTGATTTTTTTTTTCAAAAAGAGAATATAGTTGAAAAAATCCTCAAGATAGCTAAATATAAAATTATGTTTATTTGTTCTAAAAATAGTATTATTTGGAGTAGCAAAAACTACACAAAGACTTTAATAATTTAATATTCAAATTCATAATTTCTTTTATCTTTTCTTGTAAGTTGGAACTTAGAATAGAATAAGCTCTTCTCATTGGAGGAGGAGATGAGTAGCAATTTTTCCCTAGAAACACCAAGATTTAATCGAAATATTTAATTCAAAATATTATTTTGAATTGAATTGAATGTATGTTAATCAAATTACACTATATTCAAATTAAAATATTATTTCGTGAATCTAATAAATATAAAATGTACAAAAATATCAATACTCCTTAATTTTTAAGTGGTATTTTAAATTTTTAAAATTTAATTTTAACAAAATCATGATTTAAAAATTGAACGACATCCATAACTAATTAATTTGTCGGTTGATTTAATGTTATTATATTGTAGTTTGAATATTGAGTACATATTTAATTTTACAATATAATTAACAAAATGACATTGAATCATCTTAAAACTAAACATGTAACAGATGGCATTGAACCACAAATAGAACCTATTAAACTATAATTTTAAAGTAGTCGATTGCACATGTGATTGAGTTTTTAAAATATTGATTAAAACATAAAAGTGAAAAAGAATATAGATAAAAAGTAATAAATAAAAGCATAACAAAGCCAAAAACATGTCCTAGGTGTTGTGCATGATTTGCCTTATAAGCCTAATTTTCCTTGAGTGTAGTCCCATCTGAGTTGAGATTATGACCCTGTACTTGGCTCAGCCACGATTGGAATTAGCACTAGAACATGCCCCATGTGCTACTATTTAAGAGCAATTGGAAACTTTCCTCATAAACCTTTGCAATTTATCCATTAAAAGCTTGTTCGTAGAGAAAAGAAGAAGCATAACGGGTATACTTGACAATTACATTTTCACACATGTTTTTTGTGCGCTTATAATCTTTTAACCTTTGGAACAATGTGGTTTATTATGTTACAATATATGGCTTCACTATTTTCATTGGATTTTCAATGTGACTTGCTTGCTAATATTTAGGTTACTTTGTGACAATTATATATATATACTTGTGCCTTTTCAAAGAGACTTGCATCTCTATCTAGTGCCTTGATTCTCTTTTACCACATATGTGAGGTTAGGTAAATTATTATGTAGCATGGAATCATTTTTATCTTCTTATTTATAATTTAGTCGATGAATGTTAGTATGGTAATTAAACTTTAAAGGTATAAATTTAAGAGATGTAGTTGAAATTCTCAAGAAGAATGATTGTAAACGTTATTTATTGTTAACATTATTATTATTGTTATCAAACAAAATTGGATGTTCACATTTTCTGATTTTGTACTCGAGATTTTTTCTTACTTTGTTTCTTGCCGTGTCTGGTCTTGTACTTATAGTTGGATTGCAAGACCACCCATCTTAACATGAGACCTATAGCCAACATTTGTTGTGGGTCTAACTTAAGATTGAAATATATTTATAGAAAAATAATTAAATGAAAATTACTACTATATTTCAAATTTAAAATATTTCTAAAAAATAGACAAACTAAATAAATAATCGAAACAAATAATGGTCTGAAACATTTAAAATTTAAGGATTTTTTATTCAAAAGTGGGCATATAACAAATAATTTTTTTGAATCATTTACATGAATTTAAATTTAAATTATAATAATTTTTTAATAAAATTTATTTATTTTTCATCTAAACTCCAAATTATTTTACTATTTTTTCTTGAAAAAATTGGAGTTAAAAAAAGAAGTTATCTTAGGATAAAAATTTGCATTATCTATACTTTCAAAAGCCTTTTTCAGATAAAAAGGTAAATTAATTATGTTATATTTTTGGCATGATGTAATTTGGCGTATTTGGGTAGTACATCGGTTTTATAGAGGTAGTCTTGGTAGATGGCAAAGGTGGGAGGTTCTCATAGTTCGTTTGTGGGGTATAAAGGAATGTTCAGTCTTAAAGCTGCCTTCAACTATAAGGACCACCTTACAGTATTCACATGTTTGACATCTTGATCGTTCATTTCAAATATCGTAGATCCAATGGTTGCAATTGTACCAAGCACAAATAAGTCTTTGGCAAGATACTCACTTGGTAACGAAATGAAAGCAAATTTAGTATATATCTAAATTATAACAAAATATATGTAAAAATTGTCTATTTTCAACCTACTTAATGATAGTATATATAAAAATGTTACAAATGAACATTCTCTATTTTGTTTATGTATAGTAGGCCAATGTTTGGGACATTGGGCCACTTGATACCGCAAGTCTATGTGCATCCTTTGAATTATTGGCCCAACCACAATAGTGGTCTTAAATGTTAGTGATAAAAATGTTTAAAGTCTTTTTGGTTTTCACCTTTCTTCTGACTTTTGTGTAAGATTCTCAAGGATGGTATTTCGAATGACTTGGTTGAAATTTTTAGAAAATTGTATATTGCTTGAACTTGAATTTGTATCAATGCATGGATTGTTATTCTTCATTGATCACACCTATATAATCATTCACAATGAACTTGGCTTAGTCAAACGGTAAATTGTAGTAACATTTTTTTTCCTACAAGTTTTCAGAAGTTTTATAAAATGTAGGGTGTAATGCAGCCCTTCTACGATGAAAAAAGTATGTTGAGACATTCATGAAAATCTGTTACATTCATCAGATGCCTTAAGATTTCCTCATTTCATTTGTCACAAATGAAATTATTTGAACTATTATCAATGAACTACAAGGACATGCAAGAGACTACATAAAAACCTTTTGAACCAAACTACTTACATTAAAAAGGATTACAGATTCCAGAAAAAAGGTACTAAACATATTAGTTATTTAACTAAGCTGATTTACTGGAAGATCCTTGCTTGCTTCAACTAAAAACGGAATTGGCTTGGTTGGGGCAGGAAGCCGACCAATGCTATCGACTTTATCCTTTTGCTTTGGAGGTGGTCTAGCTGCTTTAGGCAACAATCTTCCTTTCTTCTCAAACCACTCGGGTTTCAACAGTGCCCGGAAGCCCAACTTATTGTAATACACCTTTCTGACAGACCCACCAGCTGCTTCAACCGCTTCCTTCGCCCTGACAGTGACCCTTGATACCTGTAAGTTCAATATGTTAAAACACATCCCTGTCTACTTCAGTGTTTAGAATTAAAAAACAATTTTGCATCCATTTTCCTCATCGATAAACAAAAGCATAATATGGAATTGTATACCTAAGGTAAAGAAAATTGGCATGTCAATTTGAAAATACAAGAGCTATACCATGTACTAGCTCTCTTCATTCTCAAATCCAAATTACAAAACATCAAGCCAACAGTTTGTTCTTTATCCTTAGAGACTCTAAAATCTTTATATACCATTCATGTTATCAAGGTTGAATTGAAACAAGGTTGCTGCTAGGCCTGTTCATTTTGCAAGAAAACCAAACCAAACTAGAAAAGCAATCCGCTCGAACCGAACTGATCAAGATTCATTCCGATCCAAACTATTATGCATTTCAGTGCACTAGGTTCTATATTCTTTAACTTAACCAATTTTACAGTGACAGAACTGAATTTTCTGTGTATGCACAACCAGACTGAACCTTGGTCTTAGTTCTTCATGGGCTGCGATGATTTTCCAGCATTGATTGCTTCTGAAGCAAAGCCACGTGCCAGTGGCTTGATTCAACAACACAAATAACTGAGATGAGCATGGAAAGAGGTCATATTGTGTTACTTCTCTAATTAATTTTTCATACCAACCAAGTTTGATTTGGTATTTTAAGATATGTGAGGAACTTTTTGAGACTTAATTAGTTTTGAATTTGATTGATTTTCCTCTGCCATACTTCGGTGCTTGCATCAATGAACACACAAGTTCAAAACCACAAGCGGCACAGTTTTTTTGGTAGAACCGTAGCACCCTTAAGTGGTGCTACAGTTCGGTTCAGTTCAGTCTGCACTCCTCTGTAAACTGTAGCACCACTTAAGCTAAATAAATTTATACTCGTTTCTTAGCTTTACAGCACCAATAATTTAAGATTTAAGGATTTAGGGATTTGGTGATATGAGACTATGGCACTGCACAACATCTCAAATTCCATGGAACCTTGATTCCTGCAACTCAAACATGAAGGAGGAGATTTGGCAGAGCAAAAAAAGTTGCAAGCTTTGGTGGGTTTGTGTTTGAGTTTAGCATATACAGTAAGTCTATAATTTGTTGAAAGTTCATTGAAACAATTTGTCAACAGTTCACTGAACTGAGCTTCAAGTTTGCAGTTAAAGAATTGTGTTTAACACTTCAGTTTGGTTTACTGAACCTCAGGGTTTGGTTTGGTTTTATCTGAACTTTGAACAAGCCGAACAGCCGCCACTTTTGATGGTTTATGTTTGCCAACACAGAAAGGAGAGTGCAGGCTCACAAGCCAGCATCTAAATAATCATATACTATATAACAAAGGCAAGAATGGTTGATTAGTTATGAGCTTATGATCAATGGTTAAATTCATGATATTAGATGAAGATAAATACCAAAATAGTTTAAAGTACTTCCAAATTTTAGACTTAAGAATAAAAAAAAGCATTAATATGGTCCTCAAAGCACTTATTACTTAGCCTTCAAATCAAAGTATACCTCTAGATGAATTGGCCACTGGATCTTCTCGGAACCACGACCCATCAATCGTACTCCATCTTTCATTTGCTTCCCTAGTACCCCTGCATCCTATGTACAGTAATAATAATGACCAACCAAATGAGAGGGAGCTCATGAAGCAAACAAATCCACTTTAAGTGAGGAGGTAGTCACAAAACCTTGAGTGTTTTCATTGTGATCAGTTCAGAAGAATCTATCTTCCCAGCATTGATAAACGTTGCAATTTTTCCCAAACCTATTGGCTGCAAAAGAAGATATAAAACAAATTTTTGAATATAGCAATACAAATTAGTAATAGATTGAGGAAGAAAGGGGAAGGACTCAACCAAATAGAGAGGGTCTAACAATATGAGCTTGAACCATGGCTATGGGTGTATGACTACTCAATCCAATAAACTTATCTAGACATTAAATTACAAATATTAAAGAATTAAATTATGCACATAAAATAATATTTAACACAACATGAATAGGTTCCTAGAAGAAGTATCTTAAGTTCTTAACGCTTATAAATCTGAGGGGTCAAATCTATCAGCCAAAATGTACTCCAACATTTGGCATTATGCTATTCTATATCAAAATTCACAAACACAATCAAAACTAAATTAGAAATTAAAATTCTCAAAATGTACAACAACATTTGGCATTATGCTATTCTACAGACTTTTGTCATTGGATATCACAATACTCTTTGGTGCGTATCATACTTGGCAATTGACATGTAAAATAAGAGGTTCTTATCAATCAAAACCAACATACTCAGCCATTCAGCCTTATAGATTTCAAGGCCCTTGAAAGAAAAATCTTATCTTGCAAATGATGTCATGTAGTAAATATAACCTAATTTCTGCATTGAGCATAGCACTTTAGCTTCAGAAGAAGGATGCTCAGGTATGCTTCCTTTTTATTTGTGGAGAACTGGCTTTATTTCATGAAATGGAAGTCAAGAAATATAGTCTTTACCGGTCTTAATAAGTATGCAAAACTAATATTGCTCACAAGTAACTATCCATTAATCTCACTATTATATATTGTTCAAAACTATAAGAATTCCACAATTATAACCAATGAACTCTAATAATATATACCAAGGCATATTTTCATTTTCATGATGCAGCAAACGATAGTATCAAAGTTGTCAATCGTAGATCACAACAAATAGCATTATGTTCAAATTCCGCTATACCATGCTATGGCCACTATTAGACTAACACTTTTACTAAATAGCTTATAGCAGAACAACAATAATTAGTTCAAATTTCACTATACTGTAGTACCTATAGTATATATAGCAACTCTAACAACAATGAGCAATAAACAAAAAAAAAAATGACACTATAAACATGAAAAAATATACCTGAAAAGTGAGGCTAAACGGGTTCTTGAACCCACGTTTAGGCATCCTACGACGAAGAGGGGTCTGACCTCCTTCAAACCCCAATTTTGAACCTTTTCTAGCTCTCTGACCCTTGTGACCCCTCCCAGCAGTCTTACCCTTTCCAGACCCAATCCCGCGACCTTTCCTTGTCTTCTGTTTTCGGGGAACATTATCTCTTAGATCATTCAAACTCAGAAGACTGTAAGCTCTAAAACCTTGAAAATTTGTGTGTGCATTGAGATTACTAAATGTTGCATGAAGATTGAGAGGTTGTGGGAGTTGCAGGGGTTGAAATTGAACAGCCGGGTATCGGTTGTAAATCGAACTTCTGATGATTGAAGTTGAGAGAACAGAAAGCCTTCTCCTTAGCATATTTTCTTCTACTCTAATCTTTCAATAACAAAAATGAAATTTAATAACTTTAAACCTTAAAAAGCCAACAAGTTAAAACCATAAACAAAAAAATGTTACAAAATCAGATAACTATTACTCCTCCAAGTAAAAAACAAATAACGTAAAATTAGAATCCTAAGTTTTCAATCAATGAAAACAAGTTTGAATCAAATCAATAAACTCTAACATATAAAGCCAGCTACAAAATACACCTGTATTGTCAAACATGACACTTCAGCGTGCAATTGCGATATCTCCTTGTGAAATGGAGCTACAGTGTGTTAAATTTTGAAGGGGTGGCTATCACAATTGTAAGTCGAATTGCACTGATTCTCACTGTTTATGGCAGCCGAACACCAACTCCAGGTACGTTTTTTGGCCAGTTGAGTTCAGTGCCTCCATCTAAGTTTTGTTGTTTTAGGGTTTTACTCAATGTTTTAAAAACTAGACTGGAGGTCAAACCAACAAGACCTTCGGGTCATGATTCAATTGATACAACCGATTAAACCACAGTCGAACCGTCCAAACGAACCACTCGCAAGATTTTACCATATTTCATAGGATATTACCATGGCTTGTTTAGACTATATTTGTTCTTCTTTATTCTCTCACATTTCCTAAACACAGTTGAATCTTCTTCTACCTACCGGCTAGCCACCGTAGACACAATCTTTGAATTAGATAAGTAATTAGCTTGATAAAATTTTCTCTTTATCAGTTAGTTATAAGTTGGTTTTATATTTGTTATAGTTAGTTGAGTTTGTTAAAGGATGTTACGAGTTATTTACCTTATACATTATCTATAATGTGTAATATTAGATTCAATCAATAAATGAGATTATTCAAAATCTTCAATTTTACTCATTTTGTAATACTTTGCAGAGAAAAATCAAATTCAAAATCTGGTTTAACACCAATACCATTGTTAAAAACACCACTATAACCACTTAAACTAAATAATGTGCTAATGTAATATACAGATCCAAAGAATCTTAAAGACTAAAAAATAAAACTTCGTCAACATTTTAGCCCAATTGCGAAGCTTGTCAATTTCGTGCATCAGAACCGTTGCTTAGGCTCTTAAACCATTCCATTTTAATCCTAAAATGAGAGAAGAGAGAGTACCGTTTTTTTGCACGAATTGGACGCGTGAAGTGGTGGATGGAAACGGGGGTGGCCGGTTCTGCACTGTGATGTGTGGCTGCCTGAAGGAATCGGGGATTGTTTTTTTTGAACTGGGTATTAAAACTTAAAAAAAAAGAAAAAAAAAAAAAAAAGAGGTTTTGTAATTTTTTAAAAAAAATAGATTTTTAGCAACAAAAAATCTAGGGGTTTAATTAATCCGGACGGATATACCTAAAAAAAATAAACCGGCCTGGTTTGGTTCCGTGACACGACCGATCTAAACTGGTTCAATCGGGTTTTTGCCGTTCGATTATGGGCCACTTCAAAATGAAGTGGGATGGACTTGAATTAGAATCAGACCTAGTTGTTGACTGTTGCCTTTTGTACCCCCCAATTAAACTCCTACCCCTCCATTTTAATGTTTTTTGAGTGAAATACCCAAAATATCCCTAAAAATTCAGTAAAAAAGTAAAAAAAAAAAGAAAAAAAAACATCACATTCATAACTCAGACTTGAAAAATCCGGAAAGTAAGTTTTGAGGAAAAAAAATTTTTACTAGAAATTTCAAGGATTGAAATTTCCGGTAGTTAAAATTGTGTACCGGAAATTTCATTTTTGAAATTTCCGATGAAATTTCCGGTATGTAATTTTGACTACCGGAATTTTCCAAAAATAAGGTTACTGTCTCGGAAATTTCATCCATTTTGAAATTTCCGGTACACTTTTTTTTTTTTTTTAAAATTTTGTTAATTTTTTTTTTATTGAATTTGGTTAGTGAGGATCAGAGGAGCTAAAATTGATGGTGGTGATCATTCTCGAGTTCGGCCTCCTACACAATCAAATAGGAGAGCTGCTGTTGAAAAAAGGAGAAAAAGGAATGAGGAAAGGCAGGCACACCCGGATGAGCAGCCCACGCAGAATCCTATGTTCGATGCAGAACAGGATGAGCAGCCGCAGTATGACCAGCAGTATGAGCAGCCGCAGGATGACCAGCAGTATGAGCAGTCCCAGTATGACCAGCAGCAGTATGACCAGTCTCAGTATGAGCAGTCCCAGCCTGATGAGCCCATGTTTCCTAGAGGTCCTTATGATCTTTCTGTCCTTAGAGATTATGAGCATCATATTGCCATTAATGTGTGGAATGGACAGGTTAGTAAATTATTTATTTTATTACATATTATAATATATTTCTTGTATATGTTATTTTATTACACATTATAATTTATTACACATTATAATTTAGTAATTTATTTGTAGTTATAAGATTATTTATAGTTATAACATTATAATTTATTTGTAATGATAATATATTTTTAATTGTGTGTTATTTTTAATTAAACAGGATAGGCGTGCCTTGAAAGTTGTTTCAAATGGAAAAAAGCAAGACAAATTCATTGATATTAGATATCAATTACCTGCTGAAATAGATCATTGGATTAATATATCTGGATTACGTCCTCTGAGAAGATGTAGTCTACATATGATTGATGGTAATTTGATATCTGCTTTTGTTGAAAGATGGCATGCAGAGACTAGTTCATTTCACCTGCCATTCGGTGAAATGACTATTACTCTTGACGATGTCAGGGGTCTTTTGAGCATTCCATGTACCGGAGAGTTTTTTACACCTCCTGCAAATGTCAATGAAGATTTGGCATTTGCTGCTGCTGTTCAGTTGTTTGGAGTTTCATATGATGAAGCTGTGACTGAGACTAGGACTAACAGAGGGGCATCTTACAATTTTGAGTGGTTGAAAGAGGTCTTTTTTAAGAAACTTCATGAACGTAGATATGATTGTGCAGCTAGGGCATATCTACTTCATTTGGTAGGGTGTACTATTCTGGCTGATAAAAGTTTTACACTTGTATCTGCCAAATATCTGTTTCTGTTTCAAGATCTCGATAGTTGTGGTAGATGGGCATGGGGACCGGCTGCACTTGTTGTGTTATATGACTATCTTAGAGATAGTACATTGCCCGCCACCAAACAGATTGGAGGTTATTTATCTTTGTTTCAGGTACTATTATATTTATTATACTTATCATTATGTTTTTAATTATTTGATCACCTTAATAATTTTACTATATTTTAATGATTTACAGACTTGGATTTATGAACATTTTCCTGATATTTGTAAACGGGATATGGATGAACATATTTCGTCGATGTCACGGATGTTTCGTTGGACTGCGAAACAAACATCAGGGAATGTTGCATATTACAGGGCGAAGTTGGATGCTTTGAGGGATACTGATATCCAGGTTCATATCCACATGAGTGTATTGAGGGATACATCCAGTGGTATTATAGGATATCTCATCCTCTGATGATCCCTTATGTTGCTGCATATGCTGGTCCTAGTTATGATGCCAATACTGGTCCTAGTTATGATGCTGATGCTGGTCCTGGTTCTGGTCCTGATGCTGGTCATATTCATGATGCTGGTCCCGATAGTAGGTGTACACGGTGTGACACAGTTGGTGGTCTTATACAGCAGAGTTTAGATTTGCATATGGGTGATGCTGAAGACCAGATGCGTGTTTTATTAGAGAGAGCTTTATACATTTCCAGAGGAGGCGATTATCAGTAGTATTATACATTTCAGACTTATTTTATTATTAGCGACCTATTCAGACTTATTTTAGTTGTATTTGTTATTGAGACTTATTTTATTAGCGACTTATTCAGACTTATTTATTATTAGCGACTTATGTATTATTCAGACTTATTTAATTAGCGACTTATTTATTATTCAGTTGATGTTTCAAATAAGAACATGAGAGACTTGGGCCAATGCAAAATATTTTTCTCCTACTTGTACAGATAAATGGCCAAATAGAAAAATACAATTCCAAGATCAATAATATCATTTAAAACAACTTACAACTCAAAAGTGTCAATCATATCATTTAAAACAACTTACAACTCAAAAGTGTCAATTATATCATTTAAAACAACTTACAACTCAAAAGTGTCAATCATCTGCCAAAGACATATAATCTGAATTATTTTCTAAATCTAAAGAACCCCAATGTTGTAGACGTCCTGCATAAGCGATAGCCGATGGTGTAGACTCATCGCTACGATGCTTCTTCCAATGCCATGCAAGTGGAGGTAACGGACATTCAGATTTCAATTTAACTTGAATCCAATGATTTTTGTTAACAAAACCAATGCTGATAACACGATCACGTGACAAAATCTCCATTATGTGCACCCCTCAATGGGAAAAAAGTTAAACAAAAAGTTTTTGCTAATGTAACAAGAACGAGATTATATTTTGTTGCTATCACGTAACCCATATCAGGAATGGTCATCCACTTCTCGTGACTTTAGTTTTCCAACACAGTTACAAGTAAAGACTCTGTCACTTCTTGCAAACGTTCCTCGAATAATGTAGCATATAAATCTGGTTTGGATTTAATCTCTGTATACAACTATTGACGTATAATGCTCCAAGATTCTTCACCATGACCAAGTAAAGCAGCAATAGCACGATATCCACAGTTTCCATCTGCTTTAACATTAACTATGTCTTCAATATATGGATGAAATAAAGAAGGAAACTCGTGGAAATATTTTTTAAACTGATGGGAGACTTGTTTGGATGTTTGATGGGAGAATTGTTTGGATGCTTGATGGGAGAATTGTTTGGATGCTTGCTGAGAGACTTGAGTATCAACATGCTCAAAGTATGATGGATCACGATATACGTCATATCCCTTCGGCTTATTGTCTTTTTTCTTAACACCACATTTTGTTTTGATTTTATCCATTGGTGCACACATTGATGTTGTCTCCGGATATGCTATTTCACGCAACTTGCTCTTTAATGCCCTTCTTCCAGCAACATTAAGTGTTTTCCATGTCTTCCAAATTATATTCATCTCCGATGTAATGTCCAACTTTGAATCATTTGTCAACTGTTCATTCTCTTGATCATTATTTAAAGTTAATTTCCTCCAATGTATATGAACAACATCTAATGGAATTGGAACACCTTCCATCTTGTGTCGTGCTAACTCACACGCACAAGATAATCCATGAGTCTTTCTAAGTATACAACAACACACATCTTTATCATTACCGACATAACTGACTCTCTTGTATTCTTCAACAATATCACCTAAGGATTTCCTGGATACAACCCAAGTCAATTTCTTGAAGAATGGATTGTTGTGTATATGCTCTTTGCGACCCTTACTTATCTCAAATGAACCTTTGATTTTAATAATTTGATACTTCAACATGTCATTCATATCATTCCATGCCTTACAAAAATCTCTTTTACTGTGTTCCAAAAATCTCTTCAATGACCAATGAGTAGACTCAACCCTAATATTTAAACAAAAAAATATTCGATTAATCATATATCATTTATAAAATAAAATACAAAAAGTGAAGTTTTAATGACATACCTATTAGTCGTAGTATTTCCTATATGCAATACTCGATTGGTCCATACTTCAACAAATCTTTCCTTATGAGGATTCAACCATGTGTCTCGGACGTAATCAAAAAACATAATATTATCGATACATGATTGCTCAAATATTTGCAAAAGTACCTCGTACTCATTCTCTTCAGAACAATAAACAATTTTACTCCACAACTCAAGAATGGGTTCTTGCATGTCTTTATTTAATATATACTGTTTGCATTTGGCTCTAACATTTTTGTTAATATGAAGTTGACAAAGTAAATTTGTTGAAGATGGAAATACAAATTTAATTGCATTCATTAAAGCAAGTTCTCTGTCAGTGACAATCACTTGAGGAAATGACGTGTTTGAAACAAACAACTCTTTTAACTTCTCCAATGCCCACCAAAAGTTGTCTTGACGTTCAGAATCCATATAAGCAAATGCAACATTAAATGTCAACCCAGTTGAAGTTACACCAACAATTTCAAACAACGGTAACCTATACTTGTTGGTTTTGTAGGTGCTATCCATGATCAATACAAGAGGGAACATGTTCAGTAAAGTTATGGAATCTGGGTGCGTCCAAAATATATCCCTCACAATGTTGGAGTCCTCATGTGTCCTACTCCAACAAGTATATTTCTCAGCTTCAAGTAACTTCAACAAATGTTGCATATCAGTTATAGGTCCCATCAAATTCTTCCTGTATGTACTTCGTCGCTTGTAAATTTGATAGATACTAGTCACATTCTCCGTATCTCGATCTCTCAAATATGACAAGATGTGTCTCGGTGCAACGTGGTATTTTGTCAACTCATCAACATGTTTCTTATCTTCTTCTATTAAGCGTCCCATAAATGCATTATTCTCAAAAGTAGCTACTAACTCATGGTTGTGAAGTCCACAAATTAAACTTATAATCCATCCTTCATCATTTTTCAGTGGTCTCGATCTAAGTTTAAACGGACATCTACACCTTTTAGTTGAAGTACCTGTGTCATTTTTATTTGACTTATATTGGCCACCTCTATCACAACCAAGAATTAATTTTGACTTTCTTCCTCTCTTTCCAGTCTCTACGTCTGATCGAGTAATGATAACTGCTACTCGATTTTGTCGGCCTATCTCTCTTGCCTATGATATGACAGCTTCTCGTGACTCAAAAATTTGATGAGTTGTAAATGCTTCAATTAAATCTATAAATACTGGTTGTGCGTTTTCCATCCCTATTTCAAAAAAAATAAAAAATTAATAATAACAAACAATTCAAAAAAATTTCAAAAAAAAAAAAAAAAAAAAAGAGACTACCGGATTTTTGAAATTTTCGGATTGACTATCGGAAATTTCAATTTCCAAATTTCCGGTAACTACCGAAAATTTCATTTATCATTTTTGCGTACCGGAAATTTCAGCGAGCGTCAGATTTTGAGGTAATTTTTATTTGCCACTAAGGTTAATGAATTTATGAGGAATGAAAATGGGTTTTTTGACAAAATGGAGGGTAGGAGTTTAATTGGAAGATACAAAAGGCAACGGTCTTAATTGTTTTTTTTTGAGTATTCTTCTTGCCACCCTTCCACCTATACCGTCCACCCCCAAGATACATTAAAAACTATTTTATCTTTTTTTTTTGTTATATATAAAAATTTAAGTTTTGATCTGTTTTTAACTTTTCACTTCCACATATTCAAAAATTTTAACAATTACTTTTTTACAATTTTTGAAACTTTGATTGATTATCAAATTTTTAGAACAGAAAATGAATTAATTTTTGAAAATTTTATTTAATTTGATATTTTCAAAATATATTTGTAAACAAATTTTGAACCTTTCACTTTTAATAAAAAATTTAAAATTAATATTTTTGAAACTTTCAAATTTTTGAAATAAAAATTCAAATATTTTAAGGTTTAAAAAGTTTAAAACTTTAAAATTTTCATATTTCAAAATTTTTATATTGTTCTAAAGTTTCACATTTAAAAAAAAATGAAAATTACATGTCATAAAGATTTGAAAGAGTAAAAATAATACTTACTTGTTTTAAACGTTTTGAAAGATTAAAAAATGTTGAGATTTTGCCAAAATTTTAAAAGTGAATGAAAAGTGTGAATAATTTTTTTTTTAAAGTTTTTATATATTGTAAAAAA
>JBBPBS010000214.1:2747824-2759938 GCA_037974835.1 Cicer judaicum | reverse complement strand
CTATTAAAAAAATGGAGATGTTTTTATATTATGAAAATATTTATGTAGTAATATTTTGTTTTAAATATTCCATCGGGAAATAGCAAACTAGAAGACATTAACTACACTCATTAATACATTAATACGTACACAAAAGAAAAAGAAATATTTTGTTTTAAATAAGTAAAAGAAAAAGAAATTTAGCAATAAATACGTTATAACCTTTTTCATTTTTTATTTTACAATTATAAATTAGACGCTATAGAAAAACTTCTCATAATTGAAATAGTGTTGTAATTTTTTTTTTACTTAAGATAAAGTAATAATTAATGTTTATTTTATCAAAAATGAAATATACACAAAAGAATATTTAAAAATCTGAAAAAATAACCCAACTATCTTCTTATAATTATTTACGTGGTAAAAAAATTATGGTGAAGTGAAGTTGCCTCGTTTCAAAAGTACTGATACAACTGTAAAAATTTCGATATTTAAATTTTAATATTATCTTTTTAATTATTTCTAGTATCTCCTAGTTTAAAATTTTATCTATTTTTTCTATTTATCTCCTGGTTTAAATATTTTATCTTTTCACTACAACTGTTTTTAGATAATGAAATTTTTAAAAATACTTAAAATGAAAGCTATTAAAATAATGCTTAAAAATTAAATTTTTATCAAATTAAAATCTTTAATAATTAGAGTTTAATTTATATAGTATCAAAATTATCCATAGTATGTAGCAGATATTTCCAAAAATGTTCTACTATTTTTGAATTAATGTTAATAAAAAATAAGGGTTTAGTTTGAGTATTATGCAATCTATTTAAAAATTAAGTGAAATTATATATCAAATCAATAAAGATCGAATTTATTGGTTTAGTTCAACTTAAACTAAAACTCGTAAAAAATATGAATCTAATTTAATTAGTTTTATTTAAATTTTTGAGATCATATGATCACTGATTTGATTTTTATATCTCTATATAAAATTTACAATTATATCTAGATAAAGGCGGTCACGATAAATTTAGAGATATTCAAATGTCTTATATATAGTCTATAAATAGTGTACGTAATTTATTATTTTTACTCAATAAAAATATATCCTTTGTAAATTTAGCGGGGCATATTTAAAGTTTGATTAATTATGTAATATTTTGACTTTGATTTCTGTCTTGTGGCATTCTATTGCCATCTCTTTTGCGAAACTGAAAATTATTTTTACTCAAACATCTCCTTAATTATCTTAATGTGGGCCACAAAGATAATTGGTCATGACCTCAAATGGTGTCTCAATTGTTCTTTCCTTACCTATATTTCATTTATGAAACAATCCTTATTGTCACACCATAACATTTTAAAACGATGCATGCTATAAAATTATGTATATTAACCATACCTCATTATCACATCCATTACCATTAATTGATTAGCTTTAACATAATTCATTCAAAAACAATACATAAAAGTTAGTCCAATGTCAAATATTAGAGGAAACTTCTAGCTAGGTGGAATTTTTAGTCAAAGGGAAATCCCTATAAGCGGGAATGCCAATCAACGAAAGTTAAAATTGATAGGAACTCCAATAAGAGGAAGTCTCGATTAATAGGAAATTCAAGTCAGAATCAGAATAAATTGTCTTGAGGGAAAATTCAGCAAAAGTCTACGTAGAATATCCATGGAGAGTCTATATAGAACGTCCAAAGGGAAGGTTCAGAGAGATTCTTCGTAGAATGTCAAAAGGGAAGGTTTAGAAAGAGTATGCGTAGAACATCTATAAGGAGTCTATGTATAACATCCAGAGGGAAAGTTCATAAATAGTCTATGTAGAAAGTTTAGAGGGAGTCTACATAGAACGTCCAAAGGGAAGGTTTAAATAGTGTCTACGTAGAACGTCTAGAGGAAGATTCAAAGAGAGTCTACATAGAACGTTGAGAGAGAAAGTTCAGAGAGAGTCAACGTAGAACGTTGAGAAGGCAGGTTTAGAGAGAGTTTGCGTAGACTGTCGAGAGAGAAAGTTTAGAGGGAGTCGTTAATACAGTTAACGATCAGTTAGTGCACTAACATTCTACATTTGTATTTTGAATCCCTTAATCCATTATAAACATCAGTAGACACATGTAAGATGAATGAATATCCAAGAATCAAATGCACATTTTTAGTAATTCTTACATGCCAAGCCTCACAATTTTTCTCGTTTTCAATTTTAAAGTTCACATAATTTCAAAACTCTAGAAAAGAAATCTTTAACATAAAAGTATTGAAATCAACCCAAGAACCCACATGCAGTATGAAATCAGTTACACTAGAAAAATAACTCACACTCTTGACAAGGAGAAATTTCCCTTAGAGTCGAGCTAGGTTGTTGAAGTTGCCTAGTTTTTTAACTCTCAATACTTCAACTTCTATTGCAAGGACTGAATATGAAATTCCACGATTTGGTCTTTATCTTCTTTCAATACTATTTTGGACTATAAATGACACTAAAGGTAAAGAATAAGTCATTCATGAGATAAAATTGGAGGGAGATAACTTCTTATGGTTATTTCCATTAAAGGATCTTGGGAAGCAATTGAGGAAAATATTGATGATGAACAATAACACAGTGAGAAGAATGTATTAGGATTGAAAAAAAAAAGGGTTGGTGGTAAAAGAAAGGAAACTTTGAATGAGTTGGTGTACCCGTGTGTGAGTGGGAGAAAGAGATATGTTGACAATTGTACTAGTTAATACTACTTCTAGTCCACCCCAACTTGAATATAAATTAAATATTACTAGAAAATATTGTATGATGTTTAAGAATTTTTTTAATAATCTAATTACTATCTTAATCTTATAAAACTTCTATGGTAGGAAGATGGGTTGTTACATCCTCTCCCCCTTAGAAAAATTTTATCCTCAAAATTTGAGAGCTTACCTATTGAAAGAGACAAGGATAATCATTCATCATATGAAATTTAGTTTCCCATTTTGCTTCGTTTGGTGATGATCATGGCCAATTACTCTTTACTAAGGGAATGGTCTTATTTCTTAATGTCTTTATACTTCTGTTAAGAATCTGAATTGGTACAAGATTATAGCTGAGATTTAATTTCAATTGAAGAGACTCATGACTCAAAATTTGATAACAGTCGGGAGCATACTTTTTAAGCTGGGAGACATGGAAAACACTTTGTAAGTCTGAAAAGCAGGGTGATAAGGCTAACTTGTAGGCTAACGAGCCTTTTCGTTGCACAATTTCAAAATGTCCTGCAAAACGAGATTTGAGATTTTTAACCTTTAACACCCATTCAACACCAACAATGGAGGTAACCTTAAGGAATACATGATCACTTTCATTAAATTTTTCATTGGTTTGTTGAATATTTTAGGGCCCAGAATCCCCTTATCTCCTACCTCTAACTAGCATAAGGAAGTCCTACACTTATGACCATATAATGCCTCATATGGAGCCATTCCTATACTAGTGTGATGGCTATTATTATATGCAAATCTACCATAGGTAAGTGCATGTCCAAATTTTCCCCATCCTCAAAGACAAAAGCTCTAAATATGTCTTCTAAGGTTTGAATTGTTATTTCCGTTTGACTATTAGTTTGTGGACGGTAACCAGTCCTAAGGTTTATACGGGCTCTTTAGGATTTATGAAAGGCCTTGTAGAATATAGAGGTGAACTTAGTATCTCTATTTGATATTATGTTGGAAGGTACCTCATGAAATCTCACTATCTCTCTTATAAATAGTCTCGCCAATTTGAGAGCATTGTAAATTGTCTTGACAAGTAAGAAATGGGCTGACTTGGTCAAATTAACTACAATTACCCTAATGGAATTGTACCCATAATGAGTACGAGGAAAGCCTACAGAAAAGTCCCTAGATATGGAATCTTATTTCCATTCAAACATCTCTAATGGTTGTAATAGACCTTCTGGCATATGATGCTCTATTTTCACCTTTTGGCTGTTAGATATCGATCCATAATGGCGGCTACATGATCATGTCCAACACTATTGAGCTTGGGTTTTTCCCAATACACCCCTTATGTCTACACATTTGGGCTTGGTGCATGCATATAAATGGTGGATGACCCATTTAAGTAGGCATTGATACCATATTAGATTTTATATTAGACTTAACTCATCCTTAAAAAACCTACTTGTAATATGAAGGGTGCCACTATTATAAACTATTATAAAGCTCCATCTCTTATTCTATTTCTTATAATTATTGTATTTATTAAAATGTGTACAAAAACCTTAAACAATACTCATTTTTAAACAAAGAGTGTAATCACTTCATAACTAAAACAAAAATATTTGGATCACATGTGTTTGATCGTTATAGAAAATGCAATATTCTCCTTGTTGTGAAACTGTAGTATATTGGTTGTTTAATTTGGTAAAGATAATAGTATATTGAGAGTTTTTTCTTTTGATAATATATACTAGGAAACTTCTCAAGCGCAATTACACAACTCACATAAGAAAGATTTATTTTAAATACTACCTAAGATTAAGTAAATCTATTCAAGTATAATATTATCCTTTTCACTTTCAAGTCAAACATTAATACATATATACTTTTATTTTGGAACTGATCGATCTAAACATTTTGATTAGTAAGGGAAATATCATATGATATAAATATTTGTTTAAAATTTTTAATCAATGCATAGGGGAGAAACTAATGAGATCATTATTATTTATAAACAAAATATTGAAAATTACAAAACTATACCATTACAAGGAATTCTTTAACTCAAAATAAAGGTCAACATGGTTGATTTTATTTTTTTAATAAACCAAATGAATTATAGAGAGTATAACGATCGAGCCTTCGATATTAAGATGACATTAGCCTTTGAAAGTGCAAACTAAAGTAGTGGGTTGAATTTTGTTTGATTAAATTAGTTTATAATGAAGTGTTATTTGTGTGTAAATTAAAGATAAAGGTAAGAAAGATCACACACAAAAAGTATAGTGGTTCACCCAACTCAAGCTATTCCAGTCTTCACAACCGTGAGATTTTAACTATGTGCTTTAGAAATAGAATGTTCTCCTTCACACCTTTTCTTTTGATCACACTTTGATCAAATACAATCTTCATCTTTCAACCTAGAAAGAATTTTTACAGTTATCTCTCATCCTTGAAATGATTTTTACAAACACATTCAATCTAACATAAAAGATAGACTTGAGTTACAAATGATGTGTATGATAAAAGCGTTTGAGATTTTGAAACTTCTCAACACTTGTTTGTGATAAATAAAGGTAAACTCAATAAATAATGATCCAAAAATATAGTGAAGAAAGCTGGAGTTTGCTTGAAGAGTTTTTGACTTGTTATTACTTGAACAAATGTTGGTAGATTTGTAAATTTAGCTATTCTTCATCTTCCAATTGATCTTTAATTTATACATGATAAAATATTTTGAATATTCAATTTAAACTAAATATAGTCATTGGACACACTTTCCAAGTGTCAAATATATTATAAAGCCATTAAATATGTATTTATACTGTTGTCCAAAACATTTTTGACAAAGGAAAAACGTTCTTGCTTTTGGGTTTGATGAAAACGTGAATGGGTGGTTGAATGGGCTGTAAAATGTTAGTTGATATTGTTCCAAATCAGAATTATGCAGAGCTTGTTGAAGAATAATGTAAGGATAATGTACTTGCGTTCTTGGTCATAACTCATCAATTTAGGGATCAATCTTGAGTTTGTGTTCCTCATTTGAGCATTCTACTCGAGTTATGGGCTTTACCATTGATTTGACCAGTCTTGATACTCTTTGAATTGAGGTTTGGATGGTGGAAAATGATTTATTTTAATTTTTTCTTTAAAAGATAATAGCCAAAATGTTCTTTTGTAAAACTAGAACATTCTTGATTTTGTGTTGTATGGAAAACATGGATGAGTAATTTAATAGCTGCCTACTGTTAGTCATTTGTTTTAGAAGCATGATATACTTTATTTAAAAAGGTGCAACGGTAGTGTCCTTGTTGTCCTTGCTCATAGCTCATCAATCTAGAGATTGATCTTAATGTTGTTTTCTTCTTTGGGCCTTTAGCTAGACTTTTTGGACTTAAGTATTGTTTTGAGTAGTCTTGACATGCGTTTATCTTAAGGTTTGTACTATGAAAGATGATTCATGTTACTTCTGTCCATAAATGAAACAACTAGAATGATCTTGATAATAAACCAAAATGATCTTCATTTTTCCATACTTCTGTTTTTAATAAACCAGAATGATCTTCCTTTTTGTAGAATTCTATTTTTAATAAATCAGAATGATCTTCGTTTTTTAGACTACTACTTTTTAATAAACCATAATGATCTTCGTTTTTCTAGAATGCTATTTTTAATAAACTAGAATGATTTTCATTTTTTCAAGTTAGTTAAGACATAATTTGCTTTGATTTATAACATGGTGTGGTCATTGATTGTTGTATGAATGTATTTGGTCACCTTGTTCTTGAAGATGTAATAATTATTCTCTTGAATGTTTGATATATGACATATTCTTTTTGAGATTCTTTCATCTTTGAGTATATACTTATGCATTTTGAGGATGTGAATGAGTTTTTGTTTGTTTACTTATGCAATTCATGTTCCTTAAATAAAACTCAAGTGCAATCATTATTAGATCACCATTCATAAAACTTAATCATTTATTGCATAAGGTTTGTTGTCATTAAAACATATATAAAAAATGTTTTTACTTCAACACCTTCAAGTCAGTCTTCTCAAACAATCTGACAACCTTATACTTTTGATGAATGCACACACCTTGACTCTACCAACAAAGACTTCTCTATACAATATGACAGCCCCATATTGTTGAAGGCACACAAACACCACTATTGAGTTTGAATACAAAGGTTTGGAACTTGAGTAGTTTTTTCTAACAAACTAATTATAACAATGACTATCAAACTCTAAAAAGAACACTTGGAAAAATATTTCTCATTCAAACAAGTGTTTTTCTCTTGGAATTTTGATCTTGAGTTTTTCTACTATTTTATGATTTTTCGATGATATTGTCCTTCAGCCTTGAGTGTCTATTTATAGATAAAATTAGGACCTCAATCTAATCATTGTTTAATTATGAATTGTATCTTCATTCATAGTTTGGTCAACAATGATCATATTCAAAAATAACTTAGAACAAGATGTTTTTTGATAGTATGTTCTTTAGCTAATTCTTTATTTGTGAATCTAACATGAACAGTTCTTCTAGATTAATTATGTTTCTATTTTGTTTAGATTGATGTTTGTAAATTCTTCATATTGATATTATTCGTAATTTGTTAAGCTTCATAAATTCTTCAAATGAAACTTCATTTTTGTTGCTTTCTTTGATCTAGGTGGGAACATAGTGTTGGACTGGTTCTTGTTTTTCTTGTGAGTGTTTCTTCTTGTAAACAATTTTTGATCATATCTTCTTGTAACTACTTAATATCTTCTTTTAAGTAATTCGTATCTTCTTGTAGATAAATTTTGATAAATTTTTCTTGTAAATAATTCATATCTTCTTGTGATAAATCTTAATCAAATATATAGAGGAGTAGAAAAGAAAGAAGAAAAAAAAAACCAGTTTGCTTTTCCCATAGCCTAACTCAAATGAGCAATTAGAGGTAATATAAGTACAACAAGTTGTGCGTGGCATCACCAACTCCCATCCTAACCACCATTTTAGGATTCACTAATTTGTATATATTCATGTCATCCTAACTATCATCATAATCAAATTGTAAATAATAGTTATCGTGAAAACCAATTCCTATGATATAATCATAGTAAACTTTTCATGAAGCACAATTAGTATGACCTACATGACAGTGCCATTACCAACGTGTGTTGTATGCCTATGATACCTAATTCCAAAATAAAAATGCCATATTCTGCATAGTTTTGAAATCTATATGGAGTACAATTAAAATGTTCCCTTTATTCCTTATTCGCACAAAATCTAGTGCAAGAAATCAATAGATAGAAAGAATAAAAAATAAGTAAATATAAAAGATAGAAAGGAGTTATACCAATAATAGTTTACCTTGTCAAGAAAAAAAAATAGAATACATAGAAAGACATAATTAATTGTCGAATGTTCTTAGTGAGTGACTAAAAAAAATGAAAACTGATAACGAAGTCCTAAATAATTGACTTTTTATTTAACTAAAATTAGAAAAGTAGATTTAGTCTCTCATATTTGAATTAGTTGAACTATAAGAAAATTTAAAGAATCAAATTTGATATAATTACCTCTACCATATGAAGAAGATAGTATGTTTTATCAAGGCCATCTTAAAGGACTTTTTTGGTATAATTTTGCCTAAATATTAAGGGCATGTCTAATATAGTCCTGATCCAACGGTTGATCCTAATTTTTTTTTTAGTAAATTTTAATAAAATATTATATTTACTTTATACTTCTTCTTATTATAAAATTCAGTTTTAACTTAAAATAATAAAAGTCTACTCTTTGACATTTTTTAGAGGTCTATAATAGACACATCTAAATATTATTATTAAAAATTTATAAATTGTAATGGTGAGACTTATTTAGACACCAAAATGGAGAATCCACCGTTGTCCCTACTCAAAATGTCAATAAAAATGAGTATTATTAATTGTTTCCTAAATTTATTAATGCAAGAAAAGCCTTTAATTGTTGAGTTTAAAAAACTTATATTCACAATATCAAATAATTTTAGGCCGTTAATAAATAAAAAACTACGATTATATCATATCTTACTCTAATTTTAAAATATGTTCATGATTTGGTGAAATACAAATTGTTGTGAGTATAAAACTCAAATGAGCTATTAGAGGTAAAGGTAATGTAAGGACAAGTTGGGTATCACCAATTCCCATCTTAACCACAATTTTACAATTCATCTATATATTCGTATGATCTTGCTATCCTCATAATCAAATGGTAAATAATAGTACTCTCCTAGTGAGTACCACCAACATGATTGTGCCAACGTGTGTTGTATGCCACTATGCAATGTGGTACTAATGCCATATTTTGCTTAGTTTTGCAATGTATAAATACACCCATTTTTTTACATTAACTTTACATATAATAAGTTAATGTGGTCAATTTAATTCAGTAAATGATGTATTTAAATTACAATAAAAAATGTGGTTGATTAAACTATATGATTAACTATAATTTTAAATATAGTCTAATTTAATCATCTAAACCTGTATATTATATGGAGCACAAATAAAATACTTCACCATATTCCATATCTAATGCTAGAGAATATAGGTACAAATGCACAATAAAGACTCTTCATGAAGAGAAACATTAATTTAATATTGTGACTGAAAAAATGAAAATGGAATTCTAAATTTTTTTTTGACATTTTAAAAAAAATCCACAAGTAGATTTATTAGTCTCTCAACGATAAATTGAATTATTTAATACTATCCAATTTAATAATTTAGTCTTTCAGAGATGAAAACCCTTTTGAAAATGATACGTAAGAAATGAAATAAGCTGAACGCAATGAATCTAAACGTTACCAATTTTTGTCAGCTGGATGAATAACTACCCACCCATAAATTTTGTCTTAAATATATTTAGAAGATTTTATTTTAATTTATATATTTACAAATTTTGTTGAGAATAAATATATAAATATTTTTAAAAGATTTTATTTGAATTTAAATATATAATTTATATTTCTAGTTAAAATATATTTATAATTTGTTTCTTATTTTCGCGATAGATATTTTTAAATTTTTTTTTTATTTTAGAGATAAGAGATATTTGTATAATATAGTAACGAATAAACCTAGAACAAATATTTTTGCTAACGCGAAAACAAAAAATACATATAAAGATACAAATTGTTTGAATAGAAAGTTGCTAAAGTGAAAAGGGCAATCCTAAGTGAGAAAAATTGGATAATTTAATCAAATACAATTGTGTATGATTTATCTTGAATCACAAAGCATATACTTGATTCACGCCATTCACCATTTGAAAGTGGAACACAGAGAAAAATGATTTGGTCGATAACGAGTGGTTAAGAGAAAGACAAGGAAATAGACCATTTATAAAAATCCTCTTGAAATACATTTATAAAAAAATAATGTATTTGGGCGGAATATAAAGCAATAAACAAAATTGAATTTGATCAAACTACAAAAAGATATTGAGTATGAGTTTAATTAAATGTGAAATCCCCGAGAAATCGTGATTAGATTCAAAATTTATAATATGTTGAAACAAATAAAATCTACTTAAAAATAGAAAAGGATGTGAAAAATATACAAACAAATGAAATAAATAAATAAAAACTCAAATTAGTTTGTAATAATTTGACCTAGATTCAATTTACTCTAACAAAAAATGAAAAACAGTACTTCCTATGATAAATTTAAGTAGGGAATACTGTGTATGTAATTGTTAGAGACCAATTTTGGTATTACTTTGTGTCAAATACTAATTTGGTATCAATTGTTGAAATTATGATAATTAATTTGGGTATTTAACCAAACATATAAGTGACTTTGCACTTTAAATCATAACTTAAAATATTACTTAAAGACAACTTCGATTAACATAGATTTACGAGAGTACACCTAATTCACCAAATTATATTTACAGGACACCAAGTTCATAATTCACAAAGATAAGACACCAAAACCAAAAGAAATTAATTAGTCCATCACAATAATCATGATTTGAGAGGCTAATTAACTTCTAATTATTCTTTACTCACAAAACATAATCCTCAAGGAGCCTTAGATGTAGAAGTAGCCTAAGTGAAGTACCATTCTTTCTTATGGAAGTTTCTATGACATTTGCAAGCATGACATGTCAATTCAGCATTGGTTCCTCCACTTTTGACCATTAAATTCTTATTAGATTTGCCATGTTGGAGGATTACTATTGGTGTTGTGGTCTTTATAGATGAAGCTTTTATCATGGTTGATTGCCCTTCGAAATGTGATGAGAGAGAGAGAGAGAGAACAATGTTGATGTGTGTGACGTTCCTTACAAGCTAATTTTATAACCGAGAATTGGACTCAATGTGAGAAAAATAAATTAAGAAATGTTGTATTTATCATTGGAAATATAAAGTGTAGTTATGGAAAACGTAATACATGTTTGACAAATTTCATGTAGTTTTCCGTGACAAATTTAATAGGATTAATTATATTGTTGCTTATTTGTAAAATTGATTTTTTTATTTTAAAATTTGACAAGTTTTATTTAAAGTTAATTTTTTTTAATTCAAAAATAATAATACGATATTTTAAACAACATAACACATTATATTATATGTCACGTTATTTAAAATATATCAATTATCTACGATTTAACTAAAATAGATCGATAAATAAATGATATTGGAGTGATTAAATTTAAAAATTATCCAAATATCTTAAATTCAATCATAAAGTATTATAAACCAAAATATTTTCTAACTTAAAACAGTTCAAATGAACACATCTTATAATACACATTCAAATATTGATAATAAGACTTTCTGAAGTTGCAAGTCATACATCATGATTATTCAAGATTTGTAAAAAAAATTTGATAAGAAGTTGCAAGTATAATTATAAAGTCATGATTAATAAGACATAAATCTTAGTTATAAAAGACAATTATTTACCTATTTATCTTTCGATTATAAATATTGTAGTGGTTCAATGATATCAATATATGTTAAAACATAAAATAAAATAATTAACTAAACTAAACACTAATATAATATAATATAATAAATAATATATTTATATATATCAATATATGTTAAAACATAAAATAAAATAATTAACTAAACTAAACACTAATATAATATAATATAATATAATAAATAATATATTTATATAAGTGCATGGGCTGAATTATGCACTTTATGAATATATGAAATTTCTTGAAATTGATATTGAATTTTATGTGTTTTGTTTAAAAATTTTGATAAATTTTTATAAAAAGAATGATAACATTGTTGACACTTTATTACATAAAGTATCAAGTAATTAATTAAAATTAAATAAAAAACTGAATTGTTACCTTAAATTAAATTAAGTGACTCTGAGACCAATTATACATTTAAAATATATACACTCAAGAGTTAAGTATATATATGAAGAATA
>JBBPBS010000214.1:2701833-2744697 GCA_037974835.1 Cicer judaicum | reverse complement strand
AAAAGGATAACATTGTTAACATTTTAAAACATAAAAAATTAAATTATCACTTAAAATTAAAATAAAAGATCAAATCGAGAAAAAAAAAAAGATAAAAAACAAAAACATTAACTAAAATTAAATTAAAAGAATACACGTGGTATTTCTCTTAATTTATATTTTAATTAGTCACTCCACATTGTATGCAGTGTAAAATGACAATGCTTGAGTTTGGTTTATATTATGTAAGGCTATATAGCCAGTTCATTAAGAATTATTCTCTCCAAAACTCTATGGCACTACTCTATTTTAACGATTATGAACTATTTTGTTTAAAGTCCTTGGTAAGTAAAATTTTTCTTTTGGGCCTTGGATAGGTCATGAATGTGTATGGTTTATGTTCTGATTGGACTCCGATCCATCAAACACATCGTAATGAGCCTTAGTCCATTCCAGGTTGATTTTGAGGTATTAACTTTTGCATGAGTCTGGTTCTCTATATTATTTTCGACTCATTTTTAGTCAAATCAATTTTATAGAATCAATAGATTCTAAATATTTTTTTATCACCTAAAATCAAACACACATTTACTATTGTAGAAAAAAACTTGTTTATATATATATATATATAGTAGAGATTTAGTGACTCCATGATAAGTTATTTGTTTAATAATTTAAAATAAACGATAAATTTTATTAATTTAATTGTAAAAATAAAAGTTCGTATTTAATAGATCAATTACATAATAGTTCGTATTTAATAGTTTAACTATCAATTTTGCCTAAATACCTCTTACTTAATTTATTTTGATTAGTTTTACAGAAAAAATTTATGACATAAGGGTATAGTGATGATTGAATTAATCACAAATTCCGTCATAACCTTCGTTAATTAGAGTTTTTTAAAGAAACAAATTATGTCACTAAATTTCCCTTTCAAGTGTAGATATTTATTAAGCATATATTGAAAAAAAAACAGTTTCTTTTATCATAATTTTTTATAACAATTTCTTACTTTGCGATGATACTTTGATTATGGGTAAAAGAGTTTGTAGAATATTAGATAAATTAAGTTTAACTTACTTTTTAATTGAATTAGTTTCTAGATTGAAAGTCAACCGTTAAAATATTAGAAAATATTTTATACTATTTATTATATTATATTATATTATATTATATTATAATATCTTGAGTTATTTTTTAGATTAATTTATAATCATAGAGATATCTTAAAATATTTTTCATTATTATTATTATTATTATTATTATTATTATTATTATAATTTGTTTCTGATTTAGAATTGAGTCTATATTTCTCTAAAAATAAATATTAGTATTGAGTTTTTTGTAATAAAGATAACATAAAACTATTATTAATAATATTCAAACCTTTATCATTTTCTATACTCATTTTCTTTAAAATCTCACGACTTTAATATTAACTTTAACAAAAATCTCCTCGTTGGTATTAATGTGAATAAGTCTTGGTTGAACGAAGCCACAAAAGTGCTTTATTGTAAAATAGGTCATACTTCTTTCAACTAACTTGGTATTCTCTATCAAGGATAATGCAAGGGGTTTTCCTTTTTTGAAGCCCATGATTGGCAGAGATCGAGTTTGGTTATCAGGTTGGAAGAATCGTAATTTATCCATAGGAGGTCATTTTGTTCTTCACAACCCCTTTATGTATGTCTTACTGGACTATTTTTTTTCCTTCTTCAAAGTTCCTACAAGTATCATTTTCAAACTGAAATCTTTAGTTAAATTTATTTTAACGGAGAGGGAGTGAGGTAGCTAGAAAGGTTCGCTAGGTTAAATGAGATAAAGTACATCAGAGTCAAGAGAAAGGCGATCTTGGTGTTCAAAATTTAAAATCTTTTAATCTTGCTCTTTTAGGTAAGTGGTGTAATTAGAGGTTGAAGAGTAAAAAGAGGTGTTGTGGTTTAAAGTGTTAAGTCATAAGTATAGGTCTATCAATGATAATATATATGTGAGTTTAATTAGAGATTTGTTGTGGTGGAAATATATTGATTCCATATTAGAGGGTGAAGGTGGGGAAAGTAGAAGTTGATTTTATGAGAATGTTTTCAAAGTGGTAGGGAATGGTAGGATACATCTTTTTGGACGAATCCTTGGGTTGCAGGAGGCCTTTACTTTAGAGGTTTAATCGTTTGTTTAATTTGTCTATTGTTAAATAAATCTCGGTAGCAGGCATAATAGCTAGGGGGAGGGTCGTGTGGTATACAATTGGAAGGAGGGAGTTATTTGAGTGGGAGAAGGAGTTGGTGGAAGATTGTATCGTGTTGTTAAATAACATTGTGTTATAGGAAAACTCTTCAGGTAGGTGGATATGGATAGACAAACAAGAAGGTGAATATGTGGTGAATGAAGTATATAATCTACATTTCAAGCTTTGACATAAGAAATACCTCACTTTTATTCATTAGTTTAGAGTTAATTGGTTCCCTTGAAAGTGTTGATGTTTGTGTGGTATTTTCGATTACCTACTAAAGATAATCTTGCAGTAAGAGGTATTGTGTTACCCGAACCTCAATTGTGCGTTACGAGATGTGGGTAAGAAAAAACTCTTCATCATTTGTTTTTCTCATGTCCTATTTTTGGACGTGTCTCGATGTACCTTTTTGAGGTGGTTGGGGTTGGTTAGTGCGTGTCATTATGAGGTGGAGGCTCACACATTTCAATTTCTAGGTTGCTGCCTATTAGATAAAGGCGGTCACAATAAATTTAATAGTTTATTGTTCAATGTATATAATTCTAAGCTAAATTACATTCGTGGTCCTTTAACTTAATTTCAGGTAACGTTGTAGTTCTTTATCTTTTTCCCCCCCCAATTTAGTCCTTTATTCCTAATAATATCAAATAAAGTATGAAAATATGAGTTTATTTGAAGATTTACATTACGGATTTGATGAAATTTGTATTATATTGAAGAATATAATTAATTTTATGAGTTTTGATTGAATTTTTTTTTTGAATTTTTGTTTAAAAAAGGATAATGTTGTTGAAATTTTAAAACATAAAATATCAAACTATCATTTAAAATTAAAATAAAGGACTAAGTCCGGAAAAAAAAAAATAAAGGACTAAAACGTTACCTGAAATTAAGTTAAGGGACAACGGATATAATTTAGCCATGATTCTAAGGTAGAGTGTGTCCTTTGTAAATTTAGCGGGGTATATTTCAAATTTGATTAATTGTGTAATATTTTGACTTTGATTTCTATCTTGTGCCATTCTATTGCCATCTCAACAATTGTTTATCATATGTCCCCAATATCCCTTGGCGACATTATGAGATAACACAAACTTTAATTCTTCATGCATCGCTGATGCTTCTGCAATTTTAATGTCATCAAGACCCAATTTTAAGTGAATATCGAAGTAATTTACACTTTAAATTAAATTTTTTAATTTGCATTTATTTTTTTCATCAAATAATATTTACTTCTAAAACATTTTTTTTTTATGAAGAACTTCAATTTACACTGAAATTAGTATTACACATATTTATTTTAATATTTGTAACGATGGAAAATATATTGATTGGAAGAGAGAAATAAATTTAAAATTTTTAAATTAAAAAATGCTTATTACAGTGGTATCTATCAATTTAAGTAACTTTTTAAAGGAAATAGTCGAGTTTATAGCCCAAATTGAAAATATATAAGTTGTTAATCTATACCTATAAATTAGAAGGTGTAGAGTAATAACCAACATCTCTTTTAATCGTTAATAATTAAAATAAAATTTATAAATCTGCCTTTCAATTAAAATTATTTAAAATACTGAAGTATTTTTTTTGTCCAAAATTAAAAAATGCAGGTTGCTTATTTTCACATTCATAAAAATCGGTGACTACATATTTATATATATATAAACATACATTAATTTATTATATTACTAATATTGGTATTTATGTAGTAATTGACATTTATGTTGAAGGTTGTTTGGTATCCGACATCCATATATTTAATCACGTCTTTTGATAATTATTATGAGATTAACGAGCATACATCGATAATATAAACAGTTTTATAAGGTACAAATCTTTGATGTAGTGGTTAATTTATAATATAAATTATAATTATACAGTGAAATGATAAAATCAATAGTTGATATTAAATGTCACTGTAAAATTGATTTTATTGAAAGTGTATGTAGATCTTTTTCTCAATTATTACTGGTATTTACATATTAATGTCATAATATATTTTAATAATTTTTTTCACTTCGATGATTTATTTTTAAATTGCTTCCTATCATGTTGGAAGGGATAAAAATAATTTAAGTAAAACTAGATTTTACGATACTTAACTCTTGTTTGTTAAAAATGTTAGCTTAAATTTGAGATATTATGTGTCAAATACTCAATTTTTAAGGTTTGACTTGATTTTTTTATCCTTAAAAGTTTGTTTAAAAGGTTACTTCATTATTATCTTATGAAAATTTATACCACTCACCAATTACATAACAATGAATTTTAATTTTATTTTAAATCTAATATAATATTTTAAAATATCACTACGCCAAAAATGACATTTAACAGCGCTCATTTTACAGCGCTTGCTAAACACAAGCGCTATTGTAAATATATTTTAAAAATAACGGAGCCTTTTACAACACTTTTGATGACAAGCGCTGTAAAAGAAGCGCTGTTGTAGGTCATATAACGTTTGCACATAACGTTATAAGGCTTTTAAGGTGCTTGTCAAAAAAGCGCTGTAAAATGAAGCGCTTTCGCGTATTATTTACAGCGCTTTTTTCACAAGCGCTGTAAAATACATGCGCTTTCAAATAATTGAACTACCTATTACAGCGTTTTTTTAACAAGTGCTGTAAAATACATGCACTTGCAATAAATTTAACTACCTAATACTGCGCTTTTTTCACAAGCGCTGGAAAATACATGCGCTTTCATTGAATATAACTACCTATTACAACGCTTTTTTCACAAGCGCTGTAAAATACATCTTTCATATAATTATATACGTTGGAAACCCTCATATCCTCTACATCTTTCAAATCCTCATATCCTACTCTGGGAACCCTAATATCCTCTACGTACTGTGCGGCCATCGACGTTGTCTCAGGTATTTTTTAATTTGTTTTTGTCAAAAAATCTTTAGTTTTTTAATAATTGAAAACTAAAAATTGTTATATATATATATATATATATTAAATCTCTTCTACACATATATACCACATGATCTATTATGTTTTGAAATTGTCAAAAATTGTCAAAAACTCATACCACATGATCTGTTCTGTTTTGAAATTGTTAGTTGATATTGGTTTCTTTTTGAAACTTGTTGATATGTTTTGAAAGCTTATTATTTTTGTAACTGCATTTATATAGGTGGTGTAATATGGATAGGAAATGGATGTCAGCCAATCGATTGTCAAAAGAGTATGAAATTGGAGTGAATGAGTTTGTTGAGTTTGCAGTGAAGAATGCAAAAGATCCAAATAGAGTAGTTTGTCCTTGTTTAAAATGTTGTTTTGGAAAACATGTTAGAGAAGATGAATTAGAAGGACATCTAGTATGTAATGGAATTGATCAAAGTTACACATGTTGGATAAGACATGGTGAGAAAAAAAAAAGGAAACATTAATTTTGAGAATAGTTCGACATATGCTTCAACTGACTTCGACACAGATACATATGAGCCAGACCAAGTTGATGAGATCGGAAAAGCAGTTGAAGAAGATCTTCGAGATTGTCCTAAAATGTTTGAAAGTTTGTTGAGTGATGCAGAGAAATAATTATATAATGGTTGTACTAAATTCACAAGACTATCGGCAATATTAAAGTTGTACAACTTAAAAGCGAGTAATGGATGGTCTGATAAAAGCTTTACAGAATTATTAACACTCATAAAAGATATGTTGCCAGATGATAATGAACTTCCCAGTCGAACCTACGAGGTTAAACGGATTTTATGTTCTATTGGCATGAGTTACAAAAGGATTCATGCGTGTCCTAACGATTGCATTTTATTTCGAAATGAATATGAACTACTTAAGGCGTGTTCGAAATGCAATGTCTCTCGATATAAGAAGAAAGAATCTACTCCAGCAAAAGTCGTGTGGTATTTTCCTATAATACCAAGATTTAGGCGCATGTATCGCAGTGAAGAAGATTCAAAATACTTGACATGGCATGCAGATGAAAGAATTAGAGATGGAATGTTTCGACACCCTGCAGATTCCCCACAATGGGCAAAAATTGATCACGAGTATCCTGAATTCGGGATAGAGTCAAGAAATCTAAGACTTGCACTTTCTATTGATGGAATGAATCCACATAGTCTTCAAAGCATCTCACACAGGACGTGTCCTGTGATTTTGGTAATATATAACCTACCTCCATGGTTATGTATGAAACATAAGTTTATGATGTTGTCTCTTTTAATTTCTGGACCCAAACAACCGGGGAATAATATCGACGTATACTTGACTCTTCTAATCGAAGATTTAAAAAGTATGTGGGAGACATGTGTGGATGTTTATGATGGGTATAAGAAAGAATGTTTCAATTTGAGGGCTATGTTGTTCGGCACAATTAATGATTTTCCAGCATATGGTAATTTATCAGGATATAGCATTAAAGGTCAGTGTGCATGTCCTATATGTGAAGAGAGTACAAATTGGATGCGGTTGAAACATTGTAAGAAGAATGTGTTTCTTGGACATCGTAGATTTTTACCTTATAGTCATCAGTATCGTGGATGGAGAAATGCATTTAATGGAAAATCAGAGGAAGGTAAAGCTCCTTTAGCACCGACTGGATATCAAATACTTGAAAAAGTACAAGGTTTGACCAATAAATTTGGCAAACCTTTTGCGGGAGAGCTGGTCAAAACTGGATGGAAGAAAAAGTCAATTTTCTTTGAATTGCCATATTGGAAGTCATTGTATATAAGACATTTCCTTGATGTGATGCATATTGAAAAAAATGTATTTGATAGTGTTATTGGTACGTTACTCAATGTTCCAGGAAAGTCTAAAGATGGCATCAATGCAAGAATGGACTTGGTCGATATGGAAATAAGAAATGAATTGGCTCCAACAAAGAAAGGAAATCGCACATATCTACCTCCAGCCGCTCATACTCTATCTAGAAAGGAAAAAATTGTTTTATGTAAATTTCTACACGAAGTTAAAGTTCTAGTAGGATACTCTTCGAACATTAAAAATTTGGTTTGTATGAAAGACCTCAAGTTAAAAGGTTTGAAGACCCATGATTGTCATATTCTAATGGAGCATTTGCTACCAATAGGTATACGTTCCATTTTACCTGAAAAAGTTCGACTAGCAAATGGTCCGAGCTTACATGTCTTTTCTTACACTGGTTATGTTATTAACGGCTACACATTTTATACCAAAGAACAAGATGATCAGACCACTATGCAAAATAGTGGAGTCACTCTCGTAGCTGAAGCGATGCATGTCTCAAGTGCAAAAGACAAAAACCCAATATATGAAAATCTATCATATTTTGGGGTTATCGAGCGCATATGGGAGTTAGACTACACAATGTTTCGTGTTCCCATATTTGGTTGCAAGTGGGTCAATAATAATAATGGCGTTCGAATTGATGAGTCAGGATTCTTGCTTATTGATTTTAATAGGGTGGGATACAAAGACGAGCCTTTTATTTTAGTGTCACTGATCCTTCTGATGATAACTGGTCTGTTTTCATATCGACCAATAAAATAAGTGATGATAACAATAATGATGAAGATGTTGGTAATGATCTTTTGTTTGCAACATCACAACAACCACATGAAATTGATTCAACTGATGATGGTTTATGTCTTAGAGATGATCATGATGAGAGAATTTGGATTAATCCATCGTTTCATAATGTAAATGGACAAACAAATGTGAATCCCACTAGGAAAAGAAGAAGGGCATCTTAATGTACATGCATGTAATCTGAATTATTGTGATAAATATGCATGTAATCTGAATTGAGTGTTTTATACTAAGTTCTGATTAATTTATTTTCTGCTTATATTTAGCTTAATTTGAGTGTTTTATAATAAGTTCATGTAACCTGAATTGAGTGTTTTATAATAAGTTCATGTAACAATGAGTGTTTTATATTTAGCTTGATTTACATGAACTGAACTGAATATTTAGCTTGATTTACATGAACTGAATATAAATTAGTCTCTTTTGCTTATGTTGCTACTGGTTATGATAATGCCACTTATATAATGTAAATTAAGTGCAATCAAAAGGAACATATCTGATTGGCAAATCGATTGGAATAAATGTCTGAGTTACAATCATCCAATATTGAACCCAAACAAAACAAACACAAAAATAACATACTGAGGCCTTTTACAACGCTTTATAAAAAAAGCGCCGTAAAAGGCCCTTTTAAAAATAAAATAAAGATACATTTTACAGCGTTTACGTTAAATAGCACTGTAAAAGACTCTTGTAAAAGAACCTTTTAAAAGCGCTTACATTTACGAAGTTCACTTAATTCAGATTCAAACCGAGGCCTTCCAAATGTAACTAATATTAAAGGAAATATTAAATATATGATATTATATTAATAATATTAATTATATGGCGTTAATTATATGACATTAATAATAATAACATTAATAATAATAATAATAACATTAATAATATTAATTAAAGTTATATTTTAAAGAATAAAATAAATGTACCTAATAAAGTAAAAAAAAAAAGTTTATATTTGGTGTCTGATGGAGTAACTAATATTAAAGGAAAAATTAAATATATGACATTAAATAATTGAATGTTGAATACTATTCCAATATAATTTATGGATTTCAAAAATGTACATAAATAAGGACGCCTTTTAGAGCGCTTTTTTAACAAGCGCTGTAAAAGGCTTTAAAAATAACATTCATCAGACACCTAACAGGACCTATCTAACAGGATTTTCTTCAAACACCTTGTACGCATTTTTCGCAAAAACACATTGTTAACAAAAAAATCAGACTCAAATCCATTTTTCGCAACATGGCAATGAACCTGAAGACCAAGTTTCGATTTAAGAAGGAATGTAAAGAGATAAAAAGGGTGTTGAACCTAAAGACCAAGTTTCGATTTAAGAATGAAAGGGAATGTAAAGAGATAAAAAGGGTGTTGAGGTGGAGATTGAATTGTTTGGAGGTTCAGCATAAAAGGAGTAAGCTTTGATGTTTGTGAAGAAGATGCATAAAAGGAGAAGAGTTTGGTGAAGAGGAAGAGTTTAAAAAATAACATAACATAAAAAAACAATAAGGCCTTTTACAGCGCTGTAAAAGACTGTAAAAAAAACACTCATATAACATAATAAAACAAGGAGGTCTATTACAGCGCTTGTTCAAATAAGCGCTGTAAAAGACTCTTTTAAAAATAAAATAAAATAAAGAGACATTTTATAGCGCTTATTTGAACAACCGCTGTAAAAGGCTTTAAAAAAAACATTATATAACATTCTAAATCAATTAGGTCTTTTACGACGCTTATTTGGAAAAGCGCTGTAAAAGAGCCTTTTAAAAAATTAAATAAGGACGCCTTTTAGAGTGCTTTTTTAACAAGCGCTGTAAAAGGCTTAGGCCTTTTAGAGCACTCTTTTAAAAAGCGCTGCAAAAGGGTTATAAAAAAGCGTTGTAATAGGGTTATATATATAACAGTAACCGCTTCAGTTTCCTCTTAATTACGTAAACTTCACTATATCATCTCAACCTTCATCGTTCTTCTCTTCTTTTGCAAACCCTATAATCCCGTCCATTACGAACTGTATTTCCACGATCATCTCCTTCATTTCGAACCTTATTTCCATCCAAGATCATCTCTCCCATTGCACACAATATATTTTCATTGAAATACGTAACCCTCATTACGTATTTCTTCAAACCATTTTTCTGTGAACTTTCTGCGTTCGCTCTTTTCTTTGCATTTCATCTTTCTTCAAACCATTATTCAAGTATTGATGTTATTAATTTTTTGTAATCATTAAAATGCATGTTGAGCTTGTTTAAAATATACTGATACATGTTGAGCTTGTTTAGAATAATGCATGATGCATGTTGAGCTTGTTGATGTTATACTAAACTGCATGTTGAACTTGTTGTAGTTAAATGGATACAAACAAAGATTTAGAATTTCAAAATGAAGAAGTTGGCACCACTAAGACTTATGAAAATGAAGTCAAACGTGGTGCAACTATAATGCAAAATGTGATTAAAGCAAGGAGCAATGGCACCAAGTTTGAGGTTATACTATACTATACTCTGTTTGCTGTGTATTTTTTTAGCTTTTTTTAATAGCATGTACTTACTATATGAGTTTATTAGGTTGGCTGGAATGAGAGTGGTCAGCCAATTGACCCCAACAGCTCTATGTTTATAAGCTATATTGGGGCTGTTGTTCGTCAAAATATCCTAATTACGATTGACGATTGGAGAGATAAGGCGTTGAAGGATGCCAAAGATATAATATGGAATGACATTCAAGTAAATTTTTTGATCCACTCTTTTGTCATTTATAATTTTTTTTTCATTTAAATACTTTACTTATAATTTTTTTCATTGCAGACGACTTTTGTTCTTGATGAGGGACAAAAGAGTTACGTTTTGAGAGTTGTTGGGAAAATCCATCGGGGATTTAGATCTCATCTCTCAAATTTCTATCTAAAAGATAGAGAAGGAAACACAATTGCTGAACCTCCAAAAATATATCAACATTATATATCAAACGATGAATGGAAAGCATTTGTTTCCAAACGTTCTGACCCCGCATTTGTCGTAAGTGATTAATTTATTAGCATTTGTGTGTTTTATTATTCATATTCGTAGCGTATTTTAAATTTTTACACAATTGCTATTTTTTTATATAGAATATTAGTAAGGCAAATCGCGAACGGGCAAGCAATCCGACGCACCCATACAAAAAATCACATATGGGATATGCACGTCTAGAGCAAAGACTTGTAAGTAATTAAACATCACTTGTATTATAAACAATTGTGTGTAATTAATTTGTATTATTTTGTTTATGATCTTAACGAATAGCGACAAGACACCCAATCCGATCAACCATTGGGTCGTCATATATTGTGGAAGGAAGCTCGTGTAAATAAAGACGGGGTGGTTGATAATGAAAATGTCAAAAAAAATAGTAGAACTTTGTGTAAGTATATAATCACTTTAATATTTTTTAATATTGTATTTATCACTTGAATAATTTTTAATATTGTATTTTAAAAATGCTATTGAACTTATCTTTTTAATGTTACATGTATTTTAGGAGACCATCGAACAAAGTTATGAAAATGAAGAGGGCAACAAAGCTAGTTGCAGGGACATTTTGGGTAAAGTTTTTAATGTCCCTGAGTATTCCGGTCGAGTTAGGGGGAAAGAATTTGGCGTAACTCCCAAAAGCTTTTTTCCTCAAGAGAAGCGCCATTAACCATCCAACGAGGAAGTATTAGAGAAGCTCAGAATCCTATCAGAGCAAGTGGCACTCTTGGTGAATATGAATAAAGACAAGCAACTTCCGGAACAGCTCCAACGTGAAATACAAATGGAGAGTGAAACCGCGAGTTGCAACGTCGGTTTGAAAATTATTCTCGAGGTAATTAATTACTTACTTGCTTATGTACTTATGTTTTAATTAATTACTTACTTGCTTATGTACTTACTTGCTTATGTAATTAACTGTACTTATGTTTTAACTATTGATTTAGGGTGTCACTTCATGTGTCCTATACTTGTCCTCGCCTGCTCATCGAAAGGTGGGAAAAGGAAAATTGTACAATACTTCGGGAGAAGTATTGCACAATAATCTGATCCCTGCGGGTCATGTCAAAGTATCGCCAATTGTTGCTTTCGAACCAACTGCACCGTTGCCCATACCGGACAACGATGGAGATATGCATTTATTGAGCGACGCTATTGGTAGTTACGTGGCATGGCCCACAAACCTTGTTGCCCTCGATAAAAAGATTCACAGAAACGACTCAGTTACCTCTCCCGAAAAGGTTTGTCACATTTATTACATAAGGTTTGTCATTTTTTCAGATTCAATAAACTAACATTTTACCTCATTTTTTTAGGTCCAAATAAATAAACCAACCGTACAGCCAATAAAAGGCAGCAAGCCTCAAAAATTGGAGGTTAATAGAGCTGCCAAATCACAAAGGTTGTCGGGTAATAAAGCTGCCAAACTTGCAGCAAGAAAAAAATTGGATCGGGGAAAATCGGTCGCCGAAGGTTTGTCACATTTATTGCATAAGGTTTGTCATTTTTTCAGATTCAATAAACTAACATTTTACCTCATTTTTTTAGGTCCAAATAAATAAACCAACCGTACAGCCAATAAAAGGCAGCAAACCTCAAAAAATGGAGGTTAATAGAGCTGTCAAATCACAAAGGTTGTCGGGTAATAAAGCTGCCAAACTTGCAGCAAGAAAAAACTGGATCGGGGAAAATCGGTCGCCGCTGCTGCTGCTCCTAATAAAAGTCAGCCATGCATTGGTAAATACGGGGCATGTCTTGACATCCAAATAAAAAGGAACATGGGCAGCAGCGACGATTCGCGCATCGTACACATGAATAAAGATATATTCGGAGATGAGTATGATAAATTTCTCGAAAAGGAGCACATATACGAATTTCTCAAACATAAGGAGCTCAATGCCACTCTAATGAGCTTGTATATAAGGTAAAAAATACTTTTAATTGCATTTATTGGTAATTAATTAAATTTATTGGTAATTAATCTAGTTTAAAATTTTCATTGAAGGTTTTTGTATGAGAAGGTCGTGTGCACGAGGAAATTGTCAAATAAATACTCATTCTTGTCTCCGCATAAGATGTCAATGTGGAAACTCGATCCAGAAAATGTAAAGAAATACGTTGTAGATATGTTTATAGGAAATATAGAAAATGATAAATTGTTTTTCGCACCATATAATTCAGGGTACGTAATTTTATCTTTTTTAATTGATGAGAATTTAATTTATTTGTTGTGTATAAACAAAATTGCTTAACCAATTTTTTGTTGTTGTAGGGCACATTGGGTGCTATTTGCAATCAACGCGGTCTCTGAAGTTATATACTATTTGGATCCCGTGCATGACAATTACAACAATCACTCTGAAATAAAGACTATGCTCGACACGTAAGTGATATTCATTTATTTTTGTTACACATATATATAAATAAGTGTTTGTTCATGCTAAAATAATCACATTTATTAATTCGATAGTGCCTTAAAAGTTTTTCGAGCTCAAAGAGGTGCTACATGTCGAAGCAAAAGTCTAATAACATTACATGGATCCCAATAAAGTGCCCTCGTCAAACAAACAACATCGACTGTGGGTACTACGTATTGAGATTCATGAAGGAGATTGTTGACAAGAATAAAACTATTATCCCAGAAACGGTACGGTATTTTCATTATATGATTTTCATATATAAATCATCTATATATTTGATACTAACTTAATATAATATGTTACATTGCAGTACTTTCACAATTCTAGTCCATCATATTCTGAGCAAGATCTGATGGAATTAAAGGAAGAATGGTGTGAGTATGTGCTTGAAATGAAAATTATTTGATTTTCTGGGAAATAGCATGCTGCTGGGCAAGGGATCTGAATATTATATGGTAGCTAGTGCATATTCTGTATATTTTTTTAGGTATTATATGTATATGATCATAGGACAATATATAAACATGCATATGAATATGTTGTAAATTAGGTTCAATGTATATGTAGTTAATTAGGTTGTAAATTACTGTGTTACAGGGTAATATATATGTATCTGATTGTGTGAACTGCTTATTGTAAATTACAGTGTTACATGGTTATATATATGTATCTGGTTGTGTTGTGTTGTGTGAACTGATTCTGGTTGTGTTGTGTTGTGTGAACTAGTTCAAAATAATTTTGGATAAAAAGATAAAAGACAGCGCTTTATAAAAAAAATGTCATAAAAAGCTAAAAAGTGTTTTTCAAATATATATAGAGCTTTAAAAAAAAATACACATTTTACAGCGCTTTTTTGAATAAGGGTTGTAAAATGTGCATTGGGTAAACCTTTTACAGCGCTTTTTTAAAAAAGCAAAAAGCGTTGCAAAAGGTACACCAAAATGTGAATTATGGGTATGCCTTTTACAACGCTTTTTGAAAAAAGCGTTGTAAAAGGTACACCAAAATATGAATTATGAATTATGGGTATGCCTTTTACAGCACTTTTTTAAAAAAACGTTGTAAAAGGTACACCAAAATATGAATTATGGGTATGTCTTTTACAGTGCTTTTTTTAAAAAGCGCTGTACAAGGTACACCAAAATATGAATTATGGGTAGTTCATTTACAGCGCTTTTTTTAAAAAGCGCTGTAAAATGTGCATAACAAGCGCGCGTTATATTTACATAATTTATAGCGTTTTTTTAAAAGCGCTGTTGTATCTTTTACAGCGCTCGATTCCGCAACGCTTTTTTTTTTTTTGAAAAAGCGCTGTAAAATTCTATTTTTCGCATAGTGTATCTAAGATTATATTATATCATATTTCGATAATATTTTTAAATAATATTTTTAAATATTTCATATATTGATGCAAAACACTATATTTAAATACAAAAAATATTAAATTTATAATAATAGTAAAAAGAATGTATTTATATTTGATTAAGTATGCAGTCTAGAAGGCCTACAAATCTTTCTCATTTGCCTTAATTGGACCATTTTAGCTAAGTATGCAGCCTAGAAAGTCTACAAAGTTTTTTCATCTTGGATCGGTCTGATCCTACTCTGCTGACGAATGTTTATGTTCGATAAAATCATATTAATGAAACGGCCAACTAATAAAAACTTCCGACCAATGAATATTTGATTGTGTATATATCTTATTTTCTTTAAGGTTATTGGTCCCAAGCCAACACTTGTTCATGTTGTTTCCACCCCTTTCAGTATTTTATCCTTGTATATCATTTAAGAGGGGAAGAAAAATTCCCCATAGCAAAATAAATATTAAGTTTGTTCAATCATTGAGTTATCTTGATTGCATCATACAACATACATGCATGATACGTTTTCTCTATCATGTGACAACATACAGAATACTTGTATGAACATACACTTGTGTACGTATCTCAAAAAAATATATAAGATAAGAAAAATTAATATAGCAACAGAAGATACACTTGAATGTAGACACTACAATTTAATTTACAGCTTCGATTTATCACAATTGATCACGTCACAATTAAAAAAATAATAATAATTACTCAACTATTTGGAAGACACCATGGTTTGAGAGAGGAGCATAAAGATTGAATTAATAGGTTCAATTCTCTTTTCTAATCAAAATTATAACCATTAATTATTAACATTAACAATTAAAAAAAAAAATTCAACAAACCATAAATAATGCTTGTGTACTTACTAACTTACATGTTTCATGTAGTTTCAAACTTCTCTTGTGGTGGATCCGGATTTCCTACCTTTCAATTTTTTTTTGGTAGTTTTGTATTTCATTCAAATAATATTTATTAATTTATTTTTATTGTTAATTTCTTTCCAAAATACACAAAATCGACAAACACTAGAAGTAGGGATCCAAATCCATGTTCTTACTAAATAAAATCTTCAAAATAGCAATTAAAACTTTTTTTTTGGTTTCAAAGTCTCTAGTGGACTCTGAAGCAATTTGAGTTGTTGTTGCTCTTGAATTCTACAACATGTGAGATTAGAGCCATGATTCGGCTTAGTGGGAGAGTCAGAGTGGATCTTAGTGTGAATCCTTACATGATTTTTTTTTTTTTAGATGTGTAGTCTAGAGGCAAATTTCAATAATAAAGACAGTGGTATAAGTATATGATGTCAGAGATTCAAAGTTAATGAGAACATTGTTAGATTCATGTGTGAGTGATTAAGTCTCACATTGACTAATAATGAGTTAAATATTAAATATATAAAAATAATCACTCATATACTTAATATTTTAAAATTTTGAATGAAAATATAATTTCAAAGTATTTTATAAATATTGAAATATTTGACTTGTTATTAGTTCAACCCTCTCATACTCCACAACATAGAAGAAGAAAAAACCACGATTAAGTTACTTCAAAGTGGCCCGGAAAATTATATTCTTGAGCCAAACTCAATTCATGTCCAATGAATGCTTACCAAACAAAATAAATAAAATATGCTTACCAAACAAAATAAATAAAATCAGGTTCCTGATGATACAAAATCAATAGATACGCCACTTTGGATTTGTAATGTTAATTTAATATAATTTAATTTAAATATACAAAATCAACTCTAAGGCAATGAATTGGCCCTTTAATTCCATAAAATAGGGGATCCATGTTGCAGCTGATCTTAGCTGAATACCACATGAAATGATTTGGGTCCCCACTAATTAACGACATATATTTCAACATTGGGAGGTATATGGCATCACCATTTTGAAATAAATATTTATTTCAACATTAATGTTTTCAAAACATATTTATGTATATTTTGGACTAATATATTAGAATTTACACCGCCTCAAGTTAATTATATTTCAAGTGAAAGAGAAATAGCACTACCAAATCTAATGCTTATTTGTTTCAGAAAAAAAAATTGCTTATTTTGAAAGTTGCAAACAAAAAAGCTAACAACCAATGCTTGCTTCATAAAGACAGAATCATGTGACGCACTTCAGAACCCCACCCATTTTGCATTTAGTAGACCATGTGACTTCATATATTGCTTTCTTTGACAGCTTGCATAGTTATATATATACTAACTAGTTTTAAAAAAAATTCCATAAATCTTAAGAAACTAGAGAAAAATTAATTATAATAACATAATTTATTTGAGCATCCGTTAAAACATAATTCATTTAAGCGTAGTTATTTGTTGTTGTATCCAAACATAATTTGTGAATTATTAAATTGTTATTATAATTTTGTATTACAAATTGAACAATTTAACTTTTTTTAGTTAAATTATATAAAGTAATAATAATTTTGAATTAATGTATACGAAATTTTAGTTTTTTAAATATCATATTATACATATACCAATATCCAACATCAATATCATATATTAAAATATAATATATTTTTTATTATATTTTACAAAATAAACGATGCTCATCAATTTTTATCTAATATAGTTACCCTCGAGAGAAAGCTAACTATCAAGATATGACTTCAATTTATTCAACTAGTTCATCTAGTTGAAGTGTCTTGTTTACATAATGTTGTCATCCATGACCTTTCACATTATCTATAGTGACACCTTCCAAATTGTCCCTTAATGGAGATTAGTATTGGATTCAATTCGTGAATAGTATTGCATTCCTACCATTGCCAAGAATTTGATGTTTTTCGTTTGGCATTCAAAATTATCGAAAAAAATAAAAGATTTCATATTGGAATTTTTGTTGAAACATACTTATAAAGTACTTGAATATACTATAACATTCAAATTAATATAATATTTAAAAGTGAGTGAGAGGTAAGAAAGATATATATTTTAATAGACAATAAAATGAGACTTAATTATATAATTATAATAGATCGTATTGCGTTTGGATTTTTTTTTTTACCGTTCTAGTATAATTATTTTATATTTTATATTAAATCTAATTAATTAATTATGCATAAAAAAACCAATTTTCTCTTTTTGATAATTATTTTTGGTGGTTATATTTTTATGTAGGACTTTTTGAGTTGTTCTTGATAGTTTGATAGATAGATGCCATATTTAATACATTTTGACAAGGGGCACGAGTAGGCCTATACGATTTTTTAAGAGAAAATGATATAACCTTGCTTCTAGAAACAAAAGAAATCATAAGTTTATAGATATAAACTAAAGCAAAACAAAAATTACAAAAATAAAACTGTTATTTTGAACACCCAAATTTGAAAGAATACGCGACAATCGTATATACTGTTCACCTTAAAATACAGCGAATAATATATTTTTTTCTATTTTTTTTAAAAGTTAAATAAATTGTATTTCTATAAATAATCATATTTTATTTTTAGCCTCTTTAAAAAATTTATTCAAACTAAAAATGATTTTCAAATGATTTTTTTTATCTCTATTTTTAAATCAAATCAATTCACGTGTAGCATTCAAATTTTTGAATGATTTTCTTATGATGTATTTAGAACATTATAAAATTCTCCAATACACAAATTTAGAATTTTTTAATAAAATATGAATTATATATGAATTTTAAGCACTAAAAGCTTTAAAAATCATATTTAATTCATCCCTTATTAAAATTCTAAATTTGTGTGAGATAGATTCTTATAATGTTCTAAACATACATGCAAAAAAATTGTTCAAAAATTCAGAAAGATACACATCAATTGATTTAAATACAATGACTAAGATTTTTTCCGGAAAATATTTGATTGACCATTGTTTAAAGAAAAATTTTAGAAGAACTAAAAACCAAATATGGTATCTTTAGTGGTTAATAAGATTTATATTTAATAACTGATTAATAACTTGTATTTTTGTGGTTAATGAAGGATTCAAAGTGACATATGACACAAATATGTAATTATGTTAAAAAAGTGTTATTATTAAATCCTTCAAAGTGAACAAATTGAATTTAGCTACCTCATTGGTGGTAAATCAAGATAAATTAATTTTGTGGTATCTCTCTCTTAGAGGATGGCTATCAAGCTCTCAAAAATTAAGTTGAAGATGAAATATCCAAAAAAGAACTAAATGTTGATCGGAACAAACAAAACAAAATACACCATAAGGCCATAACCTTTATGATGAATACACTCACCTTTAAAAAATTTAACAAATGTAGCAACAAAGAAAAAGAAACAAGTAAAGGCATTTTTTATGCTTTATGTCTTAACAACGAAGAAAGCAGGCAAGTGTAGGAAGCAAAGAAAAATCATGAAGTTAGAAAGTATGAGATTTTACACATGGAAGAAGATGAAGACATTATACAAATGTTCTCTAGATTCCAAACCATAGTATATGAACTAAAGGTTCTAAAAATGAGTTATACAATAGTTGATCATGTTAAAAAAGATTATGAAGAGTCTTCCAAGAAAGTGGGAATCAAAGATAACATTTATTTAAGAAGTTAAGACTCTCGACAATTGGGTTCTATAAGAGCTGGTGAGTTCTCTTAGATCATATGATATCGATCTAGTTGAGGACTAAAGAAAGAAAAGTCAAAATTTCTTGCTCTAAAATCTAGGGGCAAACAAACTAATTCTAAGGCTCTACAAGCTAGGGAATAATCAAAGGAAAGTGACTCTAATGACTAGAGTTAATACTCAAATGATAAAGAATTGTCTTTCATTTCAAAAAAATTCCCAACGCATGTGGAATGATATAAAGAAAGCAACTCCCATAAAATATTCAAACGATCATGATAAAGTAGAGATAGAAAAGACAAATCAGGAAAGAAACTGATTATTTGCAATGAGTGCAAAGAACTAGGACACTTCAAATTAGAATGTCTTAAGTTTAAAAAATGAATTTCTATAAAGAAAGACTTCAGAGGAAAGAAAAGCGGTATGATGGATACTAGGATGAATCTAATGAGTCATTTGATGAAGATGAAGAGAAATAAAACATGGCTCTAATCCCTAGTGTTTGCTCTAACTACGATGATGAACCAATAGACGAATAAATAAATAGTGGATGCTCATCACACATTACGAAAGGTAAGGTTATGAATTAGATATCTAACTCTAAAGGATGGAGGATATGTGGGATTTTGAGGAAATAAAAAACGTAAGATTATAAGTATATGCACGCTAGATAATGGTTCTCTACACTTGTAAAAGAACTAATACATATCCTACTAAGCATAAATTAATTAAGTCACAATGATTATTATGTTTTCTTCAATCGGAAGTCTTGAAAGATGTTAATCAATAATATAGATTCCTACTCTTTACTAGTTAGAGGAAAATAAAAAGTGTTTCATGTTAGTGAATAAAAAACAATTGATTTAGCCCAAAAGGTTGGGGTATACTAACTTGAGAAAGATCTCAAAGTTAAACAAACTCAATCTAGGTAGAGGATTATCCAATCTGAAATATAAATCAAATGTATTTGTGAGGCATGCTATAAAGGAAGATAGACAACCTCTGTCGGTGGTAAAACGTATGGCCTCGTAATTGTTGATGACTATACCAGGCAAACATGGATAAGAAATTTAAAACACAAAGATGAGTCATATAAATTATTTACTTGCAAATAAGTGCAAAATGAAAAATGATTTGTTTCACAACAATTCCTGGTATCATGGTGGTAAATTTCAAAATAAGTCTTTTGAAAACTTCTACAAATTTTACATAATTTGTAGTAGAATTTTACATACTTTTGTATCATAACATTTCGTTGTGGAATTTTACATAATTTCTCCTCACCTAAAACACCTCAACAAAATTATTTCGTACAAGGGAAAACAAATCTCGTTAAAAAAATGGCACAAACCATGATACTTGAACTAAATTTTGCAAAATATTTTTTGTTAGAAGTAGTAAATATTGCATGCTACATTCATAATAGAATCCATATAAAACTATTTGATTTTGTTTGTTTTATTTTGAATACAAAAGAAGATCTTGGCAAATTTTATTTGAGATAATAAAAGTGTATCTTGTTATGATACTCCAAACACTCTAAAGCATACAAAGTGTACTGAAAAGAAACTCCGATTTTTTAATGAATCCATCCATGTCAAATTCAATGACAAGAAACTTGACCATAAAAAAGTCATAACTAGATGAAGATTTTGCATATTTACAGTTTTTAGAAGAACTAGAGAATTCAGACGAAACAGACAAGTTTGCCTTTCATGAACTGGTAGATTACTTGGATAACACAAGAACAAACAATGATGTTACTTTTGTTAGTCAAAGTTAACTAGAACCCAAGAGTGGATGGAGATATAAATCATCACATCATGACATTTTGATCATAGGAGATGTGAGTGACCATCGTAAGCTCTTATCTACATTCAAAGAAAAGTCAATGTTAGAACTCATGTTAGAAATTGGACCATTATCAATAGATGAAGCCTTATTAGATGATGGATGAGTTTTTGCAATGCAAGAAATACTAAATCAATTCAAGAGAAATAATGTATGAGATCTAGTACCCAAACTCAAAGGAAAGCAACCTATTGGAATCAACTAGGTTTTTTGGAAGAAACTAAATGAAAAAGTTGAAGTGGTAAGAAACATAGCAAGGCTTGTAGCTCAAAGTTACAATCAGTAGGAAAGTCTTGATTACAGTAAACCTTTACTTTTGTATCAAGGTTAAAGACTACTAGAATCTTACTCTCTTTTGTAGATTTTGCAGCTCGCATCAAATGATGTGAAAAGTGTCTTTTTAAATGGATATATAAATGAAGCAATGTTATGTTAATAATCATCTTGGTTTGGAAAACATTGAATTTCTAGATCATATTTTTGTACTGAAATAATATTTATATGATCTTAAACAAGCTTCTAAAGTTGAACATGCAAAACAACTATTATGATAAGAGATCAAACAAATTATCTTTTGAGGTACGATATCATGTTCTCTTAATGGCCTTGATGGATAACATAAGACACATAATAACATACACTTATCATATCATCTCTAAATGCAATATTTGATAAACTAAAATGATATGATAAGGTATTTTTGAATTCTATCATATCTTGCCTCTGTAGTTGTATTTCTTACCTTGAATAGGAGTTGGACTATAAACCAACATGATAGAATAAAAACAGTCATTTATTTACTTGTCTTTATAAAATATAATTTAAAATAAACAAAATTGAAATTTAATGAAATATAAATATAACTAAAATCGTTGATCTTAAATTTAAAATTCAAATATTAGTAATTAATTTTTAAATATATATATATATGATTTATAACAAGAGTAGTTATGTCAATTTATATAATCTAATAAAATAGGCTTAATTGCACTTTTGGTCCCCCTATTTTGGTCCCCCTATAATTTTTATTTTTAAAAATCATTTTAATAATTGTTAAATATGTTAAATATTTTAATAATTGTTAGGATCTTCCTTCAACTTTTGCACACAATCCCTCTCAGATTCACGCTCTTGGAAGTCATTTCAAGAAAAAATTACTTAAGTGAGACTTGTGAACCTCTTTAGATTGAAAAGGGAAAAAAAATCAATTGAAAAATACTAACAGAAGAGAAACCAATCAAACCTTTTGCAAAGCTTCCATCTCACCCTCTTTATAAGGAAGAGACTCCAATCTTGTTTTGATATTTTCAGCATCCTTTTTTCTAGCTTTCAACTCATTTTCCACAGAAGTAGCTTCATCCTGCTTTGACCTTAAGTGATTTTTTTTCTCTTTTAGTTCCTTTTCACAATGGCTAATTTTGGTTGTCAGCTGTTTCAATTCTGTTTCAGCACTCCCAACTGCTATCTTTGCATCGCCTAGTTGATCCTCTAGGCATTTATCCTCATTACCACTGCTCTTGCCAGCGAAAATCCTAAAATCACATACCTAGGATGAAAACGAACAGGATGATGATGATGAAGAAAACGAAATCGACCACGAATAGAGAATGATTTCACTGATTTCACGAACGCAGGGCAGGGCGCAGGGATTTCACGAACGTAGGGCAAGGCTTTGATTTCACGAAGACAGTGATTTTAGGTGTTAAGGTGTTTTTCTTTTAATTTTATTTTAATAATTTAATTATATTTTTAAAAATATTTTACAATTATTAAAATGATTTTTTAAAATAAAAATTATATTTTTTAATCAGAAATAATATAATAATAAATTAATCCACGTCAGCTTCTGCCACGTCAGCTATTTATTGACACGTCATTAACAAAATGACAACTCATGCGATTTGGCCTCAAATTCTGTTTTGGAGGACTAAAACTGGGGACAAACAAAATGGAGGGACTATTTTCAATTTTCACCTATAATAGGAGGACCAAAAGTGCAATTAAGCCAATAAAATATTGTTTAAAATTAGAAATTTTTTAATATTAATTTAATTTTTAAAATATGTATATTTTTTATAAAAGTAATTTTTTTATTTATATATAATATATATCATATCATAGTGAAGTGTGTTCTAAATATAAAATTATATCAGATTTTTTGTTATTTCGTGTGCATCCTTATTCTACTATATATTCGATTGTACACACCAAATGGGCCATACGGTTACACATATTATAGGAGTTGTAGCCAAAGAAGTTGATGCATAGGTTTATTAGACTATACAAAACATTATAGAAGGTTGAAGCTGTGGAAAATCATATTGCTTTTTTTCGTTTTTATCAAATATGTACGATGTATTTCACTTATCGCATCTAAGGAAGTATGTACATGATTTGAGTCATAGGATGCAATAACACATTGTTCAATCAACAAAAATATAACAAATATAAATAATAAAAGTTAAGTGGAAAGAACATTGTTCAATCAACTAAGGAAGTAAGTAATGGATTTGGGAAGCAACGAAGAAAGTATTACGTGTGACTTAGAGCAAAAGATGACAAATAACATTTTCGCAATTGTTGGCCATAAGTCAGCCGCATTCCGACGAAAAAATTTATTCTGAGAGGTTAATGTATCATCTTGAATTTTTATTTAATTATTTTAAGCTTTAGATATAAGTTGTGCTAATTGTTAGATGGTTGGATGTTTGTGTATCAATATAAGATAACTAGAAATACTACTAAATAACTTCTCAAAACATTCAATCAAATAATAAATAGACTGATTTAGAACTCATTAAAATAGGATAATCCATAAATAAACAAATGTGTAACACAAAAAATCAACTAATTAAAATGGGATAATCAACGACACCGAAGAAATCGTTCACCAATATCAATATAGTCAAGATTAAAGTAGTTATAATAAATAGGGAACTTTTTAGGTATATGTAAAAATCAAAGATACTATTAAACTTTTTATAAATATTATTATAGATTGTATATCGGTGGGTTATTGATACAAGTAGACAGATTGATGACCTATAAAATTGAAGTAGGTCGTAAGATTAGAGATCTAATGATTCCTATAAAATTGAAGTAGGTCGTAAGATTAGAGATCTAATGATTGTCAGATCTATCAAAAATATATTATGAAGTTTGAGGGATAATCAAAATTGTGAAATAATCGATTGTTACGTAAAATAAATAAGATGTGACAGACAGGAATATTAAATTATCACATTTACAGATGTGTTGAATATTAAATTATATTTCTTATTTATACTTATTAAAATACAAAAATATATAACAATCATGAAATTTTTAAATTAATTAAATAATTTCTATCCTTTTATCTCAATCTTCTTGAAAATAATTCAATAAATTTTGAAGAAAATAATTCAATAAATTTTAAAGTATAATCACTGTGACCACTCAAATTCTATATTGTATCATTTCATTATTATTTTTTAAATAAAAAATTTGAATCATTATATATCATAAAATAATTGATACAAGTATACAAAATATATAACAATTATGACATTTTTAAATTAGTCAAATATTTACTATTCTTTTATCAATCTTTTTTAAAATAACTCAATAATATTTATTTTAGAGAAAATATTTTTAAAATATAATTATTTTAATCACTTAATTTTACCTTGTTTTATTTTATTATTATTTTTTAAATAAAAAAAATTGAGTCATCTAAATAAAATATCCTATAAAATATGTTTATTATTATGTTCTTATTATTAATTTAAATAGTTAGACACCAGATGCGCCGATGAAGGAGGTGAGAGTTACCATATTGCAGACGCGAAGATGATGTGTGTAACCGAATTAGATTGTCAGATGAAGTCGGAGAGTTATAATATTTGCGGACACCCATCTAACCGCTAACTATTTGTCGAAACTAGTTGTCGAGATGAGCTCAGAGGGTTATCATATCTGCAGAAGCCGATCATAACCGCTCACATGCATTTCAATTACTAAATCATTTAGATAAAATATAAACTATAATATCTAATCATTGTGATGATTCTAGCCTTGTAATTTGAATGAATACCATTTTTTTTTCACTTTAAATGTATATCATTATCCCGCTTTATATAAAATGTAACACCGATACAGACGCACATCTTTTTAACTAGTTTTCTTTAAAAACTTACAAATATTTAAATAGCATAACTTTTATATTGAGGGGGAGAATGATGCAAGAGAATGTTGACGAACATAACATTTATTTATTAAGCTCAATCATATCCCGTGTATAAATTGTTTATAATATTGTCATTCTTCGTGTAAGTAGAAGCCAATTTGATACATACGATTAAATTGAGATGAAAATGTGTAAGATTATTTTATCAAAAAAGATATATCTGACAATTACAATTATAGTGCCAAGTATATCTCTACTAGTCAATTTTATTATTGTGGAGGAATCAAGAAAAATCTGACAACTTTTTTGCATATATAGAGTATTAAACTATATATAGTGATAAAATATAGCTAAAATGTATAAAATATTTTACCATATGAAAAACTTGACTTCTTTTTATATGTTGTTCAAACCAAAGATAACAAACAATTACTTAATTGAGCTAATTAAATCAACTTGGGTATCTTTGCACTCACAAAAATTCAATTAGCATTGTCAACAAAAGATCCTTGCCGGACTGTGTTTTTTAAATAAAAATAAATAGACAATGTTAATAATTAGTTGTTAATTTTTATTAGAGATATTTAACTCAAACTGCTTGTGAATCCAACTCCTTCAAACACCAAACCACCTTAAACCTCTCCCATAACCACCAAACCATCTTATGCAGAACTATGTTGATTGATGACATTGTGAAAAACTACATGAGTCAAACAAGTTCACCTTTTGATGAGTTCAGATGTTGATTTTGAATTAAGCTACCTTGGAAATATCTACCATTTCTACAATTATATAAAATGTAATGTTAACTCACCTTTTCACACTCCTATTGACCAACACACCTTGACAGTCATTTTTCATAGAAAAATAAAATAAAATAAAATAAAAATAAAAATAAAAAATCTGTTTTACATCTTTTAATTTGAAGTTGTAATGGGAATCCTAACATACTAAATCTTTATGTTGATTGCTGATTGCTCGGAACCTCCTCTCGCATAACCGAAATTAGTAAACATGAATGAATGATTGAATGTACAAGCTCCTCTCGCATAACCGAAATTAGTAAACATGAATGAATGATTGAATGTACAAGCTCCTTTGTTCAGTGATTAATCTTTAATCTTCATCGGAGAAAAAATCTTCATCTTTGGGAGGACCCCTTCTAAGTTTTCCTTGTAGTTCTAAACTCTTGGGCAAAACAAGCTCAGTTTTCTGACCTGATGTGGAGAAATATCTCTCAAGTACCATCTAATTGAAAAAAAAAAAAAATACAAAATGATAATTATTTCATAACTGTCTTCTCTTCTGATTGGCACTTCAAAGCAAAGAAAACATGAAAATAGATATCCCAAATGCATATAGTATTTTGATTATTTTCTATAAATGAAATAGATTTCCATAAAAACACGATATCAACATACCATGGCAGCATAGGCATCAAGCTTCTTCTGCTGAGTGGACTTACTCAATCCCCTAAAAGAGTTCTAAGTGTGTCAATTCCACAGTATAAGTAATAAATTCTATACAAAATGTTGCTTGAAATCTTTTAAAAGGAATCTATGTATAAAAAACAAGAGAATTTTATTGATGCAGTGTCGGTGTAACTTTTACACTGTCAACAAATCAGAGATAATCATTTGTCTGTCATTTAACATAGATATAATTAAAATCATATATTTTTAATGATTTAACAATTATGATTGATTGACGGTCTAAAAGGTTGTAAACTGCCAATGCATATCAATTAAATCATAGAAAAAAAGGAATCTTTTTTTGACTTTTGCACCTTATAGTGTCGATTAAATCGTAAATGTAAGTATTTCCTCTAAGACTAGTGACCCTTAGCTCAACATTGTGCCAGAAGTAATGATGAGAGGGTCAGAAAAACACTTTCTTTTGATGCAAACAATTTTATATCCAAAATGGTTTTAAACTACATAAAAAAATTTAAAATATTTCTCAGAGATTTCAGAAATAACATGCATATGAAATTCATAAGAAAATATTTGTTATGGACCAATCAGGTTTAAAAATCCACCTACACATTGAGTACTATACTAACTCTACGAATTATTATGCAGTATGTGAACTGTGCCATTTATCCAAAGTAGAATATTGAAGGACACAATACAATCAACAAATAAGTTTAAAAGCAATTACATGTTGACCATTCGATTTATGGCGTCTGTTGTCGTCCCATGTTCATCCTGTAGATATACTCTCCAACCCCTGAAATTAGAATTTGAGATATAAAAAAGAAATAAAAAATGCGATAAAAAATAATTACACCAATTCACTAACCACTATTTGCTGCCTGTCAAAATTATATTCAAATTTATTGCCAAATTTTACAAAAGCATGAGAGTCCATATTTGCCTTCTCCTTTTGGAACTATAAGAGCATTTCCAGCAGTGTTCTTAAGTTGGTTCTTATTTCTAACAACTGATTCGTCCCATTTTTACCATAGGAGCAAGCTGACGCATATGTCATCTGTAAGAACGGTTCTTCTAAATATATCTTATCATTAGAACATCATATTGGGGTAATCTATGGACTGTGGACCCATTTTGAGTTCTTAAAGGGTTGCGCCGAGGAGTAGAGTTCTTAAATCAAATGTGGCATTGTAGGGGACCACAAAAAATGAAATAACCTCTCATGGTGTTTATCACTGGAGATGCTCTAAGTCAACATTGGAACAAAAGTCATCATAAACACGGAAGAAAACGAGATGAATTGTTAGTTATTGAAATGTATGATCTGTATAAGAATAAAGACCGCTTTATATGCTCAAAGATTATTAGAGGTATTCCAATATTCATATAACTCAGGGTTCTATCCAAGAGTGCTTGAATAAATGATTTGGGTCTCTTCCAACTTAACCAGAGATCTTGGATTCAAATCCAAACTTGAGAATGCAACAGTGTTAAAACTTTAGAAGGAGTATTTTGCCACCCATTGCGGTCCTACTCAGCTTGAGGGATTAGTTGTTGCAGTTAAGCTTAGAGGATATTCGGTTTACACCAAAAAATAATAACTCAGGGTTTCTGGTCATTTAGCAGGATGTAAAATGAATAGAATATACAGAAATGACACTGAAGAACGTGCTTGTGAATTGTGATCAGAATATAATGAAGATTAAATATTGCATCTTATCAGAATACCTTTTCTTATTTTGGAATATATAAATAAATTTTGAAGAATTTAAATTGTCAACAGTACATGAAAATGCATTACCTCTCTGCAGCTCGAATAGCAAGCCTTCCAGCAATACTGCGGACTATGTTTGACTGCGGTGTTTCCTTTCCATCAAAAGATTTTGGAAGTCCAACTATAAACTCATCAGCCTCCTATATAGTTTCAAAACCATGTTATGGTATCTCTAAGATTATAAAACAGATCTTTACCAAATGAATTTTTATAAATACAATGGATAAAGGATGAATCCGAACCACTTGTTCGGCGATGCTAATAATCCGGAGCTCGAGCTTCTCTCCTCGTAGTTCCAAAACCTAAAGCAAATACAGGATTACAAGGATGAATGGCTGATGATGAAACACAAATACGGAGTAAATGCCCAATTTGGTCCCTCACTTTTATAGAGTGTATCCATTTGGTCCCTCACTCTTAAAAAATGTCACGTTAGTTCATCACTTAAACGAAAGATAGACAAGTTAGTACCTCAATCCATCTCAAAAAGTTTGTCATGTTAGATTAGTCCTTAGAATTAGAATTACATTAAAAGTATCAAAATGGTTCATGAAATTACCTAATTATTGTCTATTTGATCGATGAAATTACATAGTTAATATCAATGAGGTCCCTGCAATTAACAAGTACATAACAAAAGAACTAACTTGACAAACTTTCTACAAAGTGAGGGACTAACTTAAAAATTTATGAAAGTGGAGGACTAAATTGACACGGTCAAACAAAGTGAGGAACTAAATTAGGCTTTTACTCCATAAGTAAGATAAATTGCACTTAGTAACACAAATTTATTTTCTTGTCCTGGTTAACTGCAATTGTTTCTTGAAGATTGCAATAATATATGCTCCACTCAATTTCTTAAAGAACACCAAAAATCACTAGTAAGCACGTAACACAAAATACATTACAAATATTCCATTTAAGCCACAAGAGTTCCATTTTTCTTCGTACCCTTTAACTGAAAAAGGCTCCGTACCAAAAAAAAAAAGGAATATTGCACTCGCCTCTCCTAAGATATGCTTAAATGGAAGACGCATTCCTTATAACTTTTAAACAAACATTCACTATTTGCACGAGAAATTACGCTCACCTCCCTTTTGGTATGTTTGGTTGCCACACACCTATGTTTTGTCCATTTTTACGAAATAGAGAGGATCACAGAGAAAGTGAGAATGATTCAGGAAAAGATGAAAGCATCTCAGAGTAGGAAGAAGAACTACAACGATAGGTGGAGAAAGGACCTTGAATTTGAAGGAGGGCAGATCAATGTGATTTACAAAATTGAAGGGGTACACAACTAAGTCAAGAGTTATATTAAATCATGAGTGTGTTAAAATATCAATAATGTTTGGTAGTTTTCAACTTATATACTAAGTCAGAGCCTGCTGCATCATATTTTACCAAATTCCTGACTAGTTTTTCATGGTTTATATGACAATTTCTAGGATGGAAGTGTTACATATGATCTACTGTAGACCAATACTTCAAAATGACTCAAAATTTCGACAATGTACGATGTTACCACCTTTAAGTAGAAGTTCAGGATTCCTAATCATTGCGGCCGAGAGACTTACTTGATATCAGTGTTGATTTAACAAAAACATGAGAAAATGGATAAAAGTTTAATTTTAAGGCACTAATATTCGTTGTTCCATGTATTTTGTCGAAATAAACTTTTAAGCCGCAACATCTTTTATCTTCAAGCTTCAATCGTTTGCAATTTTATCTTTTTTTGTGTTAGTTTTTTGCTTTCTAAATGTAATTTCGAAAGAAAAAAAAAACTCTCTCAGAACTTTCTAATCCATCGGCATTTTTTGAAATTGCGTTTACAAACTGGACAAAAAAAAAAGTAACAAATTGAATACTGATTCAAATTTCAACAGAAACTGAAGAACAACAAAACATGCTAACATACATAATAGCAATAGATAATGAAAAGGCAAAGGAAAGAAGAAAGTGTTACAGTAAAAGGGCGAATAGAAAAGCCTTTGCTGAGTGCAAGTCCAGTGCGAGCCATTCCCAAGTCTACACCAAGTGAGAAGTCTCCTCTCCATTCTGCTTCTCTCTTTCTCCTAAGCGCGTTTGGGGGAAGTTCTTCTAAAGTTAATGTTGCCTTCACTATTCCATTGAAATTTTTGGAATTGTGGGTCGAACAAGGTTTGGCAACAGATCGGCTCTTGGTAAGATTTGAAGGTGAATAAGAGTTTGAAGGTGAATAAGAGTGGAGGAGTAGCACAGGTTGCAGCGATTGCTGCGTCCACATGAGAGAGAGGATAAATGAAGTAAAGCACTATTTTGCAACTTGTCACACGCTTATATTACAATTTTACTGCCTGAACCCTAATTTTGCTAGTTATACAATGAACTAATATAAAACACTCGAGACAAAATAATAAATTTAATCAAAAAGAGTTTAATTGGTGGCATGCCAATGTCAATCAAAATGTTTTATTACATAGATATTTATGGAGATAATAGTGGTATATGTGATGAAATGTTATTAGATGTATATATAATTATTTTATATACTGTTTGTATATACAATCTAAATTCAATAAAAAAATTGGTATGAAGGATGTTTGTGATATATTAAAAAATATTCAGATAAATAAAAATATCAATAGGCATACAATATTGAAAACTATCATTATAAAAATAACATTTGCGTATAAAATATGAAGAAATGTTTCACATAAATTTATTTTCAATATATTTTGACATGAAATAAATTATTCTTTTAAAGTTTTTTTTAATATTAAATAAAAATTTAATTTAATTTAATTTATGAGTCACGATCTTTTACTTTTCTATAACCATTAGAAAGATTGTAACTCACAATTTAAAACAATTTTTTATGAGGTCTCGATTCAAAGGTATTTTCAATAAATTTTAATAAAATATTACATATATGTTCTATCTTTTATTGTTATGAAATTCATTTTTTATTAAGAATAATAAATGTTGACCTTTATATTATTTTTTGAGAGGTCTATATTAAATACACGGTTTTTGTTATATTTAATTGGATACTATGAAACAATGTTGTAAACCATATAGTACGGGTTGCATTAGAATATATACTTTAAGTTAAAATAAAATTACAAATGAGAAATAATAATTTGTTATGGACCTCTAGAAAAAGAGTCCAATGGTGGCCGTTCACTCTTTCTAGTAAAAAATAAATCGTATAATAATAGATAATAATAAATAAAAAAAAGTGCAGAACAAATATAATATTATATTAAAATAGTAAATGCCACCTCTGGACAATGACAACATTAGATATCTCTACATATAGTCCGATAATTGAACGTGTTTAAAATATAGTGATATAATTATAATTATAATTAATATTAATGTATATTAATGTATATTAAAAATAATTAAGATAATAGTGTAGCAGTATGAAAATTTGTATTGTAAATTTTATAAATATTTTTTATAACAAGTAACATATATTTTTTTGGCTCCGGAAATTTTTGAATATGTTTGAAGAGATATATAGTATTTTATCCTACTAATGCAGTCATATCAGAAATTTTAATGGATTTCACGTATTAGTATAGATTTTTATATTGATTTGTTGCTAGAACTTTTAATAATAATTTGTTTTTATTGTAATGTATTATAATTAGTTGAAATTTCCTAATATTTTAGATTTAAACAATTTAAAATTTTTTATGTTTATATTCGAAATTGAAAGAACTACGACGTCATAAGCCGATCTTATAGCTTATGTCTTAATCTCTATTTGGTAACAGTTTTTATTAATTTATAGTTTATATTTTTCTTATAAGTTAATTCAATTAGTTTATGTTGTATTAATTTTTTCTTTTAATTTTACTTTTATGATTATAATAACAATTAAAATAAATACTATTAAAAATTTAAAATAATTTATTTAATTTAAAATAATTTTAATAAATAAGAATTTAAAGTAAATAATTTAAAATAATATACCTGATTAATAAATAATTTATTACTAAACAATTTTACACAAATAAATAAATATGATTACTTTAAAATTTATTATAAACAATTTTACATAACCAAATAATTTATTATAGTTTAATAAATAATTTAAAAATAATTACTATTCTAAAGTAAATAATTTATTTATTTTAATTTAAAATAATTAAAATACATAAATATATAAATAAAAATATATCACATTTAACAATTTTAAAATAATACTTTAAAATATTTTAATTATTAATTGATAAAATTTATTTTTAATTAAGAGTTTTTTTATGTCATTTTATACTTTAAAACTAATAAAAACACTAATTTTACCAAACATTCAATTAACTTAACAGTTATGATCATATTTAATATGATGTTTTAAAATATCTAACATTATTTTATATCATATTTCGATGATATTTTAAAATAATACTTTTAAATATTTTATATATTAATGCAAAATACTTTATTTAAATACAAAAAATATTAACAAATTTATGATTTAATAAATAAAAAACTTTAAAATAAATGATAATAGTAAAAAGAATGTATTTATATTTGATTAAGTATGCAGTCTAGAAGGCTTACAAATCTTTCTCATTTGCCTTAATTGGACCATTTTAGCTAAGTATGCAGCCTAGAAAGTCTACAAAGTTTTTTCACCGTGGATCGGTCTGATCCTACTCTGCTGACGAATGTTTATGTTCGATAAAATCATATTTTAATGAAACGGCCAACTAATAAAAACTTCCGACCAATGAATATTTGATTGTGTGTATATCTTATTTTCTTTAAGGTTATTGGTCCCAAGCCAACACTTGTTCATGTTGTTTCCACCCCTTTCAGTATTTTATCCTTGTATATCATTTAAGAGGGGAAGAGAAATTCCCCATAGCAAAATAAATATTAAGTTTGTTCAATCATTGAGTTATCTTGATTGCATCATACAACATACATGCATGATACGTTTTCTCTATCATGTGACAACATACAGAATACTTGTATGAACATACACTTGTGTACGTATCTCAAAAAAATATATAAGATAAGAAAAATTAATATAGCAACAGAAGATACACTTGAATGTAGACACTACAATTTAAATTACGGCCTCGATTCATCACAATTGATCACGTCACTATTAAAAAAATAATAATAATTACTCAACTATTTGGAAGACACCATGGTTTGAGAGAGGAGCATAAAGATTGAATTAATAGGTTCAATTCTCTTCTCTAATCAAAATTAACAATTAATTATTAACACTAACAATTTAAAAAAAAGTTCAACAAACCATAAATAATGCTTGTGAGGCATGTACTTAGTAACTTACATGTTTCATGTAGTTTCAAACTTCTCTCGGGGTGGATTCAGATTTTCTACCTTTCAATTTTTTATGATAGTTTTGTATTCCATCCCAATAATATTTATTAAGTTATTTTTATTGTTATTTTCTTTCTAAAATACACAAAAATCGACAAACACTAGAAGTAGGGATCCAAATCCATATTCTTATTAAATAAAATCTTCAAAATGAGCAATTCAAATTTTTTTTTTTATGATGGAAATATTGGTTTCAGAGTCTCTGGTGGACTCTGGAGCGATTTGAGTTGTTGTTGCTCTCGAATTCTACAACATGTGAGATTAGAGCCATAATTCAGCTTAGTGGGAGAGTCAGAATGGATCCTAGTGTTGGATCCTTACATGAATTTTTTTTTAGATGTGTAGTCTAGAGGCAAGTTTCAATAATAATGACGGTGGGGGTCCAAATCCAAATCCATGTTCTTACTAAATAAAATCTTCAAAATGAGCAATTAAAACTTTTTATTCATGATGGAAATATTGGTTTCAAAGTCTCTGGTGGACTCTGGAGTAATTTGAGTTGTTGTTGCTCTCGAATTCTACAACATGTGAGATTAGAGCCATGATTCGGCTTAGTGGGAGAGTCGGAATGGATCCTAGTGTTGGATCCTTACATGAATTTTTTTTCTAGATGTGTAGTCTAGAGGCAAGTTTCAATAGTAATGACAGTGGTATAAATATATGATGTCAAAGACTCAAAGTTAATGAGAACATTGTTAGATTCATGTGTAACTAAAGTCACACATTGACTAATAATGAGTTAAATATTAAATATATAAAAATAATCTCATATACTTGATACTTTACAATTTTAAATGAAAATATAATGTCAAAGTATTTTATAAATATTGAAACATTTGACTCGTTATTAGTTCCAGTCTCTCATACTCCACAACGTATAAGAAGAAAAAATCAAAATTAAGTTACTTCAAAGTGGCCCGGAAAATTATATTCTTGAGCCAAACTCAATTCATGTCCAATGAATGCTTACCAAACAAAATAAATAAGATATGCTTACCAAACAAAATAAATAAAATCAGGTTCCTGATGATACAAAATCAATAGATACGCCACTTTGGATTTGTAATGTTAATTTAATATAATTTAATTTAAATATACAAAATCAACTCTAAGGCAATGAATTGGCCCTTTAATTCCATAAAATAGGGGATCCATGTTGCAGCTGATCTTAGCTGAATACCACATGAAATGATTTGGGTCCCCACTAATTAACGACATATATTTCAACATTGGGAGCTATATGGCATCACCATTTTGAAATAAATATTTATTTCAACATTAATGTTTTCAAAACATATTTATGTATATTTTGGACTAATATATTAGAATTTACACCGCCTCAAGTTAATTATATTTCAAGTGAAAGAGAAATAGCACTACCAAATCTAATGCTTATTTGTTTCAGAAAAAAAAAATGCTTATTTGAAAGTTGCAAACAAAAAAGCTAACAACCAATGCTTGCTTCATAAAGACAGAATCATGTGACGCACTTCAGAACCCCACCCATTTTGCATTTAGTAGACCATGTGACTTCATATATTGCTTTCTTTGACAGCTTGCATAGTTATATATATACTAACTAGTTTTAAAAAAAGATCTATAAATCTTAAGAAACTAGAGAAAGATTAATATTATAATAACATAATTCATTTGAGCATATTGTTGTATTCAAACATAATTTGTGAATTATTAAATTTTTATTATAATTTTATATTGTAAATTGAATAATTTAACTTTTCTAGTTAAATTATATAAAATAATAATAATTTTTAATTAATGTATACGAAATTTTAGTTTTTTTAATATCATATTTATATATTTATTAGTATCCAACATCAGTACCGTATTTGTATCTGATACATCATAAACCTCCTTATTTTTAGTAAATTTTAAATTTTATTAAAATATTTTTTTTATTATATGTTACAAAATTTAATAAAGGTGTATCATTATATCATGTTTGAGAGGTTGATGTTAGAGATATCATTTAAACAAATGATGCTCATCAACTTTTATCTAATATAGTTACCCTCTAGACAAAGCTAACCACCAAGATATGACTTCAATTTATTCAACTAGTTCATCAAGTTGAAGTATCTTGTTTACATAATGTTGTCATCCATGACCTTTCACATTGTCTATAATGACACTTGTTATTCGAGTACACCTTCTAAATTGTCCCCTAATGGAGATTATTGGATTCAATTCCTAAATAGTATTGCATTTCTATAATTACCAAGAATTTGATGTTATTCCGTTTGGAACTCAAAATATTCGAGAAAAATAAAAGATTTCATATTGGAATTTTCGCTGAAATAAACTTATAAAATACATGAATATACTATAACCTTTAAATTAATATAATATATAAAGTGAATTAGAGATAAAAAAGAGATATAGGTGAGTAGACAATAAAATGAGATTTATATAATTATAATCGAGTCGTATTGCGTTTGGATTATTTTTTATTTATTTACCGTTCTAGTACAATCATTTTATATTTCATATTAAGTCTAATTAATTAATTATGCATAAAAAAACCTAATTTTCTCCTTTTATAATTATTTTTGGTGGTTATATTTTGATGTAGGACTTTTGAGTTGTTCTTGATAGTTGATAGAAAGATGGCATATTTAATACACTTTGAAAAAAGGCACGAGTAGGCCTACAATGTTGGGAAGCTCCAACTCTTGATTCACAATTATTTTGTAAAAGAGTAGTATATTTTTTTTTTAGAGAAAATCATATTACCTGCTTATAGAAACAAAAGAAATTAAAAGTTTATAGATATAAACTAAAGCAAAACAAAAATTACAAAAATAAATAAATAATCATATTTTATTTTTAGCTTCTTTAAAAAATTTATTTAAATTAAAAATAATTTTCAAATAATTTTTTTATCTCTACTTTTAAATCAACTCATGTGTATCATTCAAATTTTTGAATGATTTTCTTCAGGTATATTTAGATCATTATAAAATTCTCCAATATACAAATTTAAACATGAATTATATTTGAATTTTAAGCACTAAAAGCTTTAAAATTCATATTTAATTCATCCCTTATTAAAAATTCTAATTTTGTGTGAGATAGATTCTCATAATGTTTTAAACATGCATGCACAAAATTGTTCAAAAATTTAGAAAAATACACATGAATTGATTTATTGGATGGAAAAATACACAAAAATTGTCCAAGATTTTTTTACGGAAAATATTGGATGGACCATTGTTTGAAGAAAAATTTTAGAAGGACTAAAAACCAAATATGATATATTTAGTGATTAATAAGATTTATATTTAATAACTTGTATTTTTGTGGTTAATGAAGTATTCAAAGTGACATATGACACAAATATGTAATTGTGTTAAAAAAGTGTTATTATTAAATCATTCAGAGTAAATGAATTGGATGTAGTTACCTCGTTGGTGGTGAACTAAGATAAATTGGTTGTGGTATCTCTCTCTTAGAGGATGGCTATGAAGCTCTCAAAAATTAAGTTGAAGATGAAATACAGGCAAGTGGAGGAAGCAAAGAAAAATCATCAAGTTAGAAAGTATGACTTTTTACAAATGGAAGAAGATGAGGACATTGTGCATATGTTCTCTAGATTCCAAATCTTAGTATATGGGCTAAAGGTTCTAAAAATGAGTTATACAATAGTTGATCATGTTAAAAAAAGATTATGAGGAGTCTTCCAAGAAAGTGGGGATCAAAGATAACATTTATTTAAGAACTTAAGAATCTTGACAATTGGGTTCTAGAAGAGCTGGTGAGTTCACTTAGATCATATGATATCGATCTATTTGAGGACTAACCAAAGAAAAGTCAAAATTTCTTGCTCTAAAATCTAGAGGCAAACTAACTAATTCTAAGGCTCTACAAGCTAGGGAATAATCAAAGGAAAGTGACTCTAATGACTAGAGTTAAGACTCAAATGATAAAGAATTGTCTTTCATTTCAAAGAAATTCCCAACGCATGTGGAATGATAGAAAGAAAGCAACTCCCATAAAATAATTCAAACGATCATGATAAAGTAGAGATAAAAAAGACAAATCAGGAAAGAAACTAATCATTTGCTATGAGTGCAAAGAAATAGGACACTTCAAATTAGAATGTCTTAAGCTTGAAAAATGAATTTCATTAAAGAAAGACTTCAGAGGAAAGAAAAGCGATATGATGGCTACTAGGATGACTCTAATGAGTCATCTGATGAAGATGAAGAGAAATAAAACATGGCTCTAATCCCTAATGTTCACCCTAACTATGATGATGAACCAATAGACGAATAAATAAAGATATTTTTAGCACAAGATTGAAATACTAGTCATGAATCCTAAATAGTGGATGCTCACGACACATTACGAAAGGTAAGGTTACTTTTAGATATCTAACTCTAAAGGATGGAGGATATGTGGGATTTTGAGGAAATAAAACACATAAGATTATAAGAAAATGCACACTAGATAATGGTTCTCTACATTTGTAAAAGAACTAATACATATCCTATCAAGCATAAATTAATTAAGTCACAATGATTATTATGTTTTCTTCAATCGAAAGTCTTAAAGGCTGTTAATCAATAATATCGATTCCCACTTTTTACTAGTTAGAGCAAAAACAACAAATATAAAACAAATTTGTTTGATTTGGAAAGGTTGGGGAATACAAACTTGAGAATGATCTCAAAGTTAAATAAACTCAATCTAGGTAGAGGATTATCCAATATGAAATATAAATCAAATGTATTTGTGAGGCATGCCATAAAGGAAGAGAGACAAAATCATCTTTTGCTTCAAATAATGTTATTTTCACTTCTAGACCACTTGAACTCTTATACAACCTCTGTCGGTGGTAAAATGTATGGCCTCATAATTGTTGATGACTATACCAGATGGACATGGATAAAAATTTTAAAACACAAAGATAACTCATATAAATTATTTACATGCAAACAAGTGCAAAAGGAAAAATGATTTGTATCACAACAATTCCTAGTGATCATGGTGGTAAATTTAAAAATAAGTCTTTTGAAAACTTCTACGAATTTTATATAATTCGTAGTGGAATTTTACATACTTTTCTATCATAACATTTCATAATTCTCCTCACCTAAAATACCTCAGCAAAATTATTTCGTACAAGGGAAAACAAATCTCTTTAAAAAAAATAGCACAAACCATGATACTTGAACTAAATTTTGCAAAATATTTTTGGTTAGAAGTAGTAAATATTGCATGCTACATTCATAATAGAATCCATATAAAACTATTTGATTTTTTTTGCTTTATTTTGAATACAAAAGAAGATCTTGGAAAATTTTATTTGAGATGATAAAAGTGTATCTTTTTGTGATACTCCAAACACTCTAAAGCATATATAGTGTACTGAAAAGAAACTCCGAATTTTTAATGAATTCATCCATGTCAAACTCTATGACAAGAAGCTTGGCCATAAAAAAGTCATAGTTAGATGAAGATTTTGCATATTTACAGTTTTTAGAATAACCAGAGAATTCAGACGAAACAAATAAGTTTGCCTTTCATGAACTGGTAGATTACTTGGATATTATAAGAACAAGCAATGATGTTACATTTGTAGTCAAAGTTATCTAGAACCCATGAATTGATGAAGATATAAATCATCACATCATGACATTTTGATCATAGGAGATGTGAGTGACCATTTTAAGCTCTTATCTGCATTCAAAGAAAAGTCAATGTTAGGACTCATGCATGTTAGAAATTGGACCATTATCAATAGATGAAGCCTTATCAGATGATGGATGAGTTTTTACAATGCAAGAAATACTGAATCAATTCAAGAGAAATGATGTATGGGATCTAGTACCCAGAACCAAAGAAAAGCAACCTATTGGAACAAAGTAGGTTTTTTGGAAGAAACTAAATGAAAAAGTTGAAGTGGTGAGAAACATAGCGAGGCTTGTAGCTCAAAGTTACAATCAGTAGGAAAGTCTTGATTACAGGAAACTTTTACTTCTGTATCAATGTTAGAGACTACTGAAATCTTACTCTCTTTTGTAGATTTTGCAGCTCGCATCAAATGATGTGAAAAGTGTCTTTTAAAATGGATATATAAATGAAGCAATGTTATGTTAATAATCATCTTGGCTTGGAAGACATTGAATTTCTAGATCATGTTTTTGTACTGAAATAATATTTATATGATCTTAAACAAGCTTCTAAAGTTGAACATGCAGAACAACTATTATGATAAGAGATCAAACGAATTATCTTTTGAGGTACGATATCATGTTCTCTTAATGATCTTGATGGATAGCATAAGACACAAAATAACATATACTTATCATATCATCTATGGATGCAATATTTGATAAACTAAAATGATATGCTACGATATTTTTGAATTCTATCATATCTTGCCTATGTAGTTGTATTTCTTACTTTGAATAGGAGTTGGACTATAAACCAACATCATATAATAAAAACAGTCATTTATTTACTTTTCCTTATAAAATATAATTTAAAATAAATAAAATTAAAATTTAATGAAATATAAATATAACTAAAACTCTTGATCTTAAATTTAAAATTCAAATATTAATAATATATATGTATGATTTATAACAAGAGTAGTTATGTCAATTTATATAATTTAATAAAATATTATATAAAATTAGAAAAATTTAAATATTAATTTAATTTTTAAAATATATATATTTTTTATAAGAGTAATTTTTTCATTTATATATAATATATATCATATCATAACGAGGTATGTTCTAAATAAACGACATGATATCATAATATCAGATTTTTTTGTTATTATGTGTGCGTCCTTATTCTACTGTATATTCGATTGTACACACATAACGGGCAATACGGTTACACATATTATAGGAGTTGTAGCCATAGAAGTTGATGCATAGGCTTATCAGACTATACAAAACAATAAAAGATTGAAGCTGTGGAAAATCATATTGCTTTTTTTCGTTTTTATCAAATATGTACGATGTATTTCACTTATCGCATCTAAGGAAGTATGTACAGGATTTGAGTCATAGGATGCAATCACACATTGTTCAATCAACAAAAGTATAACAAATATAAATAATAAAAAGTTAAGTGGAAAGAACATTGTCGAATCAACTAAGGAAGTAAGTACTGGATTTGGGAAGCAACGAAGAAAGTATTACGTGTGACTTAAAGCAAAAGATGACAAATAACATTTTCGCAATTGTTGGCCATAAGTCAGCCACATTCCGAAGAAAAAATTTACTGAGAGGTTAATGTATCATTAAAATGGGATAATCAATAGCACCAGCATTTATATAAGAAATTGTTCATCAATCAATATACTCAACATTAATTTAGTTATAATAAATAGGGAACATTTTAGGTATAATATGTTAAAATCAAATATACTATTAAAATTGAAGTAGTTCGTAACATTAGATATCTCATAATTGTTACATCTATCAAAAATAACTTTTCAGATAAAATAAAAAGTTACGTAAAAATACATAAGATGTAATTGAAGGGTTGAATATTGAATTGTTATTCTATTAATAGATGTGTTGAATATTAAAATATATTTCTTATTTATATTTATTAAAATACAAAATATATCATTTAAAAAATTTTTAAATATCCGTTTATCTCAATCTTTTTGGAAATAATTTAATAAATTTTAGAGAAAATAATTTTTAAATATAATCACTGTGACCATTTTCCATTTCATTATTATTTTTTAAATAAAAAAATTGAATTATTATATATCATAAAATGATTGATAGAAGGATACAAAATATATAACAATTGAATTATTATATTTTGTAACGCTGATGTGTGTAACCGCTAACTATATTGAAATTAGAGGATTACGTAGGTTAACCGCTAAGTAGGTTGTGAAATGAGGCCGAGTTATCATATTTGCAGACGCTCAATCAGATGAGTTTGGAGAGTATCATATCTGATCTATGTAACCGCTTAACCTTGCAAAATTGTGTTATAATCATTATTTCGTGTCATTTTTAGATCAAAATTGATTGTGTGTTTAATTTATTTTCTTCCATTAAAAAAAAAGTTTAATTTACGTTTTAGTATTATAAAAAAAATAAACCAAAATTTATTGATATTATATTTAATATAACATATATTCTAAAAAAACTATATACAATCTCATATTAAAAAATATATTATTTTATTTTATTTTATTATTTAAATTTAATTTTTATTTATTATTTTATCATATTATTATCCATTGAAATAGCTGATGAAATAATGAAAAGATATTTGGGTTAAAAAACTAGTTGAATTGGAGATAGTTTTGTAAATATGATATATCAAGTTTAATTCATAATTATGATAATGTTCAAAAAAATTCTACATTATCTTTTGATAAATATATTTAAAAAATTTGTAAAAACTATTTTGAAATAAATATTTGGAAACTTTATACTAACTTTTATAATTATATCATGAGACAAAAAGAAAAAAAAAATTATATAATAAATATATTATCTTGAAATAAGTATTTGGAAACTTTATAATAATTTTTATAAATATATTATGACAAAAATATTATGTTCCTTGTAAAAAAAATATTTATAACAATTTTAGTTGTATCTTAACAACTTGTATGATCAATTCATACAAAGTGAAGGAACCGTATCTTCATGTCATTTTTTAATATATAAATATTGTGTGAATTAACTTGCATTGAAATTGAATGATCATATATACTATTCATAAATATTATATGATCACATAATATTCTATGAATTGTACCATTATTAAATATTATTTGAGCTAAATGAATTAAAATCCCAAAAGTGTAATTTTAATTGTATGATTAATAAGTTAACAACAGTGAACTTATGTATCCATCAAAAAACAATGAACTAATATAAAACACTCCAGACACAATAATAAATTTAATCAAAAAGAGTTTAATTGGTGGCATGCCAATGTCAATCAAAATGTTTTATTACATAGATATAGTGGTATAAATGATAAAATGTTATTAGATGTTATTAGATGTATATGTAATTATTTTATATACTGCTTGTGTATACAATCTAAATTCAATAAAAAAATTGGTATGAAGGATGTTTGTGATAAATTAAAAAAAATATTCAGATAAATAAAAATATCAATAGGCATACAATATTGAAAATTATCAT
>JBBPBS010000214.1:2672874-2700392 GCA_037974835.1 Cicer judaicum | reverse complement strand
TAATATACCTGATTAATAAATAATTTATCACTAAACAATTTTACACAAATAAATAAATATGATTAGTTTAAAATTTATTATAAACAATTTTACATAACTAAATAATTTATTATAGTTTAAAATTATTTATAAATAATTAATATTTTAAAGTAAATAATATATTTATTTTAATTTAAAGTAATTAAAATACATAAATATATAAATAAAAATATATCATATTGGCAAATTTTAATTACAATACTACTTTAAAATATTTTAATTATTAATTGATAAAATTTATTTTTAATTAAGAGTTTTTTTATGTCATTTTACACGTTTAAACTAATAAAAAACTTAACAGTTATCAGTTATAAACTATCAACTATTTGCTATAAAATTATCTGCTAATTTTACCAAACAATTTAAGTAAACTCTTGGAAATGCCTTTCATATTGCTGCTTATTTTGTGATATTTTTCCTTTAATTTGGTATTGCAAACCCCCAAATGAAAGTGATGAGAAAAGAGTAATAATAATGAAAAACGTTATTAGAATAGTTGCTAGGTAATTAACAATTGAAACCTCCAATTAATTTATTAATAAGAAGAAGACTGAAACAAATAATTCAAAAAAGAGCATCACATTGCTGAAGCTTTAAAGCTTTACACAATTGAAGCAAGTCTTTCAAGTAAGGTAACCAATATGTGAAATTATAATAATCATGCTAAAAGTAAAATATACACATCTAGAACCAAAATACTACCAAGGTCATAGAGCAAAGATTGATAAAAAAATTCTAATAATTTTTTTTTCTTCTTAATCCTCGTACAACACACGGGAAGTAATTAACTATAAACATAATTGATAGGTGAAAAATTGATGTATCTGATTAAAAATTTATAATCTAAATATATTAACTATTCAACTATCATTTTTGCATATATTACATTTCAGATGAAGTAATTCACAAAGGTAAAGGTCCGACAACCCAGAGTTCAACTGGAAAATAATAAGAAAAATCTGACTAAAAATTATTTCAATCAGAATTAATCGAACTCGGATTTTTCCGAACAATTCGTCATATAAAAACGATGATAAAACAAAAATATAAGAAAAGAAAAAAAAGTCCAAACATATATATTTGACAAGTGAAAACCAATATTCTAGAAAGCTTGAAAAGCATCACCATAACCTAACACTATTTTTGTCAGGACAACTAGCCTCATCAAGAAGCCATTTCTCAAGCAAAGAAAATGGCATTTCATTAGCAATATGATCAGGCTTACTCTCATCTTGTAAAATAGTACTTGCATGATCAGGTGACAAAGATTGAGAGAATTCAGAATTTGAAGACTCAAAAGACTCCAAAGGCCCAAAACCAAACAAAGATTCAAAAGTCTCAGACAAATATTCACCACACTTTGTTCCACTAGAAGCAGTATCAGTCCCTGCTGAAACTACTATGTTATTGAATGAATTTTGAGTCAATGAACTTTTAGATGATTTTTGTGGATTTTTCATCCAACCCTTTAACAAACGAGCTATGTTGTCAGCACTTGAAGCATAGGAAATTGTTTGATGAGGTTGTTCTTTAATATTTGAAGACATTGATGATGAAAAATTTGAAGATATTGGTTTTTGTGGTGAAAGTGCTTCACTAAGTGCTTTTTTAGCCATTTGAATATCTGTTTGAAGCCTTCTTTCCCATTGACCTCTTGGAATTCTTTGTGATGATGATGATGAAAATTTTTCATCTTCAAAATTTCCTTCACAATTATTATCTGTTTGCAATTTCTTCAGCTTCTTTTTCAAATGAGTGTTCCAATAGTTTTTTATGTCATTATCTGTTCTTTGTGGAAGGTATGATGCTATTGCAGCCCATCTGTTACATAATCAATGTAATTTGGTTATCACATGTCAATAAATAAATAATTTAATAAATAAATAATTTTAATAACAAATCTTCAATACTACTAATATTTAAGTAACTTAAATAGAAAAAATAAATCTGACACTGATTCCTTCGTAATTAAATTTTATGACATAATTTGAACACGTGCTGTGTCGTTATTTGATTGTGGACTCACTATTTAAACACATATATAAAAAATAAAAAATAGTAGAAGATAAAATTAAGTTATGTATATTTTTAAAATAATTAAATACTAGTATATATTTTTTGTGAATATGCTCAAATAATTTTATTTCATGTTGTGACCAGTTTAGTAGTTTTTCCAACCATCTATCTCCAAATTAGAAGCTCCCAAAAAATCAAATACTAAAATAAGTTAATAACAAATCTTCAAAACTGCCTCGAAAAAATATTTGAAATTACTAGTAATTAAGTATGGTGCATGTTTAAAACTAAATAATATAGAATTAACATAAAAAATAGAAACCGGAAAAATGAAATCTTACGGTAATTACTTTGTAATTAAATTTTATGACGGGGTTAGAAACATATCTTACATATTTTTTCTTTAAATATAAAATTTAGTTGCTAATTTAATTTTTTTATAGCAAATGAAGAAAAAGTTTACCTATTTCCTAAAAGATCTTGAAGATGGATAATCATCTTCTCCTCTTGTTCAGTGAAGTTACCCCTTTTGATTCCTGGCCTCAAGTAATTAGTCCATCTAAGTCTACAACTTTTGCTACATCTTGACAACCCTGAAAATTAAAATCAAAAAAATGAAATAAATAACTTCAGATCTAATAAAGTAATAAAGAAAATAAAACCTAAATTAATAATTCATAAAAACATTGCTCTTAAAAAAAAAAAGATTTGTCCTATTTTGTTGATCTATGACATAAACATAGAACAAAGAAAATACCAAAAATAATAAAGTAATAAGAAAAATAAAACCTAAAATATTAATTTATGAAAACATTGATCTTTGATCAGAGTTTTTCTACTTTAAATTTTACAACAACAAAAAAAGGAATTGTCCAATTTTGATGATCTATAATATAGAACAAAAAAACAAAGAAAAATCCAATAAATAAATAAAAAGTGTATAAGATTAAATTTAATTATATTGAACCTGTCTTTGTAGGAACCGCCCTCCAATTTCCAGGACCATGTTCTTGTATATAAGTAACAAGTATGATATCTTCTTCAGGAGTCCATGGTCCTTTCTTAACACCTTCTTTGTCACAACAAGGTGGTCTTCCCATGTCTTTTTGTTTCACTTTTGCTTTAAATTTTTCTAAATATAATTTCTATACTAAAAAAAAAAATTATTCCTCTCTTATCTTCTCTTTTATATTTCTTTCTCTAAAACCTCTTGACTTGATAGGTTTTCTAAGGAAAGTGTACTCTAAGCCTAACCTTTGCTTGGTGTAAATATATAGCTAAAAAGAAAGGGTAAAAGGGGGTATAGATGGGGGTGTATTAGCAAGTAGGAAGCTGACTTAAACAAGTAAAAGAGAAAAAGCAAGAGTCAAAATTTGCCAGCAAGAGCATTAAATTGAAGGATGAAAAAAGCTATAATTAATTATTATTCACCTTATGGCTCAGCTGTGGAAATATACCTTTACTACTATAGTGTATGTTGTGTACCACTCAAAACCGCGTAGCATTGAATGTAGCTACAATGGGAAGGCTCAAATATTATCATAGCTTTTAAAGTCTCTCCATAAAACACAAAACATATTAAATGTAAATTTTAGATAAAGCTGACTTTTGCAATGGCTAATAAGCAATCACCGTTAGATGTTTTTATTTTTTTTTTCAACACAAATATAAAAATATTTTACCCCATAAGTATATTAGAAGTAGAATCTTTTATAGAAAATGTTGGATTTGGACCGTTATTGATGTAAGAGTTCTAGTGTTCTTTGTATTTTCTCTAATAATATATTTGTTTATCAAAAAGAAAAATTTATGATATTTATTTAATTAAAATTTTATTATTGAAAAAGAAATATATAAAAAATAATAAACAAAATTAATGAGATTAAAAAATAAAAATATAAAAAATTTATTGATTGTTTTAGTATGTATAAAGAAAACCGACAATTAATAAAGAATGGAAGGATTAATTTTTTATTTCATAGTCGGCAAAACTTTTTTTTTCTACCTGCAGGTTATCACTCAATGAACAAGTTCTTTATAGATACTTTAACATGTCTATAAATCAATCAATTAATATGCATTTATATTGTGTTAATTAGACAGTGACCATAACTGGCACCCTTGCTTCTAGAAAGGGATGGCAGATTTATTTGCATGATATAATAGAATTCTAAGGGGCCTCTAATATGGTCCTAAAATTTAATAGGTACGCAGTGGACTTACTTGCTACTATTATACTTTCTCAAAATAATGGTAAATCTGATAATTTCGTACGGATAAAAAAATGTATAAACAGAAGAAAACAAATTAATAGATTTATTAAATTATACATATTTATTAAGAATTGATATATATATCTATATATATGGTTATTATATATATTTTTTTATTAAATAAGTTTTTTGTTTTGAAAAATATTATATATATATATATATTGTTTTTATTCTTTCTAAAAAAATTTCAAATAATAATCTCATAAATATTTTCATCAACAATGTTAGTCTCTTTTTTAATTAATTCATATATATATCTACTAAATTATTTAATAATTCTTTATGTATATATTTAGAACATTATAGAAAACTTTCTTTTAAAAAAATTAGAATGTTTTAATTATGAATAAATTAAATACAATTTTTTAAATTTTTAACATTTAAAAATTTATATTTAATTCATCTTTTGTTAAAATAAATTTAAAATTTTATAGGAGAGATTTTTATAATATTATTAGTATATGTGCAAAAAACATTAAAAAAATTCAAATGATACATAAAAAAGACAAATTATTGATAGAAAATAATTGTTTGAAAAAAAGTTTTAAACTGACTAAAACAAAACTATAATATATATTTATAGAGATAAAAAAACTTAATTTTAATCATATTTTTGTGGATAAACAAATTATATTTAACAAAGTGAATACAATGAGTACTCAAACCCGTCTACAAATTGTCAAGCGATAAAAAAGACTACACAAAACATGAGATAAGATTACACTACTAATAGGAAAATTCACAATCACATAGTCCACATGCCTTGAGAGCAACTCACCCCCAAATAACACATTTGATTTGTTCCACCGTATCATACATAGTTCTACATTTTTCATAGATTGTACTATCTCTAAAATGAAATATATATTAAAAATATATTAGAAAAGTTGATATATTTTATTAAAAATTAATATTAGATGTATCAATTTATTAAATGTTTTTTACTTATATTTCCATACTTTAAAACTCCATTCCTATGAAGCCATGTGAGCCAAACAGTGGTCATCCAAAAGGGATTTTGAACGTTCCTATTTAATTTACTAGGACATAAACAACCAAACTGCTCAAAATCGAGTATATATACATATATTGAATTTAAAATGATGCATCTAATAGTAATTAGAGGCCCATACAATTGGAAAATATGATTAATGTCACTTTTCAAATTAAGAGTGTCGGTTAGTTTGTTACAACTTTTTCGCAAATAAAGGGAGTGCCATTTTATGTGTTACTGGTTAACTATAATATTAAGCTTTTCTAATTAATAACCAAAACTTGGATTAACATGCTAAACCAAATATATATATATATATTTGGTTAGTAATGGTTATTTCTTGAGAAAGTTGGATTATTACATCTTTAACTCTTGCTTTGTGTAGATAAGTGAAAGAAAGAGCTAAGAAAAGCAAAGAGGCCAAATGAGGAATAAAATCACTTAGTAAAAGGAGATAAAGCAAAATTTAGTAAGATAGTTAAAAACAAATTGAAAAGAAATTTCATTACCCGATATTTAGGACAATATTATCATCTTTAAATTCCTTTACCATAAAGTAAATTTGAATTTATTTATAAAAAATATATTCGGTGAAATTTCACTTACTTGACCACATTATAAAAGACAAATTGACTCAAAATAAAGGAACTTTTCGAAATATTTTGGATCATAAATGAGAGCGACAAAAAAGACCTAATAAGAAAGTTGGATTTCAATATTTAAAGATATTCTTTGTTGTTTATTTTGATGGCTATCATGACAATGCATAGCTAAATTTTATTTTCTTTTGAAATTTTAGAGGTAATCAATCAAACTCTCATGAATCTCTCGTGATTTTTATATGTGTTATAGTTATGCATCAATTTAAATTACTTATCCTTGTCTTTTTACATTTGTTATAGTTTGATCACCTATAATTTGATCTTTGATTTGAAGTTTTATTAAAAAATAATCTTTTGAATCTTGATTTAGGATAAACCATTCGTTGAATTTGATTTTTATGATTATGATTAGGTTTAATAGTAAAAAAAAACAATAGTGTTTAGTGCAAACTTCTTTATAAAATATTTGAAGAATTGATGTTTACGAAAAAATATTGATTATCATCATCTCATTAAGCAATTAATATGCTTGATTAGTGATGATGATGTTATTGATGTGTAATAGAAAAGTTTTATGTTTAATTATTACGATATGAGAAAACGAAATTGATAAAATATAATCCCAACAGTTTAATTTAACTTTTTCATATTGTGTTTATATTTCTCGTCATTTAATTTTCTTGAAAATTGATAAATCAAACATAAAAACTTTTTTTTTTTTTAATAAACCAAACTTATAAACTTTCAAACTTAATGTTGAATGGCGCATATATATATGGCTTAAGTATTTGTGAATATGATAACTCTATATATACTAATTTTGATATTTTTCAATAACAATCTCTAAAGTATAACTTTAATATGTTCAACGAAATCTCCTACTACATAGAGACACCTTTTGAGAAAAAAATAAAATCATTCCCAGTCTCCCTACATATTAAGTATAATTTAGGTACATACAAGAAATTTGCATTAATTTGAATCCAAATTATATTCAATGTCAACTTGTAATCTTACGGTTAAATTTATGTGTAATCAAATAGCCTAGACTTCATAGATTCCATCCAGACTGAAAAATGTATTCGTGTTTTGTATTTACAATATGTCGAACATGATTCACTATAATGAAGTAGAAAAGAAATATATGTATAACCTACTAACACTAGCAATCCTAAATTCAAATATAAATTATATCTTTTTTTTCTTAAATATGGGTGTGTTTGATTTACTAAATAATAAGAGACTAGATTGGAAAACTTTTATTGCACCCTGTTTGATTTATAAATTGGTCATGGTATTTGACAAAACTGGGAGCAAGAGACTGGACAAGAATAAAAATTATTGTTCTTCACTAAACTATGGGACAATTTTTTGTCCTAAATACAAAATATCTTTTATATTTTTTACAATCTTTTATATTTTTTACTAAAAAGTTATTATCTTTCTAATCTCTTTTGTCTCATTCCTTTTATTATTTCTTTACTATCTTATGTCTCTCTCTATATTCTCTCATGTCTCTCCTCATCTCTTTCCCTCCCATCTCTCTCATGCCTCTATTCCTCTCTTCTATTCTTATATATCTTGTCGTATTCTCCCTTTATCTCTCTCATCATTTCTCTTTACTATCTCTCTCGTTCATCTCTATATCTTTTTCTCCCTCTCTTCTTTATTAATATTTGCATTCATATATATATATATATATAACATATCAAATTAAAAGAGTTTTAAGATGAGTGGGTGAAACTACAAAAATTATATTAAAGGTGTTATAGTAAAAAATTATATAATTTTATTCAATGCATAAATATATTAAATAAAATACGGTGTAAAATTATTTGTTTTATGCCGTAATTATCAAATACTATAGACTACAAAAAGTTGTCGTGTAGAGTTGAATATTCAATATTGTTTTGTCCATTTCATATGGTTATCAAATGCATCATATATAAGTTACATCTATCTAGTGCGAATGAAATACTGGACCACATGTGTGAATCTCTATTGGGTGTATGTATGTGTACTGTTTATTGTGTTAGTGACTTGTGAAATTTTCAACTTGTTAATCCCACTTGTTTGTTCATTTAAGTGCTACTATTCTGCTAGACTTTTTCTTTCTAAATTAAGGACATGTTTATCGATTAACCAACCAGTTATACAATAATCGATAACTAATTAGTGTACCAATATTCAAACAAAATGAAAGAAAATCTTTATTAACTAAAAAATGAGGTAGGTACAGAAATAATCCTCATGATTTATTATATGTTCTAACAATCAAATCCTAATTTTAAACTCAAGAATCCAGATATAGTTATGCATGATTTATGGCTAAAACAATAGAGTGATGCATATAGACCATAAATATAATTATAGGACTAGGTAGTCACACAAGCCTATGGCTTAACCCATATAAAAAGTCTTAAAATAAATTAGGCTAAGTTTTTTTTAGAAGTCTATTTACTTTAAAAAAAAGTTATGTTACTGACCACATAAAAAGAAAATATATATTTTAATTTATTAAATTAGTCTATTTAAATAATTATAAATAATATTTTTTTATAATTATTATTATATATTCGATTTTCAGCTTTATGTCAAACTATAATTTTTTTTAATGTTTTAGTAATTTAATCATATTATTTTATATTAATTTATATTATATTTAAATATATCATAATAAAATAGAATTGAAATATAATATTATATAAAATTAAATTTTTTTTAAATGTCATGTTAAATATACAAGAATTATTATTTTTATTAGTATATTGATTTGTTAATCTATTAATATATGTATATATAAATATTTATTTGAAAATAATCTAACAGTTTGTATTAATCTTTTATAAAGATTATACTCAAGTTTAAAAAAGAAAATTCAATGATAAATCATAAATCAAACTTCAATTATTTTAACAAACCAAATTCAACAATTGCAAAATCCAACTTCACTCGGTCTATTTCAACCCTTGAATATAATGCATGGATGTGGACTAGTGTAAACAATTTAAGGGTTGTGCAATCAGTGATGGTAATAAATTAAATTTCACATATAAGTGACATGTGGAAACAGTAGTACCCATAAGAAGACCCACTAGCCTTAGAATGTGCCACAGGTGCTTCTAATTTAACCAATATGAGCGTACACAAGGCCTAAGTACACCTTTGGTGTCTCATCACTCTCTAGATTCTCCTATTCAAGTTGAAACAACGATAACAAGGAGTAAATTCTTTCCATAAGTAAAGTAACTTACCACGTATATAGAGTTTCATATTTTAAGGATTCAATTACCAGTTTGAGCATAATTCTAATAATTGTTAATAATAATAATAATAATAATTGTTTCAAAAATTATTATTTATTATGTAAAAAAATTAGATTGCAAGTAGTTGACAAAATCATGCATTCACATGGTTGAATGTTGACAACTGTCTGATCTCGATTTAATGACCATTAATATATCAAGCATGATTTTGTCGACAAATGCAAACAATACAAATTTTTATTGTGTGGCTTTATTTCAAATTGTGAAATACAAGATGTATAAAAATAAAAATCAATAATTAATATTGTACTTGTTGTATTGTGATTTTCATGGGACCTATTTGACTTTAATATGTAAAGGGAAACAATATTTAGAAAGTAAAGTTAAATAGTAACGCAAATTTAACAACTATTAAATTGAGACGAGATAAACAAAATATTTGTTGTAGTATGGAGATGATAGAATTCAAGTAGGAAAGGAAACTTGGGATAATCAAAAGAAAACAAAATAAAAATTTCTCGAAGTTTTGAATAAACCTTTTGCTTAAAAGTATATTTTCGTATTTGGACTTTAAAAATAATGACAAATACATACCCTCTGCTAGGGTTTGCACCGGAACAAGGAAAAGGTACAATAGAGAAGGAGGAGGACTAGAGAGAAAGAAGTGATGAACAAATTAAAGATGGAGATGGAGACCAAGTGTTTAGTTTTCATACAACCAACCAATGTCATATGTTGATATGTTGGATGCTCATGTTCACCAAACTAAGGTTGGTGACAGAATGAATTATAAGGAATTAATTATGAGGGGAAGGGAAAGTGAGATATATGGATCAGATAATGACTTTACAGAGTGTCATGATGACATGGTAGACAAAAAAGATGATCCTGTTGAAAGAGGTGGTGGAAACAGGTTCGTGGATGGTGGTGCAAAGGTTGCAGCATCCAAGGATGATTGATGGTCAAGTAGGGCACAAAAGAAATATTGGTGGTAATATGGCGACGAATCTTGTTTTTCTATTTTAGAAGAAAAAACATTCCTAATATGGGGTAGAATCAAATTGGGAATGATTTTATGAAAGACAATAATGATGTTGGTGAAGTTAATTTTCCATAAGCAAGCAACGAGGCAAGACATTGGCATGTAAGGCGTTAACTCGTCCAATAAAGCTAATATTTGGAAAGAGAATCCCCAAATAAAGCTAATATTTGGGGTGGGGGAAGTGGAAGGAACCAATCAATAGTCGTGTGTGCAAAAGGTTTAGAAAGAGGATCCCCAAATCCAACGCACTATATAGATGCTAGAATACTCCATTGCACAAATGAAAGAATGAGTAAGGAGCCATTTAAAAAAGAAAAAGAAAGTGGCTAAAGAAATCCAAGAGGACCTAAGATCAAGAAAAAAACGAAGATTCCATAACGACTATTGGAACTCCTAATAGTGTGGATTTCCCATAGGACCGTAAAGATGTGGGTCTACGTAACCTACCTAGACCTTCATATGATAGTAAAATGGAGGAATTGAGATGTGCTGCTAAGTTTTCTAAGAATGAAAATCCAATTAAATGAACAACAATACTGGAAGCGTGAGATTTGAGAACATTCCCTTAGAAGTAGATGATTGTATGGAAAATGGATTGATGTGGATCCAAATATCAAGTGTCAAGTTGCTATATGATGGTGATATAAATACTAAATATATATTATGATGCCAAGTCGGTTATAGTAGGAAATATTAGAATAGGATCTCTATGTTGCAGGGTGGTGATGGTGTTTGAGTAGAGGAGGAAGATCAGATGAAGAGTTTGACAACGAATTGTTTCAAGGAGTTTTCTAGGAGGAACATGATAGTATAGGCATCTAGAGTTAAAGATTTAATTTTACTTCTCTAGAAATGCATGATGTGGATCACCTTGGTAAATAAGTTAATGACATGGAGATGAAAGATGCCTTATATATCAAAGAAGCTTGGAAAGCTCCTAAACCAGATGGCTTCCAAATAACCAGTTCTTTCAAGAAAATTGGAACTTGGTGAGTAGCTCGTTGTGGTGTTTTGTTAAAGTATGTGACATAATCCTAAAGAGATCGGTAGAGTTAATGCTACAAATATTTGTCTAATTCCTAAAGTTGATTATCTAAAATTTGTTAAGCAAAACAGTCTTATTTCATTGTGTAATGTCACCTATAACTTTATGATTAGTTTTGACTAGACTTAAAGATGTTTATTTCTTACATAATGTATTCGTACCAAATTGGGTTTGATCCAACTAGAATTATTCAGGAGAATAGTGTCGTGGCTCAAGAATCAGTGCACAACATCAACAAGATGAAAGGTAGAAATGATTTATTTTTTTTGAAATCAAAGTGGATTGCGCCTAGGCATATGATAGAATCACTAGTCTTTTATAAACAAGGTTTTGAATGAGTTTGGTTTACTAGATAATATGATCATTTTTATTATGTGTCACTAGTGTAAAGACAAATATTATTTGAAATTGTGGTAGATTTAATTTTTTTAGAGGAATTAAGCAATGAGATCATATGTCTCCTTACCTTTTTGTGTTATGTATGGATTATCTAACTCATATGATTATTGTTGAAGCGAAGAATGGAAATTGATGTCCTATAAGGGTTGGTATGTCTGACCAATCTATTCCCCATCTAATGTTTATTGGCAGCCTTTTTCTTTTTGACAGGGCTACTAAAGAACAAATCAAACGTGTTATTGCTACTATTGATGATTTTGGTGCAGTGTGATGTTAAGTTTATAGTATTGAGAAGACTTCCAACTTTTTCTCTAAGAATGTGTCGCGTAGCACTAGAGCTACGATTGTATGTAGTTCAAGATTCAAATAAACCTCCATTTTGGGTAGACATTTGGTTCCCCTAGGAAGAATGACTTCAACCATACTGATATTAAAGTTAAACCCTAACTTGATGGGAGGAAGGCTAAGCACATGTTTTTGTTTGGTGTGCGGCTTTGTCTAAGTTGGTTATTTAAACAGTAATGATTACTCCAATCCCAACAGGGTGCACGGTTGAGATTCAAAGAATGCATTGTGAGTTTATTCAGCAAATAAACAAAGGAAGAAAAAAAAGTTGCATCGGGTTAACTAGGATAATATGACCTTGCTTAAGTCTCTTGGAGGGCTATGTATCCAGAGTCTCAATTATATGAATTGTGCTTGCATCATGAAATGGGGTGGAGGAGTATGGATAGGGTGATTTGTGGTTTTAAGGTGATTAGAGGTATGTATAGGTATCAAGGTTTAACTGATAGTGATGTGACTTGAAAGAGGTGGCTCGTATGTTGAGTGCCTTAAATAGTGGTGTGGCGTGGCAGGTTAGAGATGGTTGTTATGTGAATGTTTTGAGGGATAAATGGATAGCATATAACATAAGATTAGTTTATCTTATTCATCACATGACTCCTAACATGTATGAGTAGAAAGTTAAAGACTTGACTAGTGAAAATGGTCATTGAAATATTTAGTTGTTGAATGACACTATGCCTAGAAACATAGTGCTTATGATTCTAATGAGTGTTCCTCCATCCTCTATCAGGCAAAGCATGGCCATTTCCTAACTAACAAAACTAGTTACAAACATGGTCATGAATTTCCCTTTGTAGTTAGTATTATAAGGTTGAAGAGAGAATTCTTAATATCTTGATGGATTTTCCAAAAGTTGTTTTCGTGTGGAATCATATTATTCCTACTAGTATGTTGATGTCATTTTTTACGGGTGATATGAGTTGTTGATCCACAAAAAATCTGTTTAGTAGTATGAAGTGGAGCACAACAGAAAGGTCGAAGAATGTCTAGGCCACAACCTGTTATTTTTTGTTGATGTAATAGAGAAATAAACCATTCATGATGAGATCTTTGTTTATCTTCTCTTTTTCCAAGGTTCAAAAATAATCAAATAGATAAATATAGGAAGGAGAATGAGATTCTTATACCAGTTATGGAGAATTCAATGACAAATGAGTTGGTGTGTTGGAAACCTCTTGTTCATACTAGATATTGCCTTCGCATAGGATGAATTTTGTTTCTAGTTGTGAAAAAGTCATTCAAGAAGCAGTTGGATGTTGGATATTGGTTCAACTAATGCATTTGCAGCGGATTCAGATCTTGGGATCCACACGGTCGTGCATCTTGGTGGAGAGATGTATTGTTATTGAGATCTATAACTAACTCTTCAGATTTATTCTTAGACAGGATTGTCAAGCGAATGGAAATTGATCACTCAAAATCCTTTTGGCATGATATACCGATGGGGGACGCCTCTTTATGTGACCAATTTCCTAGGTTATTTTCGACTTCAAAAAATTAGGAAACCTCATGTATTGGGAACATGATGTATGGGTTTATGAGCTTGTATGGAGAAAATAGTCTTTTTTTTAACCACAAATCCTCACAAACATTTACCTATTATAAGTGTTTATCCTATCCTTGGATAATAATAAATGGATTTGGGTTCATGATCCTAATGGACTGTACTTTGTTAGTTTGTCATGTGTGTTTCCCTCAATAAAGGTGCCCCTTGTTCCCGAACTCTTGGGTTGACCTTCTTATTTTTGGAAAGGTATGGAAGATTTTGGCCCATGTGAAGGTTATTTCCTTCTCATGGTAGAAGTGTTAGATAACATTTCAACCTGCCAATACCTTTTGAGGTGTAGGGTATTCCCTAATATGGATCTCTCCAACTGTATATTAAGTTCTTCTTCTATAGAGTCAACAAGGCAATTATTTCATATATTTAGATTTCTCATTTTGGGTTTGGTACTGTATTTTCAAATGTTTGGGTTATGAAATGGTAATGTCCCCTCATATGTTTTTATTTTTCTCGCTCTTTTGCTCCTTTGGGTATGATGGTGTGGTTAATTTGGGAGTTGTGGAATGATGTCAATATCTCTTATAAGGTCCTGATTGTTGAGTAAGTTGTAGATTAGGCTCAGGTTTCCTCATGGAAGTTTTTTTTTTTTTTTGCTAATAGCTTAGGGCTTTCTCCTTTTTTTTACAAATAGATAGTTTTCCCTCATTATGTTTGTAATATTAGTGTGCTCCTACTAGTATTATGATTTGGCATTTTGATCTTATGTGCTTGAAGTTGTTACAGCTATCATCCTTCTAATAGGTAGTATGTTAGTTTGCTTATATTTTTGCATCTATTTTTTATGTCAATCGATCTCTATCCTTGTTGTTGGTTATTGCTTTTGTTTTGTTTTGTTTTGTTTTAAAGGAATTTTTTTTTATATATTTTGCCTCTTTCTTTTGGGTTTTGTTTTATTGTACTAATTTGAATTATTTCTTTTAATGGGATGGAATACCTCTAGTACTTTATATATATATATTTTCTATATGCCATTAAAATAACATGTAGCGATTGAACTAGTGTCCAAATTTTTAAAGATAAATTTAGAGACCGATTTTGGAAACTAATTTAGACACTAAATTTTGATGCATAATTAATGATCATATAAGAGGTCATTTTAAAACTTCACTTTAATTGAGCATTCTATAATTGGCTCAAAATCAATTACCCTCTTGAGATGTGTTTGGTTTTAGGGAAATGGAGCAAGAGAAATATTATTTTAAATTGAAATTGTTTAATTCAATTATTTGGAGGTGAAGAGAAGGGAGCAAAGAAAAATATCTCCTAAGTCAATTTTATTCCCTTAAAAAAATGGAAAAATTTAGATAGCCTTTATTTTAAATTTGGATTTAACTACATTTGCATTTAATGAAATCTTCAATATTACAATGTTAGCGATTTTATATTTTTCATCTATTAAAATTCATCTCTTCACCTCGTTGAACTAAATACAAAATATTTTAAAATTATACCTCTATCCTATATGTCACACGACTCAAACTAAAAGACCATTAAAAAAATCTGTAAGACTTAATTATTCAACAGAAAAATGCCGAAATTAAATCCAATACCTTTTAGTCGTATGTGAATTTTTTTACCACTTTATTTAGACAAAAACAAAGACCATTAGAAAATATAATCACTACAAGAAAAACACCATTTTGTGGCCAACTTTATAAATATTTTGTGGCCGAATAAAACCCTCACAAATTAGTGACCGAAAAAGTCCTCACAAATGCCAAAATTGAAATTGGTCTTTATTTGTGGCTAAAAAAACCCTCACAATTTTTTAAATATTTAACTGGATTTTGTGGCTGCCTAAGCCCTCACAAAATCACAATGTTGTGATTTTGTGAGGGCTTAGGCAGCCACAAAATCCAGTTAAATATTTAAGGATTTTGTGAGGGCTTAGGCCACCACAAAATTTTAAACGTACGTGGACTTTGTGGTTGCTTTGGCCGCCACAAATGCTCAAGGTAACACTATATATATTTTTCTCCCCTCCTCCTTCATTTTTTCACATCCAACTTCTCTCTAAAACCTCATTCTAACTATTATCTCCTCCTTCTCTCTACACAAAATTACTCTTAAGCTTCATTTAAATTTGGTAAGTATAAATTTTAATTTTAATTTTAATTTATTTATAATTTAAATTAATTTAAATCAATGTTTAATTATAATTATAATTATTAATTTAAATATTTAAATACTTTATTATTAATAATTTAAATATTTTGTTATTAATTTAAATATTTTATTATTTAAATTAATCCTTAATTTAATTATTAATCTTTAATTTTAATTTAAATATTTTATTTTAAATTTTTAATTAAATTAAGATTAGTTTATTATATATTAAATTTAATTTATAATTACATTATATTTTAAATTTAATTTAAATTTTAATTTAATTATAATTTAATTATAATTTAAATTTTAATATTATATTTATATTAATTAATTATATATAATATTATAATAAACTATTAATTTTGAATTTAAAAATTAATTTATTAAATACGTATTATTTTGTGGCGGCCTAAGCCCACACAAAATATATTATTTTTTAATCAGTATGGCATTTGTGGCGGCCCAAAGCCCTCACAAAGGAGGGAGGGAATTTGTGGCGGCCTGGGCCCTCACAAAGGTCCAATCAGAAAAATTCAGTATGTCCTTTGTGGCGGCCTATGTCCTCACAAAGGCAGACTTTTGTGACTGCAAAAGCCCTCACAAATATCTGCCTTTTGTGGCTGCAAAAGCCCTCACAAAGTGCCTGCAAAAGCCCTCACAAAATTTTGTGACCGGCTTCTTTGTGGCTGCCAAATGCCCTCACAAAATCCACTTTTGTGGCTGCTATTTACCCTTTGTGAGGGCTTTTGGCCCTCACAAAATCCATCATTTCTTATAGTGAATTATTTTCATAGTCTCAAAGTTACCACACACATATAATAAATCAAAAGCAACATCTATCATGATCTGGTCCCCTACACCCAAATAATGTGAACACATGATAAAAGAAAGACAACTTGAGACACAACAACTGCTATCCCTAACCAACTAAAAACAACATACTAAATACAAAAATAAAAACACATATAAGTCAAACAATTGAGTCACAACTATAAATTAACATTAAATTATTAAGGATTAGATACAATATAAATGAAATTCGTCTCCAATTTTGACATCTATCATTAAGCAAAATAGTAAATCATTTTGATCTCATGTAACCTAAGTAGATAAATTAAGAAGAAAAAATTCACCTAACATGAAAATACTTCTAAAATGATGAAGTACTGATCTCGAATACTTACCGATGCCCATACCACATTCATGAACACATTATTTTCTTTTATTATTACATTGCGAGTAAAATTAATAATTTTATATATTATAAAAATATAATATGTATATTTTAATGTATTTAATTCTCTCAATTAAATTATAATATATATATATATATATATATATATATATATATTTCATTCCCGTACTTGTACCTTAATTTTCTTTTTTAATTGTCATATCTTGCAGTTGATATATCAATACCTAATCCCAATACTAGACTCGTACGTGCATCATAAGCTTGATACCTGTACGAAAATAAATTAAGCCAAATCTTCTCTGAAAGAGTTTTAGTTTTTGGTAAACAAAAAGATGTTTTAATTTCTAAAAGGAAAAGATATTATAATTATTCATTAATGTGATGCTACATACGTTAGTGCAAAACAAGGGTAAATATGCTAAGCATGCATGCTGTCACTCTAATATTGGCAATCTTAAGTTCCATCTATTAAAGCGAGTGTCCAATCTCAACAATATATTACGGCAATGATTGTGATTTATAATGCTCACATAATTATAACAAATTATCTATATATATACTTCTCACAAAACTATCTAAATATTATTTAAAATTAAATAATTTTTAATACCTCTAAATATATTCACTTTAATTTTTAGACCTTTTAAAATTAATATTTGATATTTGATTATTTTAAATTTTTTATTAATAAGTTTAGTCTGTATTTTTTTACAAAAATTCATGTCACATGTTCTAATTGTATTTTTTGATGACGTATCGTTATTGAGACATTAAAATATCGTTATCTTAAATACTTAATTATTTAATCTTTAATTTGAAGTTATAGATAAATTAAGAAAGATTAAATAATTAAACTATTAAACTAATGATATTTTAAAATTTTATCGATGATATATTATAAAAAAGTCACTTAAAACATGCTACGTGAATTTTTGTAAAAAATAAATTAACTAAAATTGGTAACAGAAAATTTAGAATCACCAAAGTTTGAAGAAATTTTTTAAATATACTAAAAATGAAAGTTAGTTTATTTAGAGAGATTAAAATTATGTTTAACCATATTCTTTAGAACAATTAAATTTGTTGGATGTCCAAGAGTAATTTTGATATAAGTTTGTAGTACCTAATTTTTGTTTGATTAATTTAAAATTATTTTAATAATAATAAATAATAAAAATAATATATTTAAATATTTTTATAATCATTTTCAAAAATATCATTATTTAAGAATATATTAATAATAAAATAATATAAAAAGGAAAAAGAAATAAAAGATTTTTTAATTGATCAGCAACCATTGCCGCACACGTTTCCTTCAGGTTCACACGTTTCCTTCAAGTTCATACGTTTCCTAGGTTTTCTTCAACAAGTTTCCTTTCAAACGAGCATCACTCAAAAAACAATTGATCAGAAAACAACTTGCAAACACCAATCTTTTATCTTCTCTAACTTGTGAAGATCCCTATTGCAAACATGTTATAAACTGGTTTTTTGATTAATTTTTTAGCTTAATAAAGAAATGTAACAAGTAAAAGTTAATAGGCTTCTTTTTTTTTTCCCTTAATTGTATTTTGCTTAAATTTTATTACAAAAACAATGTAAAATCTAATTAATTTTTGTTGAGTAACAATACAAAATCCAGAACATGTATTTGTACGATGAATGAAAACATTAGCCGTTTCCCCCTATAAATTGAGGCAAACAGAACTGAGAGAGGAGGGAAAATTTTCGAAAAAATCAAAAAACGAGAGAAAGGTAGAAGATAGAGTTGTTCTTAGAGAAACAGATCTTACCCATAACAAACCCAGATCTATCGAACCCAGATCCGGCAAACAGATTCATCAAACCCATTCAGCAAACTCAGATCCATCAAACTCATATCCATAGCTAAAGGATATTCAAACCCATTTTAACAACACTGATCAAAGAGACGACCGCACACCATCTTCACCCACATCGGAAAGGTATTTCGTTCATCCGTTTCCTGGTATGCATTTGAAATTTTGCGTATGAGTTTGGAATGGGGGTGAGGATTGCTCTGTTCGTCCGTTTTCCCTGGTTTGTTTAGGCATAAGTAGTGTTTTAATTTTATTGAGGGGTAGGGCATTAATTTCATTAAATTATTATTTGTTATATTTAATATAATTAATTATGTTTATCATAAAAAAAATTATGAATACAGTTAACTAGTAATAAATGTCCTTTATTTTATATTATAACAATTTTTCACTTATTTACAAAATATATTAAAAGAGGATTACATTTATAACTAATATAAATTTTTTTTTATTTAATAGATTAAGTTGCAAGTCTTTACATTTTTATTTTTGATATTTTTATTTTCGTGTTTATTACTATTTTTATTTCGAAGAATCATTTAAACATTATTTAATATTCAACATTTTTATTTTAAAAAGAAAAATAAAAATAAAATTATAACAAATTTTTTTATTAAAAATTAATTAGATGTGACATCTTTTTAATCTTTGAGTTATTGGAACACAAATTGTGACAATTTGAAGGTTCTAAATCTCATAATCACAAATAAGTTAATAAACTAAAAAATCACAAACAAATTAATCATAAAAATTATTTAAAGTTAATTAAAATATTTTAATCTCGGAGTTACATAATATAAATTATATATTTTGATAACTCTAAAACTTTTTTTTTAAAATTTATTTAGTCATTATTATTATTTTTTAATCTTGGAGTTGTTAAGATACAAATTAAACTATTTGTTTGTTTTGAAATTCAATTTAAAAATAAAAAAAATAAAAATATTTTTAAGAGGATTAAATTAGACGTGACATCTTTTTACTCCTTGAATTTTGAGACACGAGTTGTACAATTCGATCGTCTTAAAATTCATATTTTAAGATAATTATTTAAATCAAGCAAGTTTATTTCTTTATGTTTGTCAAAATTAATTTTTTTTAAAATAACAAAAATACAATTTATTTAAAAGCAATCAACACATCCACATTTTCTACCAAGAACTACGTAGCTTTGATTTCTCCATCACACCGGGAGATACGTAGGAGCAAGATCACACTCTTGTCAAGCACAATAATAAAAAACTTTTTTTTTACTCTTTTTAACACGCTTTTATTTCAAGGAAATCATATTTATAAAAAATAATTTTATATCCATATTTAATAATAAAGATAAACAAATATATTTTAAGTTGATATAATTTTGCACAATTAATTTTAGGTAACCGTTTTTTAGCGGATGTCATATGATGCTAATACCTTCTCCCGAACTCAAAATCTGGTATCAAAGACCATTTTTTTATTTTTTTATTATTTTAAGGATTTCCCAATATTTTCTCGATTTAAAATAAATTTTGGTGGCGACTCCATTGAATTCGAGAAAAACTCGAAATTTTAGGTCGCGATAAAGTTACTCTAGTTAATAATTCAATATAAATGATGAATTTTATTAGATCAACTGTTGATTATTGACGTAATATATTAATGATTAAGTACACAAAAGTTTTATTTTAAATTCAGAATTCTTAGCTATGTAATTTAGTCGATATTTACTTATATTTATTTTAAAATTTATTATAAATTCATTTGAAATTATTTAATGAAGTATCAAGTAGTTTTAAAATTTTAAAAAAATATATGGAGTTGATCTACTCAATAAAAATTTTTAATTTAACGGTTAAATTGATAAAATTCATTGTTTATATTGAGTTGTTAAGCAGAATAATTTATCACAAAATTATTAATTAATTCATGAATCTCTATACTATATTCTTTTATCTAATTTATATGAGCATTCTAAATATTAATAACTCAAACGTAAAAACTTTTTATTGATAAGAACAAAATTTTAACCTTTAAATATTTAAATGTACAATTTTCAATATATTTTTAAAGAAATATTTCTATATTTGTATAACAATTGTTAGCATTTATAAATTTATATTTATACTTTAAAGTTTGTCTAAATAGTCAACCAAAATTGACATATATGGATGAATCTTTTAATCGTATTAATTAACTGTAACTTTTGACTCAAATTCGAAATTTATTTGTTTATAGGATACATGAGTATTTCAATTTCATTAAAAAGTTTTATCGAGAATGAGTTTAATAATTTTGTTTGACATTATATGAAAGTGTTCGTCTATTTTTTATAAAAATAAAATAAAATAAACAATCACTTAATGCACTCTAAAGGTATATTAAATAATCAAGTAAAAAAAGAGTGGAAGAGCATGAATCAAACCCACCAAAACAACGGAATACTTAACAAAAACAAAAGCTAGGAAGAGTAAATTATTATAAAAAAATTATTTTCTACTAAACAATGATAATAGATATTTGTTTATTTGTGGTCCCTTAATTAATGTTAACGTTTTAGTTATTTATTTATTTTTAATTTTAAGTAATAATTTAATCTTTTAGATTTTAAAATATCAACAATATTATCCTGTTTTTTTTAAAAAAAATTCATAAAAAATTTCAAACAAAACCCATAAAATTATTATTCTCAATATAATGCAATTTCATAAAATTTACAATTTAAACTTTTAAATAAATAATTATTTTTATCTCTAACAATATCAAATAAAAAATGAAAATTTGAGTTTATTTGAATATTTGAGTTACGAATTAGATGATATTTGTATTATATAGAATAATATAATTAATTTTATGAGTTTTGTTTAAAAATTTGATGAAATTTTTTATTTTTTAATAAAATAAAAAGATAACATTATTATCATTTTAAAACATAAAAGTTTAAATTTTTATTAGAAATTAAAATAAAGGACCAAATCAAAAAGAAAAAATATAAAAGATTAAAACATTAATTAAAATTAAGTTATAGAATCGCATGTATTATTTAATCTATTTTTTATTAATATTTATTATTCATTAGATTAAATGGGAAGGTGTCTAAGAAGAGAGAAGGGAGGGTGAGAGGTTATTACTTGTTAATATAAAAATTTGTAATTTAGTTTTGTTAGGTGAATCATGTTGGAGCAGATGTGGACAGGGAGAGGTTAGAGATATCAATAAAATTCGCACTCGTAAGTACTCATCCGAACTCGTTTGATTTAGGCGAAAAAAATCAGTTTTAATTCAGTGTGGGTGCGATGCGGATTTTCACGACAGAGACGAATTCGGGGGTGTTGATATCCACCCCACACCAGAACCTGCCCCGCAAATTATATTATTGTAATTATTTAAATTATATATATATTGAACATATTTAATATTCTTTTAAATATTAAAAATTATAATTTTTTCTCTATAGAAAATATTACTTAATTTTATTATTATTTAATAATGATTATTTTATTATAATAAATATAATTTTAAAATTTATAATTTTATAAATATGAGTGGGTGCAGGACGGAAAACTCGAGATCCATTGCGGGCGGAGATGGGTGCCTAAATTTTACACCCGCTATGAAACGGGAGTGGGAACTAGTTTTTATCGGGTGCGGGTGTGGAGGAGGCGAAATTTGCCCCCGCCCCGCTCAGTTGTCATGCCTAGGAGAAGTTATGGTTTAAAGTTTGTATCATACATTTGGTAGTGTGAATGGTAGTGTGTTTGGAGGAAGGATTCATCCTGGTGGAAGGTTATTTATGTTTTATCTAAGAGAGATGATGGTGACAAGAAGTTGGTCTGGGAAGAATGTTTAGAAGGTTGTGGGAAATGGAATAGATATTTTGTTTGGGTTGGAAACATGGTAGATGAAGGTATATTATCCGATAGATTTAGAAGATTGAATGATTTGTCAACAGTAAAGAATATAACGGAAGCAGACATGGTGCTTATATGCGAATGGGGTTTGGTTTTTAACTGTGATTGGGGTAGGGAATTTTTTGAATTGGAAAATGGTTTGGTAGAATATTGAGTTTTGTTGTTAGATAATTTTGTTTTGCAAGATAATGTTCCATATAAACGGTGTTGCAAATTGGTGTCAACCGACATCTACATGATTAAGGACTTGTTTTCTGACTCTTCATTGACAAAAGTCTCAAAGTTCTATCCTTTAGTGTGGAACAAGTTGGTGCTTTAAAGGTGTGATATTTATATGGAAACTCTTTCATAATCGTCTTATGGCGAAGGATAATTTTCATGCCTGGGGCATTGCACAGGTTGGCTCTAATTTATGTGTAGTGCAGTGTGAGGTTGAGCCTTAGGCGGCATGAGAATTGTTCCAAACTTGGGGCAATTTGGATGGCATGTGTTTGAACTATTTGGAGAGTACACAATTCTCATATTTTCAACTAGCAAGAGTTCAATGTATCTTTTTAACTTGAAAATGTTCATTTAGTTTCGTGTACATGGATTAAATCTAAGTTTGCAAATTTTTGTTTTGATTTTAACTTGTGGTGTCTAAATCCTTTAAGGTGTATAGGGCATTTAATTGTGTGAGTTTTATTTAGGTGTCCCCTTTGGCTTGGGACATGGTCAAATGGTCCCATGGTTGTTTGTTAGTTGTTGGATCATTTTGTTTCCATGTGATGTCATTTTATGTATTTTTTTTTTACTATTCTTAATACACTTTGTATTTTGAATTGGTATTAATATATTCATTAATTGTTTTCAAAAATAATATTTTTTATAAATGTAATTTAAATATTTAAAAATTATTTTAAATTAAACTGTTTGTAATTAGATCGGATTTCTAACTTTAAAATCGATCTAAATTACACCGTAAATACCCCTAATTTAAGGCCAAGACTCAAGAGTGTCGCCAAAATTGAGCTGGTATATCTTTAAGATCTAAAAGGAAAAATGAAGGATTGAATTTTACAATTGGTGAATTATATATTAAAAAAAATAAAAATTTTATATAGAAAAGAGTTTATTGATTAAAGTCACTCATCGTTTATATAAAAACATAACTCCTACATAAAACAGAGAAAATGGTCTTTCATGACCTTGGATGGCAGTGTCTCTCCCATTATATAACTTTTTTCATAAAACAAAAAGGAAGGAAAAAAAAAACAAATTCAGCATCCTTTATTCAATCGAAAGTTTTATAATACCAGCATCAATTTTAAGTTTTTACAACATTTCGTATTTTAAAAATCTTAATTTAAAATTTTTTAGGATACTTTTATGGAATAAAAAGTTAAAAAAATCACCAATATTTAAAAAATATAAACAATTTGATAATTGAAAAACTTCAACTGAAGTTACCAAGAGTAGGAATTTGATTTTCCAAACAACTAACATTATTCTTTTTTAAAGAAAAGTGTTTATCAGAAAATATAATTTTAAAGTTTCAGAAAATTTAAAGTTTGAGTATTTTGAAATATATTATAATATTTTAAAAATTTAAGATTAAGTTTTTAAAACACATTTGTGTTTAAAAGACTTTAAATTAAAATTTTGAAACGTAAAGTATTTTAAAAAAATTTATCTTTAAATATAAATATATTATTTATTTATTTAATTATTTATTTATTATATTAGTGTTTAGTTTAATTAATTATTTTCTTTTATATTTTAATATCTATTAATATTATTTAACCACTATAATATTTATAATTGAAAAATAAACGATCGCAAATTTTTTAAGAATTTGATTATAATGAATAGGTAAATAATTGTGACTTTATAACTAAGATTTATATCTTATTGATCGTGGCTTTATTACTATACTTGGTTTTTATAAATTTCAAATAATATTTTCGTAGAACTTACAACTTCATAAAATATTGTTATGAATATTTTAATATGTATTGTAACGAGTGTCCATTTGAAATGTTTTGAGTTAGAAAATGTTTTGGTTTATAATACTTTATGATTGGATTTAAGATATTTGGATAATTTTTAAATTTAATCGAAGCAATATCATTTATTTATCGATCTATTTTAGTTAAAGTGTGGTGATGAGCATGGGTACGAGCACTTATGTACCTAGAGGGTAAGGGTACGGATATTAAAGTTGATACTCAAAAGGGTTTGGACATAGATATGGGTATTTTTTTTAAATCGCGTGTATAGGGACGAGTACTATAATACCCTTCCCAAATTCTACCCATTGTCATGCTTAATTTGAAATATTTTATGATTGGATTTAAGATCTTTGGATAAGTTTTAAATTTAATCACAACAATATCATTTATTTATCGATCTGTTTTAATTAAAGCATGGATAAAAGGTATGAGAACGAACATTTAGGTATCTAGAAGGTACGTATATTAAAGTTGATACAAGAGGTTCGAACGAATATGTGTATTTTTTAAATTGCAGATATGAAAACGGATACTATAGTATCCTACCCAAATTCTACTCATTGTCATCCCTAACCCTACTTAATGCAATTTGAATTCGAGAAAACTTTATAAAGGTTTCAGGAAACACAAATGGGTTTTAAAAAATTCAAAATTTGTATTCCATAAAAAAAAAATTAAAATTTTTCATAACATAAATATGCTATAAAGAATAATACTTAAAAAAAATTCAAAAATACAATTATGTCCCGAAAAACATTTTTTAAATTATTGAAATATAAATGTGTTTCGAAAAATTTAAAAAAAAAAATTGTAAACACAAATGTTTTAAAAAAAATTAAATTGAGTTCCAGAATTTTTAAAATTTCTTTTTCAGAATACAGATCTATACCCAAAAACATAAAATTTGATATTTAAAAAAAAATGAAATTAGATTTTTACTAAATTTTGATCATAAGAGTGTAATTAGGTGGATACAACATAAAATTTTCATGAAATAAATATGGGAAAAAAGTAGTTTGAATAGCCCGCCAACATATCACCTGATCCGTAGCCCATAGTTAATCCATTAATTAATGGGCTCTGTGTCAGATCTCATAAGATTTCAAAAACAAATAAGTTCACAAAATATTCTCTTTTTTTTTTTTTTTTAATATTCTCATGAATGATGCATAAATAATTTTATATTATAAAAAATTTATATTGAGGAAGAAAGAAGTCCTCGATTTATAAACAACGATCTAAATTAGGGGTATTTCCTCCACCCAAATTTTGTTTCGACAAAATGGGTTTGGTTAGCAAGATAATGGGCCATTTTATTATGGACCCATAAGTAACATGAAATTTTAATTTTATTATTTTTATAAATAAATAAAAAATGCACTTATTTTACCATAAAAAGTTTCATTTAAAATTTCTTAAAAAATTGAGCTAAATTTTCTGTAACATAAATATCCTTCAAAAAACTTGAACTACTAAATTTTTTTATAAACAAATATATTCTAGAAAACATGAGTCACATTTTTCTGGAATAGACAGACAAGTGTTCTTGTGAGGTAGGAGAATTAACTAATTAATTTTTGAAGAAAAAAATTCAGGAAACAAATCGAAAATTTTGGGAAATTTTTTAAGGGCAAGAGTATAAATTGGGAATATGAAACAAAATTTTCCTCACAAAACCTTAAGATTAGGCTAGGGCCTGAATCTAACTGGGCCCACGTAATTTTGGTGACAAGGCTTGGAATGATGACATTCAACATTATCACTTTCTTCTCCCACCCTAATAAAACGAAACTTTTACCCCATATATCCCAACAATTATACCATACACCTACGTTTTATCTAAACTACTTTGTAATAAAAAAATATTACAAAAAATTTCTACCCAATATATTAAATATCTACACAACTTAAATTTTCTGTTTTTTTTATTAATATATTTTAAAAAAATTCATTTAAACTTTGTTAGAATACAAATTTTTTTTTAAATTTAATGTTTGAGTTTTTTGAAATGCACAATTGTTCTATAAAATTTAAATTTTAAATTTATTTGTATTAAAAATTTCAAATCAAAAATCTTCTAAGTTTGCCCTAAAATGTTTAGTTTTCGCCATTGATACATCAATTTTTTTTCCTACAATAAATCAAACCAGTTCAAATAGTATAACAAAAAAGATTACAAGTTGATTGGACATAATGTATTGAGACATTCCTCATTTACACTTTAAAATTAGAATCAAATCAATTTAATTGCATGAGTAATTCACATTTGAGGTAGAGATTGTCAAAATTTAAATGTGAGTCTCACATTAAATAAAAATTAAAATAAATATTGAATATATAAGAAATGTTAAATATATAAAAAAAATAAATAAATAACTTATCTATCCAATACTTTAAAGTTTTAGGTGCAGATATACCTAATTCGAAATCAATCTAGCTCTGTATCTCACATCAATTAAGGGTTGTCACCAAATATAAACAATTAAAAATTACTTTTGTTTTTAATTATAAGTATTCATTGGGAGAAAAAAATTGTCTCTATTATGAACACTCTTTCAATTTTTTGGATGCATTTATTGCTATTTTCTCAAATATATTATTTATTAATTATATTACTTTATCTTAAAATATGAAAACAAAATTGGATACATATTCATGTACAGCTGACATTTTAGGAACATACATATATATAAAATGGACACGTTAAATTCATTTTCTATTTAAGAGTGAAAAAAAAATACTTAGAGTAAAGCATTAATCAGAGCACAATGTTTAAAGTATAGGAAAGTGGTACTCTCTTTGCTTTTATAGGACTTTCATATTTTCTTTTCTTTAATTTCTTTTTCTTTATTCATACTATGATTAATTGTCCAATAATTATTTTTTTCTTTTTCCAAATTTTAAATG
>JBBPBS010000214.1:2644891-2664758 GCA_037974835.1 Cicer judaicum | reverse complement strand
TCTGATAATAAAAGTACACTATTAGTTAATATAAAAAATAGACTACAATCATTGTTATTATTTTCATTTATCATTTTTTTAATTTGTATAAAATTATTAAATGAGACTGTTATTTTGGGACGAAAAAGAGTATTTTATTTTAGATAAAATATTATTTCATGTTTTCAAAATAATTGAGTCACTTTATTATTTTATACATATTAAAAAATATATATAAATAAAATAAATAATAATATTTTTATCAAATCATTTTTATTAGATATTGATAGATTATTAATGTCATAAATATACATAATAAAATATATTAAATTAAAAATAATGCAAAAAATTGTAATTAAATGGTTCACCAAAAAAATAGTTGTATTAGAAATTGAAATAATTAATAAAGTTTTTAACAAATGAAAATTATTTTGACATAAATCGAGTAATTAAAATAAATAATTTGAAAAAATAAAATAAATTATATTGAAAACAAATTATGAGTAACTTTTTGGGGACTATGAAAAAAAAAGTCTCTTTTTGGGACAAATATTATTAATGTAAATGGGAAAGTTATTACAGAGAGAGGAACATAAAGACAGTTTTGTTTCCACAATTAATTTGTGTAACCGACTTTGATTATTTGGTCATTTCCAAAGCCACGCATAGTTGAATTTTTCTTCAAACTAATCAATTTCACATTGACCTAAACAAGGTCTGAAATATGAACTTTCACCCTACACCCTCTTCGCCCTAGCTACCTTACAAATCTTGGAAATTGGATATTAGTAATAATAAATCAGAACCAAAAAGAATAGCACTACTAAAAAATAATTTTTGAGCAATTAAAAAAAATTATTACATTTTTATTAATACGATATAATTTTTATATACTATCATTATAAACAGTTTTACATATTCAATCATACTCGTTAAATCGTTAAAAAGGTTTAGTGCATAACAATTAGCTTTTTATTAATATATTTCAAAATATATCGTTGATTAATTTATCAATTGAACACATATGTATACAAAAGGGTATTTAAGGAGCATGCATACTACTTCTTGTTACTATTATAAATAAATATTACTATTTTTACAATTATTAAAAAAATTAGTTAAATACAGTTACTTTTTTATATTTAATATAAAATATAATTTTAATCTATCAAACTGTCCTTTAGAATCAAACACTTAACTAACAACATTAAATATTTTTTATATTAAAATAAAGGTATATTATGAATACTGTCATTAAATAAATCAAACTTAATTAATTTTTACTTATAACAGTGGTCAAATTCATTGTAGATATGTTGTCAGCTTGTCATGATATACTTAAAAGTACTAAAAGAAAATGAGTGATCAATTTATAAAAAATTATCTCAAAATAAATGATCACATTAATTTTGAATCTAATATTAACTAATATTTTCAATTATATCATTTAACTAATATTTCATCTGATTCTTTGTATAAGAGACACTTTAATTAAAATTTAATCAATAAAAATTGATGTATGTGATTTATGTTAGGGAAATTTCCAAAATATATTTGAATTTTTCTAATAGCTATATTAATGTAGCAAAATTAAATAATTGAATGTATCACTTGGTCAAGAGGTTGCAATGATTAGGTTTAATTCAAACCAATGCATCTATTAAGTTATCAAAAGTTGCAATCTTTCACAAGAGTTGTTTTCCTTCACCAATTGGTATGAGTTGAAGAGTTGTTTTCCTTCACCAATTGGTAGAAGTTGAAGAGTTATTTTCCTTCATCAATTGGTATGAGTATCTCTATAAATAGAGATATTTTAGAGGCAGAAATAACACAAGACAAAACAACACAAATTCATGTTACATAAGTCAAAAATATTTCTGAGTCATTTTTTCTTTTCTCTAGTGCACGAGAGTAAACGAAGAAACTTTATTATGTAAAACACCGTTGATCGATATGCTTGATGTGAATGTGCAATTCACTTCAAGGATTCCAAAGTATCCTGAATGGGATTCGCCGATTAACCCATTTGCATCCAATATATATATAGAATGGTGGGGGGCGAATCGAATCTAAAGCTTAGTGTGATACACACGCTTTGGAATTTATTTGTGCAACCTTCATCATCATCGAGTTCATTATCTTCTTGTTCATAATTTGCAACATACCCCCAACAAAAGATCCAACAATTCATAATATTAACAAAATACGTTAACTTTTGTTGACTACAACTCCCACATATATGAATATCTATATTGTTAGTCATTAGAGTGCTCTAATTAAGAAAGATAAAATTGTAATTGTTAATCAAACCCTTGGTAGATAGATTCGTAACTCAAATGTTACTCATGATATGTACACGATGAATTTTTTTAGAACAATGGTGGTGGTGAGGTTGATCGTTATCATAATCAATATTTCATTAAATTTATTTTGAATATAAAAATAAAAAATCTAAAAAATATAAGTTGATCAATAGATAATATTTTAACTATACATGATCGACTCTGCAAATGCACAAAATCATAATTGTTCATGATCAATGATTAAAATTACTTATTTTATTTATCAAAATGAATAATTCACTTTTAAAAGTGGCAATTCTTATAATACTCTTTCAATTTATTGTTATTTTTGTCTTTCGATTCCACTGTTTATTTTTGTTTTTGCTCTGTGCTTTTCTTTTTTCATGTGTCAGATTCATCCGTCCCCAAATTTGCGTTTTTTCTTTTATTTTAATCTATGCTTATAAAAAAATAAATTACTTATTATAAAATAGAAAGAGTAATAATTTTATTTGTGGTACAAAGTAATTAATTTATTTAAGTTTGTTTATTACAACAAGAAAATAATTGTATTTTCTAAAGTCCTTTTCATTAATTTCTTTATTACGAAAATATCCTCGTTCAATTTTTTTTGACTCAATCATAATTAATAGTTGTATGACAGAAATAAAACAAAAAATTTAAAAAATAAAATTTAAACTGATTAATATATATTCTAACAATAATGTCATTAAATATGATAGATACAGTTGATATTTATTTATATATTTGATTTTAAACCATCAAATTTAGAATCTTTTTATATTTATTAAAATCAAAAGAGTGTATCTTGGCTTTTAACTGCACAAAAATAATAAAACAGAATGAGACAGAACTTTCAATATAACCTAATTTTCTTTGTTAAAAAAAACCTAATTTTTTCTTTTTATTCTCTCTCCTAACCATTGAATTGAATAAAAAAAAAACCATTGAATTAAATCACATAAAACAACAACAACACACCCTTCACCTGATACAAAAATCCTATGAATCTGTCATCACATAACGGTTCTAAGCAAACCAACAACATTAGCTCAAACACAACACAAGTCGCTCACATGTTCTTTTCTTCTCATCAAATATAATTTTTTTTTCTTTCATATTCCTACAAATTTCTTCAATTAGGTAACACTTCAACCTCTGCTGAATCAGAATCATCATGTGAAAAAGGTGCGAAGTCTCATTCAATTTTTTATCACAAAATTTTCAAACTACAAATCAATGTTTCAATGACTCTCCTCTGTTTTTTTTCCTCTGTTTTGCTTCAAAAGGAATGAACTTGTTAATCGATTCATTCTCAATTTGCATCAATTAGTTTTTTTGTGAAATACCCATTTCGATTTTGGTGAGTATGGTTTCTATGAAAGCTTTTTTTCGTATAAAGATTGAATTTTTCGTTTGTTACTTTTGGGTTTTTCTTTCTAAGGTTATGAAAACTCTGTTTTGGGGTTTCACCAAAATCTTCATAAGGTATTGGAATTAAAATTTTCAGTAAATTATTTTAATTATATGGGTCAACACTATTCATTGTTATTCAATTGTATTTTATTTATATTTTTGTTTCGTTTTTTCAGATTCTTTAGTCCTAAAGCAATGGACCAAATTCGTTCATCTGAAATTTCCATTGAAAATAATCAAATTGAAGCTAATGGAGAAGATTCTTCTGAAATTTTTGAAGATACCAAGGTAGAGTATGAAAGTTTTGAGGAATTTTATGATACTTTCTCAAATGAAAGTAATCAAATTGAGTCTAATTGTAGCAATTTAGAAGGTGAACAAATTAGTGTAGAAAATGTTGATTATAGTGAAAATTTTGACCTTCAAGAAGAGGAAAAATCAAAGTTGGTTTTCAAATTTCAATATCAAAATTGGGATTTGAACAGTAGTGAGGAATTGAAAGGAAATTTAAGTGAAAGTAGTGATTTTGACGAAAGGGGTGATGTATCTTCAAACACTAACAAGTATGAGTTTATCTCAGGAACGAGTTTTAGTCAATTCTTGGATCAACCTGAGGCTGAAAATTTTGCTGTCAAAGAATTTTTCATTCATTCAAACGATGATTTTCCATTGGAAAATTGTGTTACCAATGACTGTGAAGAGGTTGTTAATGAGAAAATTCTTGATAATTTCACAGAAAATGTGCACATAGAAGAGGTATTAGAGAAGCTCAAGAATGAGCTATCTACCGAACAAAAACCTTCCGAACCATATTCTCATAATTTTCTTTTCGACGATGATTTCATTTGTTCAACCTCTGACTCAGATTCTATCAGTTCATTAGGTGATGGTTTTTTATCAGACACAGATTTTGGAACAACTACCGAGCACGACACATTAGAAAACAATGAAAAAGATTTGGACTTTGTCGATAAGAAAAGCATAGAGAATTTGGATTTTGGTTACGAGCCTGATGAATTCGGCGAAGAAGACGAAGATATAATGAATGAGCTTGGAAAATTGGAAGAAGAAACTAGGCTGCAAAAATCTTCAGTCAATTCCAAACATGAACAATCTAGTTTAACTGGTTTAGATCTCGAGGAATCAAACCGGTTCGACACGCTTTGGGAACATCAAGATTTGATAGAACAGTTGAAGATGGAATTGAAGAAGGTCAGAGCTACTGGTTTACCTACCATCCTTGAGGATTCTGAGTATCCAAAGATTATGGAAGATTTGAAGCCATGGAAAATTGATGAAAAATTTCAACCTGGTAATAGTACTACTACAAATGAGCTTCCAAAATTCTACAAAAGTTACAGAGAAAGAATGAGAAAATTTGATATCTTGAATTACCAAAAGATGTATGCTTTAGGTATGTGTCTTTTTTCCATTACCTTAAATTTATTTACCTTTCTTCTGCAATTTTCTTTTTAGTTTAGTCTGTGTTTTGATTTTACATTGACAAAATTTGATTTTTGATTAATTGATTTGTAAAATTGATTTTAGTTAAAAGCAAGTTGATTATAAAGTAATTTATGTCTAGATACATTCACCTAAAAGTGAATAGAATAAAAAAATTCGGGTGTAAAAATTACTTTTCAAGTAAAAAACTCAAATATTAGTTTTTAAGTTAGAATCAATTTTAGAGACAGAACCAATTTCAATTGATATCATCCAAAAATGTAAACATCAATTTTAGTGGTCTAGAATCCGTCTTAGCTCTCACTATCGTGAAACCAAACAGACAAACACATAAAAACTTTTTTGGTTACTTGTTCAAAACAATTTCATTTAACTTGCATGATCATCAACACCTACCTTATCTAAGTCATTAAAAGTAGAGAGGTGAGGACCCTACTAAATCTGGTTAGTTGAGGATAGAGAAAGCATGAATTACCCAATTTTATGGCACAAAAGTGAATTATGACACACTTGTTCTGTTTCTTTTTATTCTTTTTCAAATATTCATGTAGCTTATTAATTTCTTATTTATATATTGCAAGAAAGAGTGGTAGGACATTAAGAATGTGAGCAACTTTTTTATGCCACATGCTTCTTTACACTTTACACTTTGCACTCATTAATGTCAATCCTCAATTGTTGGTAGTTTGCATTTTTCCCAAAGATGGCAATATGAGTGTTAGGACTTAAGACTCTTTTCTTGTTTGTTAACTCTAATAAGTATACTCCTATGGTTGCATACTTGTTGATTTTTAGTCACTTGCTCATATTTCAAGACCATTGATGTTTTAAAATTTTAATATCTAATTAGTTTATATTTTTTTGGGTAAACAACCATTTTGAACATTAAATGTATGAGTATTAGTCCTCATATGACAATATGTATGTGTCTTTGTTTAGTTGGTTTGAATCATTTAATTCTCAAATGTATCATGTGTTAGTCATTTTGTTGTACGAAATCACTAAAAGAATACACATTTGAGAATGATTTCGTAATTTCGATTCATTCAAGATTATAGTGACATCCCCACACATTTATGAATTAAAATGACTAATCTCTCTTTTTTTTAAAAAAAAAAAAATATACCCTTAATTTGAGAGAAAACTCATAAATTTGAAATACAATTCATGACAAGTATTAGAAAATTAAGTGATGAGATTTTAGTCCAAACAAATTTTTATTATTTCAATCATGTGTGCACTAACCTTAAGCATCAATTAACAAACAAATATATCTTTGCAAAAAGCCACACTTAATTTCTTATTATGGCTAACCCTTTCCTGATTTAAAAAAGAAACATTCCCTACAATGATCAAGCACCGATTATAATACTCCACCCAATTTTTCTATGACCCTTTTTTTTTATTCAGTCTACAAACAACCCTTACCATACAAGACAAGTTTGGAAAGCTATTTTCCTTTTCCTAGAAAGTTATGTTAAACTTTTAATAATAATCTATATGGCCTTTGCATTATGCTTAATAGTAAAGACTCCAATCGTAATCATAAAATATTTTTTTAATCATGTCATTCGTGCGAAGTATTCACCAACTTTGTCAATAATTAATCAGGGTTTGAGAATTTGGCTGACTAGTGATCACTTTTAGTGGAGTCTCCCCTCTCAACTCCATTTTTTTAATCCATAATGTTTGAACCTGAGTCCTTATTTAAGGGATTCGATTCCAGTTTTACTCAGATATAATCATAGTCATATAATAACATTTTTTTTATGTTTTTCTTGTAAATTTATAGGTTTTGTGCAGTCAAAGGATCCACTCCAATCATTTTCAAGCCATAAGAAAGCTTCATCATCAATCACATACATTCTTCCACGTGGATTTAGCTTCTTTCGACGTAAAAACAATGCTGAAGCTGACCCAATGAAGAAATTCATAAGAGAATTATATTGTGACTTGGAAATGGTTTATGTGGGACAATTGTGCCTTTCTTGGGAATTCCTTCATTGGGAATATGAAAAAGCATTGAAGATATGGGAATCTGATCAATATGGAGTGCTAAGGTTCAATGAAGTAGCTGGAGAGTTTCAACAATTCCAAGTGCTTCTTCAAAGATTCTTAGAGAATGAACCTTTTCAATGTCCAAGGGTCGAAAACTATGCCAAGAATCGTTGTGCCATGCGCAATCTTCTTCAAGTTCCTGTCATACGAGGTGAGAAATTTAAAAATCAATGTGGATTTGGTTATCTAACTTGACACTGAATCACCAATTTAGTCATTGAAATTGTAAGACAGTATCAACTTCATTAAGAAACTAATAAAATTTCAAAATGATCTTCGAATTAAATTTTTTTAATCACATTAGCTCTTGTTAAACAATTCTATAAACTAAATTGGTTGGCATAAAAAGATTAATATGATACAATCTTTTTAATTTCACTGACTATTTTGAAATATTAACAATTTTAGGACTAAATTTGCAATATGCTATAATATTTTAGACTAAGTTAATAATTTTAATTCATTTTCATTTGGTTAGTGTCTTTATTGAAAATTATTTAATTTCTATATATTATCAGTATAAATAGTTTTTTCACTATCAATCAATCATAATTGCTAGATCATTAGAAACATTTGATTTTTATCATAATTTAAAGTCACACACGATTGATTGTGATTTATTGATAAGATAAAACTTCTTATTGAAAAATGGAATTTAGTGGTAACTTTTGTGACTTGTCCACTTTCTTTGAGCTATGTGGGGGACCATATAAAATTCTAAACGTGAGAAAATAGTTCCTCATGACTTTCTTTTAATCTAAATTCAATTATTGGGTGTAGAAGACAAAGGGAAGGATAGAAAGAAGTTTAGAAAAAGAGAAGTTGACAATTATGCCATCACAAGTGACATGCTAGTAGAAATTTTAGAAGAATCAATAAGAACAATTTGGCGTTTTATAAGAGCAGATAAAGATGCATCAAACTTGACAAATAAGAGTCTTAAAGAACATCAAGTGGAGCTCCAAGACCCTGTTGATTCACAGATTCTAGTGGAGATTCGAATGGATCTTCAAAAGGTATAATTCAAGCTTCAAATGTGACTTTTTTTGTTATATTCTTAGAATTGTTTAGTCTCTTAAAAAATATTATTTTCATACACCGTCAGCATAAAAAGTTTTACAGTGCCAACAACGATATGACGATTATGATTGATAATGTAAAATTAGTTTACACTGACGGAGTATGTTATATGTAGGCCTATTTTTTAATGTTAAATAAATCAATTATATTGTTTAGCATTTTTTAAAAAGGATTTTTGTTTTCTATTTTATTTTCTTATGTAAAACATTGTTTGGATTTTCAGAAAGAAAAGAGATTGAGAGAACTTTTGAGGAATGAAAGTTGCATATTGAAGAAATTCCAAAAGCATCGTGAAGATGAAACAGATCCAGTGCTTTATTTTTTCTCTCAAGTGGATATGAAATTAGTTTGGAGAGTTTTGAATATGTCAAGGATAACGACGGATCAACTAGCATGGTGTCGTAGTAAATTAAACAATATCAATTTTGTAAACAAAAGGATACATGTAGAACCATCATTCTTACTTTTTCCTAGTTGATGATTAATTAATTAATTAATTGTTAGCTTAGTACATATGTTCCTTTACATTTAGGTGGTCATCATTATTGAATTAGTAAAGAATTTTTTGTTATGATTAACAAGTTGTTTGGCCTAATATGTACAATTTCCATTTGGTGCCATGCAAATAGTTTTAGATAACTAAATAAAGATTTAAATATGATTCTGTTTCTGCCATATATAAATATATATATATATATATATTTTCGTTTAAATTCTGATTAATTTTTTGTTTGGTCTTTGTATTAATTTTTTTTTGGGTACTATGTTTCATTTTAATCTTCACTATTTTTTTTTTCCTGAAAAATTTATACTTTTATTCTCTTAAATTATTTTTAAGTTTTATTTTGATTTTTTTAGTTTTAGTTTTGTTTGTTGTATTTTGGTTACTAGACGCTTTGGTATTCAAATTATTTTCACTAAAACAAAATGTTTAGGTAGAGATGATTTTACGGTTCATATATACATTTTATATTTGTCTTTTTTCTAATGACATTAGCGAAAATCAAATGTGCGATTTATTAGATTTAATATTTATCTATGTATCATTATACTAATCCATAGTTAATATTAGTTTATGTTTAATTAGTCTATACAAAAGGTATATTAGAATGACTAAACTACCAAAACAAAAATACATTCATAAGGCTAATTACAGAAAAAATTACTTGACTTAAAAATCTTAAAAAAGCAATCACATATCTTTTAAATTAAAGAAATAAAAATAAGAGTGGACTTATTCTAAATGCTAATTTAGTCGTTGAGAAGAAAATAATATAACTTTTAGTCTCTTTTAAAATAAATTGAGACATAAACGACTATAGTTATCTACCTTTCATAAATATTTAGGGTTTTGTCAATCCCTCACAAAATAAAAAAATATCATTTTAGTAAATAGCATTTATTTTATTTTATTTTGTTTAAATTGAGCATTTATATTTTAAGTTAATCTTTTATATTTAGGTGTTCCTATTTCTTTGACTGTTCCTATTTTATTTTGTTCATCCGACGAGTAAGAGTTGTATTAGTGTTTCATATTTGCAATATATAGGGTAACAACAACCGAAGAACTTCTACTCTAATCATGTCATAATTGGACAGTGATAGAGAAATAATAAGAATAAACTCTGATTTTGATGGTGCAATGGACAATGAAGAAAGAGAAAAGGAAGGATGGAAAAGATGGATTGAATCTAATACAAAGTTTTTTAGGGTCAAATTGTAAGCAAATATTACTATTGTAAATAAGAGTGTGCAAAATATACATATAATTGGATTATATTGCTAAATTGAATTGTAATATATAAAAATACTATATCAATTAAATAGTTCATAAATTGAATCACATATTTAAAACAAAATAATTAATTAAATTAATTTAAAAATTAGTTTAACAATATTAATACTCAATTAAGATTTTTTTTTCTTTGAAATTTTCAAAATTTATTTTTGTTGAAAAAAAAAATATAAACTTTATTTTTTTTAAATAAAAAAGATATTTAAATTATTTTTTTATAGAAAATTTTTGAGAAAAAAATCGAAAAACATTTTTTTCTGAATTTTTTTGAAAAATAAAAGAAACTTTTTATATTTATTTTTTTCAAAAAAAAATTTCTTAAAAAAAATCAAAAAACTTTTGTCAAAAGAATTTCAAAATTTATTTTTGAAAAACAATCAAAACTTTTATGTCAACCATATTTTTTATTGATAAATTTTGTATATCTATTTTTCTCAAAAAATAACTTTCTTATGAAAAATTAAAATTTTTTTGACAAAAAAATTTTCAATTTTTTTTTTCCCAAATAATTATTTAAAATTAATTTTAATTTAAAACTTGTTCAAAATATTAAACTAATTTATTTTTGTAAATCAATTTCAAATTGATTCAAAACTATATTAAACTTGATTTAAAGATCAAACTATTAACATAGTCCAATCTTATACAATTTTTACACCATGAATCCTTTAGACTCAAATACCTCTTAGTTTTGTTTTAAATACATGCATGTAATATAGTTCAGACAAATCCATAGAAAAATTTTGTTGTGTAAATAATTTAACAGGATTAATTTTTTTTTGTTGAAGTGACTAACTTGAGTTCCATGTATTTTGTGAAGGGTTAGAATGAGACTTCACTTCTAAGTCATAATATTAAAAAAAATTGTTGCTAAACAGACACATTATAAATTCAGAAATCTTATATTAAAAAAACATTTATTTAAATAAAAGAACACTAATAAAATAAACATTATGTTAATTTTTGTTAAAAAAAATTAATGTGGCAACCCGTAAGTAAAACAACTTAACGAGGCTTTTTGTTTGGGCTTGATATGAAACTTATATAACAGAAAGAAAAGCCCAATTGAAGAAAATAAAAAATTAGGGTTTTAAAAGAATCCACCATTTATATTACTAACTTCACATTTCACACTCACACACTCACACATCAACACGCCCCTCTTTTCTAGGGTTTCACAATCGCCATGGTTCAGAGACTCACATACCGAAGGCGGCATAGCTATGCCACTAAATCCAACCAGCATCGTGTTGTTAAGACTCCTGGTAATTACTCTCATTTTTTTTCTTTTCATTTTGATCTATATTATGTGTTTTTCTTTGAGTGGTGTTTTAACTTGAATCTGAAAATGGGTTTGTGTTATTAGGTGGAAAGTTGGTTTACCAGACCACAAAGAAGAGAGCTAGTGGACCCAAGTGTCCTGTTACTGGAAAGAGAATCCAAGGGGTATGCATCTATAATATAATTTTATTTTTCTTGATTTTGTTTTAGAAATTAATGTACCAATTATTGGATCAGGGATTTGTTGTGTAGATTCTAATTTTCGTGTTTATATGGTTTTTCTGAGAAAATGTACAGTAGCATTTGAGGTAATTATTTAAGGACTAGTTTCTTCTAATAGGTAGGATTTTAATTTGAAAATTGAAGGATTTGTTTTGTACTTTTGCGATTAACGACGTTTGTTTTAGGTATAGGTATGTAAGAACTCTAGATATGTGTTGATTTGAATTTTGGGATTGTTGTGAGGGCTAGATGTTTATCTTTTATGATTTTTCTGATTGGAGGTAGTGTTGAATGGAAAATTAAACAAATTGTTGTTGTATTGTGATACACTATTTTAATACATAGTTTCGACACATAGTGTCGACACATAGTGATTATAGCTATTTTTAAAAAACTTGTGACCATAGTAGTGTTATTGCAATGTTGCATAGCTGAATATGAAATAAAGTTGGTTTATTGACTATCTTAAATTTCTTAAATCATCTATGTGTGAATTTGTGAAATTCGTTGTTTCTAGTGGTGGATGGCTAATTATAGGAGTCAATGAAAAATTCATCTTATAAATTTGATAATGTAGCCTATGCTTGTAACCTGATGAGTAGGCATTTTATCCTATAACCGTTGACAAAGAATCTGTCAATATATTATTAAGTAGCCAATTTGACAATCTCGTTAAGCCACATATGATGAATGTATCACTATGTTGCACTATAGGATTGTGGTGGTGCGATTCCCTTAGTACTTTCTTGCCTTGATGTCCTATGTTTTCATTCCTTTTTCCCCCTTGATCTTCTTTTTTGATTATAACCTGCATTTTTTATCAATCATTGCATGTTTCAACTTGATTATTTAACGTTCTTTTATTCCCTTCATTTGTACTATTATGATTGTTCTGATCTGGACCTGATCTGCAGATTCCACATTTGAGACCCACTGAATACAAGAGGTCTAGATTATCTCGTAACCGTAGGACAGTAAACCGGGCATATGGAGGTGTATTGTCTGGAGGTGCTGTTAGGGAAAGGTATGTTGCTCAAAATATCCTTAAACCTTTATGTTTAAAGTTATTAATGATTGTAGTAAATTTAAACATTTAATTTTTGTCAGGATTATTCGTGCTTTCCTTGTTGAAGAACAAAAGATTGTGAAGAAGGTATTGAAGATCCAGAAGACAAAAGAAAAGCAAGCATCAAAGAGTTAAGCTGAAATTGATCAGGAATGGAAAAAGTTCAAAAATTATGTCTTTTAAGATTTATCCTCGAGTTTTGACTTTAAATGGTGTTAATTATGAATGTGGAACTTATTTTGGAATTGAATTTATGGAGTTTTGTGTTTTCTGTTAGTGTTAGTTTTTAATTATACTTTATTATTGGATTCTGTTTTTCCAGTGCATATTTCAAATGGAAAACCTCTAATACGAAATGGTTTCTATTATCCTTTGGAAGTTAGTGATATGATTGCTGTTCAATGAGTTAAATAGAGCACAATATTGTGATATGCTGTCAAATGGTTACTTCTGATAAACTTTATCACTTTAGAGAACATAGATGAATGTAATTTTCTAATTTAGAGAACTGAACAAATTGTATGTTTTGTTGTTTTTCTTTGAAATGATCCTTGTCTTTTTTTACGAAGCTTGTGGTTTTATTACTAAAAAGAAAGCTCTGATGTATTAATTTTGAATTTAAGTCACTAATTACAATGTATAAATAGGAATTGGTAGTTGATAGAGCTGAGAGCTAAACAAAACCCAACTGAGTTAATAGAATTTTCATTGGATTAGAAGTGTTATAGAAATTTCATCGTATTAGAAGTGTTATAGAAATTTCATTGCATAAAAAGTATTGGTGAGTCAGGTAACTGAAGTTTGTCTATCTTGCCTTTAAGTTTATGATTTGAAAAAGTTTTACCATGAAAGATGATGAAATTGTTGCAAAATCTTAGTAGCTTGAAGAGGATATCTTTTTGTTTTTAAAGAGTCTAGTGAAGAAATTTAATCATTAATTATGAAGTGGGGGATTTTGGAACCAAATTCAAGTTTCAATATATCAAATATCTCTAGAACTTATACGCTTTAACATTAACATTTTCATGTATACTTAATCTTGTGAAACAATAAACAGCAGATGAATCATTTTGATGTGTTTCATCCACTAATTTGGATACTAGAAATCTAGGATTAACTGATATGTGCAATGCATGCAGACTGTCATAGCAGGATTTGGATGATGAATGTGAAAGTGTACAATAAATAGCAACCACTAAGCTTTGCATGAGCTTAAGCTAGGATATGATGTTTTGCCATTGAGACAATCATTTTTTTTATGTAAAAGTTCTTATGAATGTAAAAATGTAAAAGTTCTTATGAGTTACTCCCTTTATAAGAATGAGTTGCTCCCCTTGTAAGAGTTTAATTTAATCCAGTCCCAACAACGTGCATTCGCCACTTATCACCATCAAATTGTTATTTTATGTGTATAGTTTTGGATTGCTAAATTATTGATCAAACTTTTATCGTGCAATAATTATAATATTTGCTACTCAATATATAATGTATCAAGTCCATTCAATATATTATTTTTTAATAGTTGAGCACAAATGGATTTAAGAAAATCATATATAGAAACAATAATTATAGGCAATGCAGTAACATAAAGCTAAGAGATCAGATAAATAGTAACTTAGTAATAGAAATAGAAAAGCATAAAGATAAAAGTAAAATATCAAAATAATAACTATTGTGGTGATAAAAGTTTATTTCAACAGAACATAAAAGATAAAAAAAAAAAATAAAAAATTAGCACCTTGTAGTTTGTTTTAAATATTTTAAATTAATTAAAAATGAATAAAATTTTAATTTATTTTAAAAATTTTGAATAATTGTCAAGAATGGGATTCGAACCCATGCCCTTTCGGACCAGTACCTGAAACTGGCGCCTTAGACCAACTCGGCCATCTTGACTAATTTGGCAAATAAATGCCGGTATTCTATATATCCCATAATGAATCAATTCAGATTAAGGAATCTTATTCAATAAAAATATTATTTATATCCTAAGTACAATTTTTGTAATTACCTCTATTGATGTTATTCTGTAAAAAAAAATATATTGAAGTTATTACTCATAATTCGTTGTCTCCAAAAAGTAATTAATTTTTAGTTTTCGTTGAAGGAATTTAGCCTAACATTGTATTTTTATTGTTTTAGTTGAGCAATGAAATTGAGAAAAAATTTCATTGATAGTTTTTTGACTCCATTTTTAGTTGATCATTAAAATATTAATTTAAATTATATGAAATTTATAAGTGTTATGTTATTTTGTTTATTTTCCTTTCTTTTATTTTTAATTTTGATTATCAATTTCGATCACTTGGAGAAGTGATCTTAAAAAGTTACAAATTCCACTAAATTTATTCATTAGAACAAGAGAAAATGTTTATGAAATTTTCTAAAAATTGTGGAAGTGAACTTACCAACCAAAAAAATAGGAAAAATATATTTACTAAAAAAAGAAAAATTTTATTTGACACTCTAATAGATTGTCCTCAAATCCAACAAACCACATGAAAATTTCGTAAAATTTAAAACGAAAAAAGGAGAAACACATATATGTCTGGAGTTGTAACATTTAAAAAAATCTAAAATGAAAATAACTTGCACATAAATATATAGTATACTAGCAAGTCTTTTTTGACTAATGGTGAAAACTTCAGATTTAGCGTCGGTAATAATCGAAGCTATGATCAATGTAATTTTATGTCGTAGTTGTTTAAAACGTAAAAATTTGAAATATTCAATTTTTTGAATTTTAAAAATTGTTAGAATAAATTTTGTCTTGATATTTATTACGAAGATAAATAGCACTTAACTTAATTTCAGTTAAGGCTTTAGTCTTTTATTTTTATTTTATTTATTTTTTTAATTTAATTATTTATTTTTATTTTAAGTGACAATTCTATCTTTTATTTTTTAAAATGTCAATAATATTGTCATCTTTTTTACAAAAATTAATCAAAATTTTCAAACAAAATCCATATAGTTAATTATCATATTGCATAACTCAAATATTTAAATAAACTCATATTTTCATCTCCAACAATATCAAATTGATCAAATAATAAATGAAAGTATGAGTTTATTTACAGATTTAAGTTATAAATTTGATAAAATTTGTATTATATTAAATATGATAAATAATTTTATGTGTTTTGTATGAAAATTCAGATGAATTTTTATAAAAAAAAAAAATAACATTATTGAAATTTTAAAATAATAAAGATTAAACTGTCATTTAAAATTAAAAAAAATAAATAATTAAAAATTAACTAAAATTAAGTTAAGAAACTGCATGTAATATTTAATCAAATACGTGGATTTAAAATTAAGACTTCGGATAACTGTTAGTTTGTAGAGTATGTGATTGGTTGTGAAGTAAAATTTGACAAATGTTAATCTAACTTAATAATTTTAATTTTTGATTTAATTCTAATTGAAATGTTAGAATCTGTACATGAATACTCACCGCAAATTTTATCAAAAAAGACTTGCGTGCAAAACAAGTCCAATCTACTTTTCCACTAGAAGCCCAACCTACTTGTACTTGGTTGAGACCAGCCACATTTTATGTTGTGCCAATTTATTTAAGACAAAATTGGATTATTTAATTTCTTGAAAAATAAGAGAAGAAATACAAGAAGGACTAGATTAGTAGACATGGGGACTAGACTGTAATATTGATGTTTTGGTTAGACTGCAAACAACAACCCTATTAATTTGTCTCTATATAAATTTATGATGATACTCAACACGAGACAATAATATACTTTGACATTTTTTAACAATGTTACCAAATTTATTTGCAATAGACTTTCAACTGTATATAGCTTCACCAACCGTTTTACTATTAGATTCGAATACAACACGTGTAAGTTCCAAATAAAAGACCCTCTAAAATAAGTGTAATTTAAACTTTAGTATTTAAACATATGGTGTGTTTATTTGAGCCAAATAAAAATAATTTTTATTTTAAATAATTTAGAGATTATTTTTTTTTAAATTGAAAAAAAATTTAACTTCTATTTATTTTTTATTATAAAATTATTATTTTTAAATAATAACTTTTAATTTGTTTGTATACAATTTTGTGAAAATAATTATTTTTAACTACAATAACCATTTTATACACACAATTTAAAATTTAATTAATGTAATTGAATACTCTTAAAAAACAATAAATAAACACACAACCAAAAAATAAAAAAAATTGAAAAAGAAAACAACACTTTAGATGAAAATCTAGACGAGGATCACATTTCAGAAAACTAACAACGACATAAAAAAAGGAGAGAAACACAACTAATGAATTGATATTGATTTACGGAGGATAAATTAGAATTTTTAAAATAAAAGTAGGGGTAATTAGTGCATATCATTTTCTTTTGTTAATAAATTAAGTTTCGTATGTTTTAATTGTGTTTTGTTTTTCTCTCTCATCTATCGTAAGAGATAAAAGCGATAAACTATTATTTTTAATCAAAAATTAATTTTTTTAATAAAATTATATTTAAAAAATTGAAAACAAACATCCTTCAAACCTTACAAAATGATTTTTGTCTTAAAAACAATAAATTTTTTTATGAAAAAATCTAAAACAAACAGATCTAGAATTTGTATTATGTAAATTCTAATTTATTCGATATAATACAAGTGAATTACATCTAGTTTATATTTAAAAACAAATATATTATTGACCACATTTCGTTACTAAAATTTTCATATTTTTATTTTGTGATTTTGTTTTCTTTAATTTTTTAAGTTTAAGTTTCTTTTCTTACAATATTCATAGTTAATTATTCTATTTCAAATTAACTTTAATATTATTTGTACTCATTGTCTTTCTCACTCTTTTCTTTGTTAGGTTTGTCCAATCTCCTTAGTTGACCAACATGCGGATGCATGATAAATTTCCCCTAAAGGCAATTTCGCCTAAATTTATTTATTGTTATGACGTTTGATAGACTTTTGTTGAAGGTTCAATTATTTTAGAATTTTGTTGAATGTTTGATGATATTTATTATCTTATTTATTTATTGATCATTCAATATTGAATTTCTTGATTTTGTGAAAACTTTCATTTTTTTTCTTTCTATGTTGATTGATTTATGAGATTTGTATTTGACATTTATGGATTTACTTGCTTCAAGATTGCAACAAATCGACTATCTTAGTGTTCACCGCCAAAACCTCCATGTAAACAAACCATTGTCTCAAAGGAACGATAATGGTCCTCTGTAAATCACCCGCGTTTTGTTGTGAATTGAGTGTTTGGGCCCGTAACTAACCGATGGTCCATTCCCAGAACCAATTGCCATCTGTTAATTATTTTTACAGTATTCAATGGTATATATATAGTCTTTTAAAAATATTTAAATTAACAGCTCACCAAAAATAAGATATTAATAAATGAAAATAGAGTAAGCCACCATTTTATTTCTCGAAAGTATAAGACGTTACCATTATATCTCTAACTCAACAAAATACTCAAATTAATTCTCAAATCATTAAAATGTTAGTTAGTTTAGTTTTTAATGTTATAACAGTCATATACTATTTTGATAGTAAACTGTATCTTTTAAGGGACATTTACTATAGAAAGTTGTATATTTCAAAGACTACTTTGATGATTTGATAATTAATTTGAATTTTTGGCTATACTTTTAAGGATTAAAATAATAGTTTATCCGTAAAAATATTAACAAACCTCTTAGAATAATATTGTTGATGTTGTATGACGATCTTCTAACTTTAGATAAATAAAATGTAATCATGACAAGACCGCTAAAGGTACTTCTAGTCTCATTAGTGGAATATTTTTAGAAATTCTAATAGTGCAACCCTTGGTTGTTTTACTCTCTCTATTCAATTTTTCTATGTTTTTCATGCCAAGTTTATTTGTGCTATGATTTCTATTGAAATTGCTCATTATAGAGGTTCATGTGATTATGGTTGGAGACATACTTTCAATTGGTTGTTTTGACCTACAAATCCTCATTCAAAATCTTTGACTTAATTATCTTAATATTGTGAAGAATATTCATTTTATTATTCTCACATCTATCGAGAAGAAAATCACTATGCATATAAGCTTGCAAGCTATGCTTTCAATACCCGATTTTTTACTTGTTGGAAAACTATCCCTCCTTTTATCAGTGATGATTTCATTAGGAATAAGGTTAGTCTTCTCAACTACAGGTTTCATTAATCTACTTTGTGATTTTTTCGTTTTTTGATTTCTATAATTGCTTTAGATTTGTGAACATGTTTTGCTATTTTGCTGTTATGAATTGCATTCTTTTCCTTTCACCATATTTTATTGCTTTGTGTTTTCTTGGTAAAGTTTTTATCAAGACAATTGCTTGTCTTTTCATTCATTTTCTTAGATTTTGGTCTAATCTCTCAAATTTGTTATATTTTTTAGTTTATTAATAATATTTTTTTTAAGGTGTTGCAAATGATAATTAGTGAACTTAGACTGCCAGACTACCAACGTAGTTAGGATGTAATTTTTGTTATTTAACATCTTTACACTCTAATTTTTATTTTATTTGAACTCTAATTTGTTTGTATCATAGTTTTAAAATTAACACATGTTTAGATTCAATTTATTTTTGTTTCAGGGTAAATTTCATTAATTGAAAATTTAAGGGATTAGAAATTTTTTATATTTTTATTTTTTATAAAATTAATTTAAAATATAAATTAATATATAGTTCAATCCGAAAAGTCATTAACCTCACACATGGTCAGCTTTAAGTATTAATATCATATTTTATATTTAAGAGATATCTTCTTCTACACTTATAAATTCTTAAATATAAGTCAGAATTAATGGATCCAAACTTATAAAATGCATTGTAAAATACATTTCAGGATTGACTAATTCAAAATAAAAATTTAGAATTTTTACCTATATTCAAAAGGTTAAATTACGTCTGTGTACTTTAATTTAATTTCAGTTAACATTTTAATTAATTTTTTTTATTGGTCCTTTATTCTTTATTTGATATTATTAGAGATGAAAATATAAGTATATTTAAATATTTAGGTTACGAATTTGATGAATTTTGCATTATATTAAGGATGATAATTAATTTTATGGATTTTGTTTGAAACTTTTTTTTATAAATTTTTCTAAAAAAGAAAATACACTATTGATATTTTAAAATATAAAAGATCTAATAATCACTAAAAATTAAAAATAAATAAACG
>JBBPBS010000214.1:2598507-2638877 GCA_037974835.1 Cicer judaicum | reverse complement strand
AAAAAAAAATTAATTTAGAGATTTAGTTCCAATTTTGTTAGTTTACGGGCTAAAGAAAAATTAAACTCTATATAAACTATGCTTTCATTTAAGAATTACTGCTATTATAAAATAAATTCCTATCCATGAATTAGTTTGAAAATTCAGTCAATAATTGTCTTCTCTTAGCTTATAAGGTGTCGCCTCAATAATAATAGTTTTATTTTAAATGATATAATTCAAAATACATTGAGACTACTTAGTTTAGTCGAAAAATAAATAAAATTTAATTAAAAATTATTATAATAAAAATTTAAATTTAAATTATTTTGATAACCGTAATTGCTTAAATGTTTGACTTAATTATTTGAATAGAATAGTTATATAATACTAGTAGTAAACTTTGAATAATAATATTAAAAAAAAAAAATGAAAAACATTGCCCTTCTCTTAAATTTGTAAGGGAAAGCCTAGTCCACTCCTTTACAATGCAATTGGCCAAATGTTCTCTTCCTCTCCAACATTGTTGTCTACCTTATTGTACGTTGTCTCCTTCTCTCTCCTTTGTGGTCCTTCCTTTTCCTTCCTTATATTTCTCTCACATTTCTCTCCATTTTCATATCTCATATATCATATCCAACATTTCTCTTCTTTTTCTACTCCTTCTAATTTCCACTATATACTTATAGCTTTCTTTATATATATATGTTATATATATTATTGTGCACATTTCAAAACTAAATAAATTAATAATAGGAATTACAGTTGCACTTTGAAGAATATAGTTTAATTAATTAAGGTTATGTCTAGCCGAAGGTCAAGGCAACAATCAGGAGGGTCTACAAGGATCTCTGATGATCAAATCATCGATCTTGTTTGCAAATTGCGTCAACTTGTTCCGGAGATTCGCAATAGACACTCTAACAAGGTACTATATATTTCAAAATGAAAATAGTGACTGAATAATTTGATTTGCATTATTAACTTATAATTTTTAGTTTTCCTAATTATTAAATTTGAATCTTTCGATTTTATATAAGTGACATTCTATATATTGACGACATGATACATCTTTTTTTTTTCTTTCAAAAGTAAATATATTTATTTTTATAACATATATATCTTAAGTTATAATTAATGTAGGTACTTTTTATTTTTTGTTTATAATTGAGTCTGAAGTTCTATAAATATTATGATATAAATTATAAATAAATAAAAAATATAACAATTTTACGAAAAATATCTTCATTTTATATCATCATAAATGCATCTTAAATATAATAAATTTGAGAATGATAATCATACTAATTCAATTGAAAATGATGATATATCAATGCTAACATCTATTAGTTTATTTTTCATATGTAATATATAATATTTCTCTACATATATGTTCTACTACTTTGCATGAATTAGTATATATATATATATATGAATTAGTATATATATATACTAATTCATGCAAAGTAGTAGAACATATATATTTAGAGAAATATTATATAAAATATGTTTGTTGCAAAATTATGAGTAGGTAATGAATAATGATTAATGACATTTGGATGCAGGCACCAGCATCTAAGGTACTACAAGAAACTTGCAACTATATTAGAAGCTTACAAAGAGAGGTTGATGATTTAAGTCTTCGATTGTCTCAGTTGTTGGACACAATTGATGCTGATAGTGCTGAAGCTTCTATCATTAGGAGCCTACTTAACCAATGAATTATATATGACTGCAATTTTCAATAAAAATTAATTATATCTATATGTGACTCTTTTTAGAAAGCCAAAAATATAGTGTAGCACTTTTTCAATTTATTAAGGTTCTTAGTTCTTTAATGTTGTATTGATTTTGGCTAGATGTTTGAGATCCAGGCTTGTAAGAGGCTCATATATATAATGTTAATTTTTTTAACTTACTATTGGTTTGATGGTTTTATTAGTTTTGTTGATAAATAATCTATATCTAAGAATTTAACTTAAGAATTTAAATTGTCACTTATAGTGGGATATTTCTTTCAATCGCATTTTTTTTACCAAAGTTCGAATGTGAGATTTTATTTAAGAGATTCTATTCCAACAAAATGTAATGAATTTTCTTTACACGATCAATTTTTTTTATAGAGATGAATAGTGTTAATTTCTTTATTCCATGTATAAATTATTAATCAAGACATGCTATGTTATGCACATTCAACTGAAAAGTGTTCAATTAAAAAAAGCAAAAAGGTTAATTATAAAATAAAGTGAATACCTAATTTCTTATAATTTAGTTGGTTGCAATCAATTATTTAAAACTATATATTTTTTTTACTTTTTAACTGTTTTAAGTTTTAAATTTATTTTATCTTATAAAAACGTTAACATTATTTTCTAATGGTATATAAAAGAATTTACTAAAAATGAAATAAATATATTTATTCAAAGAATTCATAACATAACATAACGTAAAAATTAATTTATTTAAATTAAATTTTAAATTAAAAACAATAGTTTTTTTAGATAAATTTTTAATTATATTTAAAATCGAAGTAATAGTTATTTATTAATTATTACTAGGCCATGTGTCGGCAAAGTTGGGTTCAAACTATATAATAAAGGCCCAAACCGAATAAACGGTTCCTTATAGTCAATCTAAAAAAGTTTTCTTTAATAACACATATCTGCTTTTTGTATCCCACAACTTTTTCATTAAAATTCTTTTTCTTCTTCTATTACTTACCATGTTTATCTTTTTACATTTCTAAAATAACCATACATACATGGTTCAAGAAGTATACTTTTATTTCTTATGGAAACAAATACACTTTAATTAATTTGAAGTTCACTTTTTGAAAGGTACAAAAGTTGTATTTTTTTCTCTAACGTGTAAATTCAAAATATTTTTGAGGCTATAAAGTTTCTCCTCTAGCCTTTTCTTTTTCTACGTCAAGTTTATCCTCTAATTATTGAACTTAGAGAGGCGTTGAAATTAAGAGTCATATATAGGTATATAATTAAAATGGTTGTACCAAAAATAATAATAATTAAAAGAGTTAAATGAATTTTTTTATCATTGTAAATATACTATATTTTATTTTAATTGCTTTAACATTTTTCTTTAAATAATAGTTGTTCAAATATTTTATGTCAATAATTTTGATATTTTTTTAAAACAATTCATATGTATCACTTAAAATTTTAAATAACTTGTTGGATGTATATTTAGAACATCATAAAAATCTCATCTATAAAAAAATTAAACTTTTTTAACAAATAATGTATTAAATGTTTTTTTAAACTTTTAGTGTTTAAAATTTTATATTTAATTTATCTTTTATTAATAAATTATAGGAGAAATTCTTATAATGATCTATATAAACCCTCTTGTAGACCTTATTTAACTCTAATTAAAATGAATAAAAAAATGAGTCATGAGGTCTAAATGTCTAATGTAGGTCTTTGGGATGATAATACTAATCAACATTTAATGATTCAGAATTTAGCTGAAAGGTAAATAATATTTAATCTATAACTGTTTCAGTCAAATCTTCTTTTATGTATATATTAATTCATTTAAATTTCAAAAATATGATAATACGATACATATTTCATTCCAACTTGTTTTTGTCAAGATTTTGTATGTTCTGACCTCAAATTTGTAATGTTGTTTTTGTCAAGATTTGATTCTTTTCCAACTTCAAGCAGCACTACATATTTTAAAGTTACCATTCGTTTTGGATTTTATGTAAGTTTACAAGTGTGGCTTGGATTCTTGTTGGATTTGATTCTCAGCACAAATGTTACAACCTTAAAATAAACGCTACATTTCTTAGATATTGTCTCTTTCGATTTTGTATAAAATACCACAATTTTATTATTTATAAATTATTTTTAATCTCGATTTTTAAATAATATAAATGTTAATTTTTTTTAACCGGAACAGCAATGTTGAAACAAATCATATATGTAAGAAGAAAACGTGTCAATGTGTTAGACCATGAATTGTTAGGGTGGTACTAAAGTTATCCTTTTAGCATAAACAAGATCATGTACCTTGCTACTGTGCCTAGCTTTATTTTGCAAGTTGTTAGAATTGTTGCCACAACACGCTAAAACATGTCCTGCAAATATAGTTAGGACTTAGGCCCACAAGAAAAGGGACTAAACATTTCTACAAGATCTAATAGAAACATATGATCCACAAACATGTTTGATCCTCTGCTGAAATCAAATGAACACTGTCAAGTTTCTAGAAATTGATGTGTTTTTTTAATCACCACTCGTTTTATATTTCTTCAATATTAATAGATAATGTGTTAATTATTATTGATATCAATTTATTTATAATAATAATTTTTATACTTCAAAAATAATCTCAGTTGTTACTTGAGAATGGATACAATAGAGTCAAGAGTGAGTCGATTCTAATTAGCCAAGAGATTAATTTGTGAAGATGTAATTCAACCTTTAAAGTTAATTTTCTTGGTTGTAGCTCAAGATCATAAACACTGACTATAATGCAAAGCACAATTAAAAAAGAATGGAACAAATGGTATTAGTGCTAAAAAAAGGGCCGAGTCGAAATGGAGGGAAACAAGACCAAATGTGAGGTGTCACGTATACACATGTAATTGTCACATTTACACATACTACTAATAAGTTTAGCCGATTAACGATATTTAAAGTTGAGTCTTTGTAAGTTACGATTATGGTCAATAGAGTGGTACATTATGTCATTTATGAAGACACATAATCATTCAAACAAGTTATATTTATTCATATTTTATCTTTATTGTTAAACATGCTTTCTTCCTTAACATAATCGCTTTATTGTTAAGGAAGAAACTATGTTCCTCGATAATATTGAGGAAGTTATATTTATTCATATTTTCATTTGTGAACATGTTTTATTGTTAAGGAACTCCCAATCGAGGAATATGGTTTCTTCCTTAACATAATCGCTGAAGCAAAATGAAAATCATCGTTAAGAGTTAGAAGCATATTGATCGACTAACTCTTGAGTTCTACAACCCATTTGGCATACATGATGGGACACTACGATAAACATAACAAAAAATTTTAAATTGTCTAATTACGATCACAGTTGATGTACGAACTTACAATTTGAATGAAAAAAAAAAACATGAAATCTTTGCTAGAATCCAATATGAAAGGCCCTTTATGACCAAATGATCCACCTCAACCATTTAGAATGTCAACAAGTGTGGCAACTCAATCGATATTTTGAGGGAAAAGTTTGATTGAGGAGTTGGTGAGATTTTGATTTTTTTTGTTATTTTTGGAAAGAGGCATGTGTGTGAAGGAGGGAGATGAAGTGTTTGAGGCCTAAGGTAGAGTGAAAGACTCGCAAGTGAGTGATATGTGGTAATTGATGAGTGAATTAATAGTTACAAATGGATGTTGACGTTCTATGAAAAGAGCGACTACATGATGCTTTAACTTTTCCAGATATTCTATTTTTTTAAAGATTATAAATACTCTATTGCAACACTTTTTTTAATATTAATTCTTTTGTTGAATAAAATTCATATGAATGATATCATTTTGTACAAGATTAATTTCCAAAGTGTAGAAGCATAATTGATTTTACATAATGAGTTATCCTTAATAAGAAAAAAGAATATATATATAGCACCTTTTAACGCAGATGCTCTAAGCTTCTCTAACAATTTGTTTTTGATACACTATATATATCATGAGGATGAAAACTTGAAGTACCCAAAATAAAAAGCAGCGAACGACGTGACTGGTATTCTAGAGGTTTGGTCATACATGGTCCTAAATTTTAAGGGGCACCAATTTTTTTTTTTATCAAGTGTATACAAACACATTTAACATTCTCGTTTTTTAGGCTGATTAAGGTATTTTTTGAAAAATCCTTGTTATATTAAAATAATTTTAAATAAAAAATTACTCGTTTTGATATTTTTATAAATTAATTTTTGTTGATTCAACTGTCGCTTTTAAAAGGACTGAATGAAGTATTTTATTATATTACCATAAAATATTTTTTAATGTTCGAATCTAAATTAGATATTTAGTTATTTTTAAACTTTTATAAAGTTTCAATCTAAATTTCAGAAATTCTTTAATGAAAATAAATAGCACCAACTTACCATCATTCATAGACAAAAAACAAATTTGTTGCTTGCTACATATATATATATATATATATATTAAGGATCTTGATTTTTAACACGAGAGACCTTGTAATATTTGGATCTTTTAAGGATAAGGAAAAATTTGGTTAGCATCCAAACCAGATTGGCCCTTGACATAGGCTAGATTCAACTGTACTTGTGATTGAATCTTGGAAATTCAAGAACCTTGCATCTCTTAGGATGCACAATATTGAAGTGTTTAAACCCTCTCGTGTTAGAGGTTTTATGCCAACTTGAACAAGACCTATATGAATGAAGTTATAGTTCATGTCAGCGTGTTTTTTGAGCGTTTTAGAGGAAATAAGATTTATTGTTTTAAATGGGTTAGAAAGAGTAACATCTCGTTCCTCTGTTTTGATAACATAGTCGGTTTTCAAAAGATTTTTGAAAAGAATAGATACATAGACCTCATCTTTTTTGATTTTTGGGATTTGCCAATTGTTTATGGATTTTTGGAAGTCTTCAATAGTGATTTCTTCACTATTGATGGGTTCTCTTTTTTCTGAGAAGTTTTGGGTAAAAGGAGATGAGAAAGAAGAAGCTCTACAAAAGAGATTATCCATATTTAAAATTTTGTCTTTTTATTTTGAAGAAACTTTCAAGGATTAACTGCCCTTAAACGCTTGTTCGTCGGCTTGACACGGGACTTACAACCCAGAAACTATTATTCTTCAAGATAAACTTTCAAGAATTTTAAATATTTATAATCAATTTTATATATCCTATTCCCCCCAAGTCTGATACCAACGAACGTCCTAGATAGATATTTGTAAAATTATTCTATTGAAGGATATTTCGATTATCCTTTTCAGAACTTTCACTTGGGATTTTAAAAGGAGCAACTTCTACTGGTTTTTCAGGATGCGTTATTATGATTTGTCTCAAAGGTGGGTGCATATATATATATGATCTTGAGAGTGAAGTTATGTTTCAACAATTGAATAAAAATCAAGTTTTATAATGTTGCGTTCTTGTATAACATTCCACTGTTTTATAATGTTTACATATCTTATAAAATAATATTATTCATCTCTATTATTGATATCTTATAAAATAATATTATTCATCTCTATTATTGTATCATCTACTAAGAGGAGTTTTTTTAATTTCAAATTGTTAAAGTAAAATATTTATTATGTTACCATAAAATATTTTTTTTATGTTCCAATCTAAATTAGACATTTAGTTATTTTTGAACTTCTATAAAGTTTCAATCTAAAATTCAGAAATTCTTTAAAGAAAACAAAAAGCACCAACTTACCATCATTCATAAACAAAAAAACAAATTTGTTACTTGCTACATGTAATTATATATATGATCATGAGAGTGAAATTATGTTTCAATAATTGAATAAAAATCAAGTTTTATAATGTTGAGTTCTCGTATAACATTCCCCTGTTTTTTAATGCTTGCATATCTTATAAAATAATATTAACTATTTTTATTACTGTATCATCTGCTGAAAGTTGTTTTTCGAATTTAAAATTGTTAAAGTATTATTTACGATCTATAATGTTGTAAAATAAATTTAATAGTTTTGAGTTGACTTCATCTAACATGATTTTTTAAAAAGTCTTGATTGTAAATAAATTATTAATGATTTTGCAATAAATAAACGTTAGGAGGATGATATTCAAATTATATTGAATGTTACTATTACATATTAAGACAAATAAGTATATGTATAACTAATTTTATTATAATTCAAGTTTGGGTGGTCCAAATTGTCATCACTTGGAAGTTAATATTTGCATAGCATGTATACAAAAATGACATTTGCAAAATAGTTAAATGATATCCTTGAGATTATTTTAAAATATTTATCAGTGTCATTTTAATAAATAAGTTTTACATTTTAATTTTTTTTAAAAGATAGTTGAATGACCCGTATATATTGTTAATATAAAAATTAGTTTATTTTAACATTTAATATGAGACATCTATTTCATACATCTTTTAGGTCTAACAAGTTGTTTTTTATTAAAAAAAACTAATACTAATTCATTTAAATTAGTAGAAATTACATCAATAAAAAACAATACAATTTAAAGTCTTTAAAATCTGAAAGGATAAATATGCAAATAAGCTAACAACACCTAAGTTAACTGCTTAAAAATAGCAAAGAGCCTACAAATGTGACAACTTACAAATATGAAGAAAAAAAATCAAGTGTTTAGAATACACATGTCTTCAGAGTTGTAATATTGACAATATCAAAGTAAGTGATTGAATTTGTATTAGATCGAAGTTGAGATATCAATTTAAACAGAACAAACATTACAACAAGATGAAAAGATAAAACGACATACTAAGATGACGAACACAATAGTACACTAAAACAACAAAATCAAACAAAAACAAAAACAAAAGAAAAAAACAAAAGAAAAAATAATTATGTGTAAAAATCATCTATTTAAATAAAAGAAAAACACAATTTAAAACTATGATTCTATACGAAAAATCAATGATAAATCACCTTTCTTTAACGAGAAAAAGAAAAAAGAAACGATCAAGTGGGAGGCAACTATGTCTGGGTCTAACAAGTTTTAAATAAGACTTTTTTTAAATACATAAAAACAATTGGTCTTACAAAAATAAATTTGTATTTATTACACACACTTATATATCAATCTTTCTTATTTTTAAGATATACAATAAAATTAATTATTTATCTATTTTAATGTATTACTTTTAAATTGTAAAAAATAAACATAAAAAAGTAGTGGCATAAACTTGATTTCAACCATGGATAAAAGATTCAAAAAGCTGACAATTTACCAATTGAGTTAACAAATACCAATAAACAAATTGGTTATATAATTAAACGTCAAATAAGGTTTTATTCCTTTAGTATTTGAAAATTTTATTTTTAGTTTCTATAAAAAAATCATATTTTCTAGTTCATATAAATAAAAAGCGTACAAAATATAAGTATACAAAAATATAAATCTAGAAGTTGATTTTTGATATCACTTTTAACGAATAAATTTTTTATTATTCAAAAAGACCACCATTTTACTACTAAACTATGGTGTAAATTTTTATTTTGATTCTTAAATATGAGTCTAGTCTTTGGAGGTATTAAAATTACATATAATACATAAATATGTTTTTTTTATTAATCACTTTAGTTAGTGAATATGTCTTTTGTTAGTTTAATTCTTAAATGGATATATCTTTATGTTAGTCAATTTAGTTCCTAAAATTACGAAGAAAAGAGTAATTTGAGAATATGTTAATAATTCCATTATATTTATGGAATATAATGATAGGGCATTTAGGTTTAGCCGTTGTTTGATGTGTCTTGGGGTAAAACGTTTTAGTGGCTGATATGTATAAGTTGGGTTGGACTTTGGTGGAATTGACGTCGTAATCTATTTGAGTGGGAGGAGAATTTAATGACAGATTGTGTTGCGTTGTTTGCTTTTGTTCATTTGCAAGATGAGGTTACGTATGTGTGACATTGGAACAAATCACATAACAACATATTTTATTAAGGAGTTGTATCATGCAAAACTCTGATGAAGAATTGTCCAACTTGTGTGAGATTATGTAGAACAAGATGATTTCCTTAAAGGTTTCACTCTTTGCTTGAAGACTTTTGCAAAATAAGTTACCCACCAAGGATAATTTATTGTCTCGCGGCATCATTGATAATTCCTCTATTTTATCCATTGGTGGACGTGATCCGGAGAAATCTAGTAAAAATTTGTTTTTTGATTTTCCAATATTTGGATCGCTGTAGGGCTTATTGCTTGAGTTGTTAGGCATTCAAGATAGCTTTCTCTAAATGTTGTCATAGTTGATGCTCAAGATTTTTGTGGGTTTGGTGTTTTTACCAATTTTAATCTTTTTTAGTTGGTTTGTGTTGAAAATGAGGAATCATATTATTTTTCACGAGAAGTCAGTTAAATTTCTTAATTAGTGTTGGCTCAAATAAAAAGGAAAAACATTTGGTTATGACTTTCATCAATCTTGGTCAAATCTCTTGTATTATTTATCATTTTATTAGAGATATTTCTTGGGTGATGTAATGTAAGCATTTGGTTCATTCTTAATTTTCTCTCATTTTAAATGATTGAGGATATTTTGTATAACTTCTTGTTTGGTTGGTTTTGATACATCTTGTGCTCATAATTCTTTTATTTAATATACTAATTGGTTGTTTCATAAAAAAAAAAAAATGATAGCACGTTACATATTAAAGACCATATTAAATGTATATTTTGTTAGCCAATTCGATCTATAAAATTAATAACATATAAAAGAATAGAAAATATTTTAAATTTAAATACATTCAATTATTATAATAATTATATCTTTCGACTCACACATATATTTAAATTGAAATTGTTTATTATTTTGATTCATTCAATAATTATAAAAGAGTATGAATCTAAATAGAGAAATTTTGAATTGAAAATTGAAAATTGTATATTGTTTCTCTTAGAAACATATATTTTGTCCTCTACGATATCAAATTTCTAGTTTTGAAATGGTAACAAATGTCCTAAGACATTTGTTAGCAATAAATAATTGTTATTAGACACCTTCAATGATGCTTTAAATGAAAAAATAGTGTATTAATACTATCAAAATTTTAATTAATAGTTAAGTTAATTTTTCACTAAGTCATCTATATTTGCATTCATATATTGTTTATTAAAAATTGATTAAATTAATAATACTAGTACATTTATTTATATGATTTAGTCTTTAAGGATTATATAAGTTGTTTTCATAATTAAAAATTTAATTAAAAATCATAAAAATCAAAAGAAATTTAAATTAAAAAATTAAAAGTTTGATGGTATTAAATTTATAATCTGATCAACTAATTAATTAAAGTAATGTTATTCAATTATTTGTCAATTTATTAAATAGTACCAAAACATATTAATTTATAAATATAAATATATAATACTTAAGGATAAATTAACTCAACTAACAAATATCAATATTGTTAAATTGAACATATATCTAAATGGTGATAATTACACCATGTTATCTATAGATAAAAAAAAATACCAAAAAAATTCATCGTTTGTTATTATTTTATTTTATTGAGTTCTCCTTATTATCCTATATTCCATCTAATCACTGTTATAAGTAAGAAAAAAAAATTGTCTTAAATCTTGTTCACAGTTATAAATAAAAATTAACTTCTTTCTACTCGTTGAATACTAATATTCATAATATATACTTATTTTAAAAGAAAAAATTTAATATGAATATTTGACATTAAAAAATAATTTGATAAATTTAAATTATATTTTATATAAAATTTTAAAAATAAATTACAGGTAACTAATTTTTGAAATATCAGTAAAAGTAATTATTTTTATTTATAGTTACCGGAAAGAGTATTTCTTTGGAGATTTTCTTTGCTTCTTTCAGAAACAAAATCTATGCCACGAAACCAGATTCCTAACCAATCAAATTTAAGAAACATTCAACCACCAAGAATAAGGGCGTAATAAGTTTAGCTTTTGACAACGCTCTTTCGCCAACAAATCAAATCACGCGCCAAATTGATTAAAAATAAACATGTTTTGGCATATCTTTTTTTTGTCTTTAACCTTTTAAAAGAATGAATAAATTTTAATGATTCAGAGTTGACTGAAGTAAGTATAATTTCGTCGGTGTTTATTTTAGTTAAAATTTAAATTGAAATTTTTTCGATTAATTTGTTTAAGCTAAGTTTATTAGTTATTTAAATTTATTTATTTAATTACATTATTTTGTATGTTTTTTCTATAAGCACATTATACTATTTCCTTTTTAATATACATAGGGATTGTGCAAATGATAAATGGTAACATTCGCGATGTTATTTCTTCTATATAATGCTTTTACACTTTATTCTTTTATTAAAAAAAAAAAATTTGATATTATTAATTTTTAGTAAATGATAATATATATGTTATATGAATTTATTAAAATACAATAATATTTTTAGTCATATATGTTTAGTTCAATTTTTGTTTAGATCTTTTAAGTTTATTTATTTATTTATTTTTTAATATGATCTTTTAAATTTTATTGTGTTTATACTATTAGTTTGTGAGGTATATTAAATTATGTACATAATTTTTAAGTTTGAAAAGTGGAAATTTTCTCGAATTATTATCATAAAATATTAAGATCTGATTGAAATATTGGAATGAGTTGACAGTATAAGTTATGTTGTACATGAAAGAAGTTAAAAATATTAATTACGTTGATACAATTTTATGTGTGTTTAAATTCATGTTGATAAAATTAAAAAATATAGACATTTTATAAGATTTAATGAATATTTTCTGAAGAATTAGTATGAACGACGTATTGTTATAATATTTAATAGAGTTTGTGATTATGAAAAACTTTCAATTAAAATAATTATTATAATTATTGTCGAAATTAAAATAAAGAATTAATTATATAAATAAAATATAAATTAAAAAACTAAATCATAATAAAACAAACTTAAATCACATAAGCTGGAATTGAGTTAAATTCAAAAGATTATTTATGCATTTTTGTATAATAATTAATATGATTTCTCAAAGACAATATTTTTTAAAAAAAATAGTCAAAAGAATATTTAAAAGAAAGTGTTATCTAATATGGAATTTTGACTTAATGTTATTTTTTTGACTGAAATTTATTTGATTGGATTGAAGGAAACTTTCCCTTAAAACCGATTAAAATAAAAGTACACACATGCATATAAAATTAATACTTAATGAGTACATTTTGGCTGCAATCAGAGTAAGACATTTATATAAGTTGATAGTTTTCCTAATTAACAAAAGATGTGACGCGCGTGGGATTCCTTAATAATCTTTTTCGTTAATCACGTTTGCGTTTTGATTGGTTATTAAGCGCTATCTATGCCCTCACACACTCACTTTCCCTTCTTTGCTTCTCTTCTCTTCTCTTCTCACTTCCTTCACTTCACTAACAACAATTCACTTGTGATTATTGCTTCTCTCTTTCAAGGTACTTTTCTTTTCAGTTATTCTATTTTCTTCAACCTCTTTTGTTTTCTCATTTTTATCTTTTTTTATTTTATTTTTATTTTATTTTATGTCTCTTACTTATGGATTAAAGCAATATTTTTTTATGTTGTTTTCATCAATTTTGCATGTGGGATTTATGATTTTGATGGTTTGGATTTTGTTAGAGTAGCAATTGTGGTTCAAAAGAAAATAGTTAAATAATTGTAAATAAGAACACAAAAGTTTGATTACATAGTTTGGCCAATTGTGTTCATATTTTTGATTGTAGAGCAACTTTTGTAGTATTTGTGATTTTTGATATTTTGGATTTTAATCATAGAGTCACTTTTGTACAACAGAGCCACTTTCGTAGCATCTTTTGTAGCATCTGGGATTTGTGATTTTGATATTTTGGAATTTATCTAGTTGGATTTTGTTAAGTGTAGCAAACGTGTTTCTAAAGATAACAGATAAATAATCACAAATAAGTACACAAACAATTTATCACAGACTTTGAACAATTGTGTCTACGTCTTCTATAGCAGAGTGTCTATTGTAGTTTTTTTATTATACTATTCTTAGAATGCGGTGTTTAATTGTGTGTTTGGTTTCACTTTTAGATAAAGCAAAATTGATTCTAGAGGTATAGAATTGATTTTGACATATTAGGTTGTTATCTAGCTGTATTGATTTTGCTCGAAGAATTGATACAGACTTGAAGCTGGAATTTGTAGCCTTTGTCTCTAAAATTGATTTTTAGTCTTGATATATCATTCAGCGCACTTTTACATGAATGTATCCAAACATAAATCACTTTACCTTGAATTCACTTTTAGCCAAAATCAATTTTACGGAATCAATTCATTCAAAATCAATTTTTGTCACTGTAGCACCATACATACACAATTCTTCGGTGTCCAGTTATCAGTGAATATGGTGGACTACTACTACTATGATAAAATAAGAAATGAAACAATTGAAACAATAAGGTTATGTGATTATTATGGTCATCAATATGTTAAGGTTGAAAGTGAGGCTGATTTGTGCTAGGGACTGTTACATTCTTTTGAATTCTATATATCTGTATTAGATCAAGTGAATGTTCCTAAATGATGTTTATAAAGTTTTCTATCCTTCACTGTAATGATTATTTGTTGTTTATCTTCATTGTTTGTTCCAACAACAAATGGAGAAATAAAAGAGAAAAGCAAATATTGACCTTTTTATTATCAGTTTCTAAAGTCACAAACGTGTTCTTTGCATGATCACTTTCTTTTGTTCATATCAGGTGTCAAATTTTTTACTTGCTTTGCTTTCTGCAGGTTTGTGGAATCTGGTTCTGTTTTTCGATTTTTTTGTGTGTTCAATAACTTGGAAATTATGTATCCTGGTGGTTATACTGCTGAAATTACAAACTTATCTCCAAGAGCTACAGAGAGTGACGTGCAGAGTTTTTTTGGATACTGTGGTGTAATTGAGCGCGTTGATGTGATTAGGTAATTCATGTTACTCAATCTTATTTACTGGTAAAATTTCTTCAAAGTCAAAATTGAATCTTGGCTAGATTGAACTTTAATGTCATTGGTACTATTTTTGAAATGCATTTTCCATGTAAAATTGCATTTTTGAAAAGATTTATAATGCCTTCTATAATGGTAATTTTGTTAGTAGAAATGCAAACAATAAACTAGAAGTAAACATAGCCATATTTTTTCTAATTAATAACAGTTAGCAGGCTTATCCATGTCATGTAAACTCAACAATGTTCGACAATTACTAGGATGCCGATATAAAATATTTTTTGAAGATGTTTATAATTTGTTCTTCGACTTTATTTTATATATATCTTGTAAGTTGAAATGTTAGTTTACCTCATAGTATTTATGAAGAATTCTTGGAACTAGTTCAAAAAATAACCTTTTTTATCATTATACAGATCCAGTGAATATGATTCTACTGCATATGTGACTTTTAAGGATGCTTATGCCCTGGACACTGCATTATTGCTGAGTGTAAGTCTCTTACCAACTTCATACATAATCAATATCGTTGTTCATTTCAATTATTTGTGTGCTACTTAGATATTTTGAAATCTTTTTATATTTTGTTTTACTTTGATGTAGAAAATGATTGTATTTTGTTCATGGATTGTTGAAGTTCAACATCTAAACAATGATAAATACAATTATTGGATTTTGTCCTATCCAAGTATAGCTCTACAGCTGGTGAATATTATTATATGTTAAATTTCAATTCTGTTACGGGAGAATCCGAGTTTGAATCCTGATTGGAATAATCATTGGCTAAACTTTACTTACCTCGTGACCGAACTCCAGATTATTATCCCATGGGAACCAAAGGGTTAAGACCAAAAAGAAACGGAGATTTTTTTTAAAGTTAATATTGTGATATTTGTGCCTGTTCAATTCATTTCATCTTATTTTGTTGCAGAGCATTACCTATCCTGGCACTGTCCTAGTTAGAATTTGTTTGCTAATGCAAATATTTTTGGTTCAATTATCTTTCAGGGATCGATGATTTTGGATCAATACATTTTCATTTCGCGCTGGGGAGCGTATACTGATGACAGTAATTGGAACAGTCATACATCAAACCATGAAGACAGTATTTCATGCCCAAAAGTATGTATGAAATCCTTCTTTAGAAAGCTCTCTTTTAGTTTGACCAAAGTGAGAATTTAAGTTTTTTCTCTATAAATTTTCAGAAATATTCATATTCCATGCTATCAATTTTAGATAACCGTTTGATACAGTTGAATAGACATTAGAAAGTATACACTGCAAATAAATTAAAATTCATTGAATCGGTATCGTCGAAAAGCGGCTGTAACTCTATAGCATAGTTGAATTTGAATAAATTGTTTTTGTTCCGCGAAATGCTATTTAGTACAAAGTGTTATCAAATAGCGGTGCTATAGTATTGGAAAAAACCAAGTCCCTCGTTGGATATAGATAGAGCTCTAAAAGAGTTTATAAAAAGTGGCAACTCTCACCTTACAAGCCGGTTTTGTAGGGATAGTTAGGTCCAATATAAAGACCTAAGATATAGCACGGTAAGATCAGTAGAATTGGAACAAAACACTATTTTTCGCGATATGCAATTGACAGCATTGATTTGAATATAATACAATGTGGTAAATTTACGAATTGAATTGGATAAACATAATCACAAGTTTTTGTATCTCCTAGAGGCATTTCACAGATGTGATTCCCTCCTCCCATAAGAAAACTGAAACACAAAACCGACATGTAGTTATATTTAATCACTTACTTTTCTCAAATTATTACCGGATAGTGTCGTGTCCGGTGTCCGTGTTTGTGTTAGTGTCTTAGATACAAAATAATAGAAAGACATAAAGGCATTTCATATCCATGAAGATATCTAAGTACTATTAAATATTTTTTGAAAGTAGTACTACTAAAATTTGATATTCATGGAATGTGTTACATAATTTGATCAGGATACATGTCAACCATTGTTTTCTTTTCAATGATTTTTTGCCTCTCCCAAGAGTTACTTACTCATCGGTTTCGCAATATATTTTCGTTGATAGTCTGTAGAATATGGTGACACCATGAGTTAGTGAGGCAAGTTCAATGCATTATCTTGATTCATAGCTTCTTGTTGTCAGACCTATTTCAATTGACTTATTTTAGTTTATCTATTGGCACAAACACTTGCTAGACTATTTGAGAGAGCTTATGTAAATAGCTTATAACATGGTCATAAGTTGTTATCAGCTTATTTTCGTTAGCTACTCTTAATCACTTATGTGATAAATACTTATGTTGTAAGCGTTTAATAAAGTTGTTTTCCTTAACAGGATATTCACATGGATAAGCTTGTTTCTTCCCCTGGAGAAGCACTAATTATGGCACAAGAGGTTGTCAAAATAATGGTAGCTAAAGGATATGTGCTCGGCAAAGATGCATTTGTGATGGCAAAATCTTTTGACGAATCGCGCAATGTATCATCTACAGCAGCAGCCAAGGTTTATGAACTCAGCAACAAAATTGGGCTGACAGAGACCATAAATTCAGGTTTTGAAACTTTTAAATCTGTTGATGAAAAGTATCATGTTACCGATATCACAAAATCAGCCGCAACGGTAACGGGGACAGCAGCTATAGTTGCGGCAACGGTTACAGGGAGAGCAGCTGTGGCAGCTAGTACTGCTATAGTGAATAGCAGCTATTTTGCAAAAGGAGCTCTTTGGGTTTCTGATATGTTATCCCGTGCAGCGAAATCGGCAGCCGATTTGGGTCAGCATCAAGATAAATGAAACTCCAATTGTTTGTGCATCCTTTTAGAAATAAGAAACTTGGTTGAGTTTCTATTTGTATATTGAATTTCGTCTTGTCTATTTTTGTATTCACTCGTTTTGCTGAGTTCAATTACTATGTATTCACAGCTTAACGTTTTGAATGGATGAATAGACAATTTGTTCGTTGAAATTATAATCAATGGTAAAATTATTTTCTGATTTTACGAATTAGCACGTTCTTAAAATTGTAGCACATCACTCGTAAAGCTCTCCTTGTTTAGTTGTCATGTTACATGGAACATAACATGACACATTGAATGAAGATGTGGAAGTCTACGTGGACTCCACATCACTGTCATATCTAAAAGGTTAAAATTGTTTATCATAACTTGTTGGGTAAAAGATTAGGAGTTATTTTCTCAAATTATTTTACCCTAACCATAATCCAATAAAAAATCACATCAAATGATGTTGAAATGTGACACTTTCGTTCACATAAATGTGAAATTTACGATAAATGTTGCATCTTCATTTAATATGTCATATCATACTCTTTAAAGATTGAACTTAATAGATGAATCTTTTTTACTGATATGTTACAATTTCATAGATGAAATTGCTAATTCGAAAAAGTCAAAAACTAATTTATTCGATAATTATAATTTTAGAGACGAAATTGTTTTTCCACTCACTTTTTATTTACATAAATATCTTCAATTATATTTTACGATGTAGTTATTTGTGCAAATAATTTAAGATTTAGGAAATAGTGTTACAACCTAACATTATGATAAAGATATAGTTATTAAACTCTTATAGTTAAGAAACTCTTTTTCTTTTTTATAATAGTTAAGAAACCCTTTGAAACATGAAAAATAATAGTACCTCCAAATTTACTTAACTAATGCCATTACTTTGTTGCATCAACAAACTTTTCATGCTGCCAACACACTTAGTTGTTACTTAGTTTCAAAACATAAGGTGACAATGATTTACATAATAACATGCTAACTACTTTCTAATATTTTAATGCTACATCTAATTCCTTGCCAACTATATTGTGTTGCTTTTTTAGGCATCATAGCCAACATATCTCATTACAAACTATTTATTCATTCCCTTTACAACCTAACCACTACCTTGCCGTGACTGACCTACTTTTGTTTCAATAATAACAAGTTATATGGATTGATAAATAATATTATTTATCAATGTTTCTTTCACTCATTGGCCTTAAATCTTGCAAAAGTAGGAAATAATAAATCATACTTTGTAAGTTTTTGTACAATAAGCATGTTGTTTAATAGCTTATGTGGGCTTGATTTTGTAGGCTTGTTATGTGAATGAGTAGTGTAGAATGTGATATCTTTTGTATCCATAAAAACAATATGCTAGTTGCAAATGCTTTAATTTTGCTTTTGTTTTTTTTACCTACTTTCACTTTGCCCTCGCTACTAAAGAAACACATGTTTTTGGAAGTATACTTTCATCAAATAAATTATATGAAATTGTATTTTCAGATGACACAAAATTATTAATTTTTTTATTTTAGTATTCAAATCTAAAGTCATATTTGAGATGGTGAAATTTTTGCCTTTTCATCGTTAGTTTCATTTTCTAGATAACTATCATTAGATTTTTTTCTATAATAATATTGATGAATAGGTATGGATATAAGATAAGTTTGACGGTTTAGATAGAAAAATAAAACAGCGGAGTGATAACAGAGTTTCAAAGTTTGATTTTCACTTCCAACATATACTAACAAATTAATAATTATGATACTAAACATTCACCGTTTTCAAAAAAATATTGATGTATAGATTTTATTGTCTAAATAAATTTATTTTAAAAAATATTGATGTATATATTTTATTGCCCAAATAAATATATAAGGATAGGATGATGCCTTGGACAAAAAAAATATTTGTAGTCCTCATAAATTGGACAAAATGTTAATTTTGTTCTTTGTGAAAATTTATTTATTTTGCTAAAAAAAATTTATTAAATAATATCATTATCGCTAAGGATTAATACATAAACCATTTTGAGTATTCTACATCTAACATTATCCACCACATAAATATAAGCAATTGACATTTGTATCATTTAAGCATTGTAATTGTCATCTACCACCAACCACCTAAATGGATTATGATTTTGATTGGTCGGTAAGTGATATATTGCCTCTTTAGAATTTCTTGCCTCTAGGTTCATTCATTTCACAAACACATGAAGATATATTATTAATAAAGGACACAATTAGGTAAGGAAAAAAAGTTTGCTTCTTTTTGTCACAAATCATTTGTATTATTTCATATGTTTCTTAGTTGTGTATTCTTTAGTAAATGGCAAGATATTGATTTATACAATAGTTTTAAATTGTGGACTTTAAATTAAATATTGAATCGACAAATATTTTTAAATTATAATTTAATAATTTTAATTTGGACGAAATTGTGGTCAAATCACTCAACTAACTAAAGAGTAGACAATATAGATTTACAATTTAATCAATTGTGGTCTAATTTAATTTGTTTTAATAAAATTAACTAGGTGACTCAAATGTGGTACATACTTTTAATGATCAATAATTATGATAATACAAAGTTTGAAAAACCTTTTCAAATTTCAAGAGTCCCATTGGAAGAGTATGGCATAGCCTATAGTGATACCTGAAAGTCAAAATTAGTGATTCATCAAAGATGTGTTGTGGACCATCTGGCCTAACCTAACTGTGTTGTTTTCTTCTTAGGAGTTCAGAAATTCAAAAACAAAGGGATTTAGATTCCTCTAATTTAATTTTTTGAAGAAAAAGTTACTTTTGAGTAATTAATCTCATAACTATTAGCAAGTAGTTAGGTATAATCTAGAAGTGTCAAGAAAAAGATGAATGATGGTAGATCGATTCAAGGATAATAAGATCATGATAATATTTAATTTAAATTTAAAAAAATAAAGTTTTATTTTATAAAAAATATCGTATTTTATTAATTTTAAAATTATAATTTATATTATTTCAATAAATATTAAATTGGTTGATATTATAACTAATTAAAAAAAATTTACACAAAATCAATTATATTATTTTAACATATAAGTTTGTATTTTAATTTTAAAATATCTAAAAAATAAATTATGAAAAAAATTTAATAATTTTAGTAAAATACTGTTATGAAATTTAAAAATTTTAATCTTAAAATTTTTCTGAGACTTTTATATATATGTTAGATCTACCCTAGAGTCATATATATATGTGACTATATGAATTGGTACCCGTGCTACAAACTACTTTAATTTTTTTGATAGTTAATATAATTTCCTTCATAACAAGAGTCAAAGATTAAACTTTGACCAATTAAAGTATCTAAACTTTTTACCATTTAAATCAACCACATATCAATGATTTCTTTAATTTTAAAGGTAAATAATTGATATTAACTACTATTTCTGTCTCATAATATAAACAAATTTAGTTAAAAAAATAAGACTATATAATTTAAATTTTGAATCAAATTACATTTATTATTTTTCTTCTCATTTTTGCTTATATTATAAAATAGAGATAATAATAAATAAAAAATAAACATAAACATTTGATAGTCTACTATATTTTCTTGATAAAGTAATCTTCTACTATATTAAAATCATAAAAGCCATCTTTAAAGAAACAAAAGCAAAATTTACTATAATTATTTTAGGAATTGATAGTGGAGATACTTAAATATACATAGCTTTTCCTTCAAAGAAACATTATTTTGACTCAATCACAAGTCTCTCGCCGAAGTTGACCCAAGACAATGTCTACCTAATATGTTATTTTATGTCCAACTTAATCTTAATTTATAAAAATAAAAAAATAATAAAAAAAACAAAGAAAATTTAACTAATAATTGGACTATTTTTAAAAATGAATTGTAAGTAAGTTTGAATCTGAAACATCATATCCTTATTTAACTAAGAATCAACGGGTTAATAAATAAAACAAAGAAAATGTGAGAAACTGGGAATGATGTTCTATAAAATAATATAACCTGAAAACAAATATAAAATGAAACATGTAAGGCATAGAATTAATAGATAATAACATAGGAAACACTTTCATTTAAAAATTAATTTGTTCATTCTTCACTAACCATTAAGCAATGTATTTTAATAATAATAATCCAATATAAAATGAAGAGCTAGAAAAGGTGTGCCAACTACTAATCATTTTAACTCGTGCAATGGCCAACATATGATAACTTATAGAAGGACAATCATGGTTTTGATTGCATATTTTCATTGTGTAATATTCAGATATAAAACACCACACTAATATCAACGTATTAATCTTAATAATAATTTAAAAATAAAAGTAATTAAATATTATTAAATGTGTCAATATCAAACATAACATATATCAGACATTAGACACTCGTTAACATATATCAGACACTAGACACTCGTTCAATTTAAAAACGTTCATACTAAATTAACTACAACAAGTGCATTATGTAATTATCCCCTTGCAGATTCAATTTCAACTCTAAGCCAATAAATCATTCAATTAATTCCACAATGTAGTTATGGTTCTAAATGTTACAACTTATAGATCAAATCACCTTTGAAATTTCAGAAAGGAGAAAACATTAAAAAAAGAAAGCAAATGCTACTAAGTTTAACTTTGTATTTGTGATTCTCTTTTGCAATTCTTTAAGATTTTACATGAAAGGAAATTGTATACAAATTTTTCTCTCTTTTTCTGAAAAAATGGAAATGAAAAGTATACACTTTGCAACAAATTACACTGGCTGTGCAGAGTGAGTGATAAGAACATGTTATTCACTCTATCCATCATATCATATCAAAGACTCAACTATACACAAAACCTCACCAAAAAATACAAAGTACCCTCAATGATAAAAACTCAAAATTTGATTCCAATCAACTAAGTAAAATGTAACTTGAAGCTTAGTTTTAAACTGCAGTTTGCAATTCATAATAGTTTCACAACCACAATTTCGACTATCGACAGCATTTTCCTGCAATATAAAGTTTTGCAGTATAACGTAACTGCATCTGCAATTCAAAACCACGACTAGTAGCAACACACGGGGCAGCGAATTAGTCCATTTTCATTACAATCCGGGCACCGTTCAAATCCATACTCGCCTGCTTCACCACCATCATCACATTCTTCTTCTTCTTCATCACCACCACCTTCAAAGTAAATTTTACAACTTCCAAAACAAGTTTCACAAGGAACAAACCTTATATCACCACAATTCTCACATTCTTTATCATTCTCCTCAATTTTCTCACAACAATCCAACAATTTCTCAAGCTTCCCATCTTCATGAAGTTTTTTAATTTCCTCAGCTCCACCTATGTAATCTCTACCAACAAAAATTCTTGGCAATCCTCTTCCACTATACAAATCACCCAAAAGCTCTTTTAACTCATCCTTGAATCCCAAATGCATAGAAACATCTCTCTCATCAACTTTCACTCTTAACCCTCTAAGAATCATCCTCACTTGACAACAATCTTCATAAGTTTTTCTCACACCTCTTAAGCTTGTAAAGTACAAAACAACCTTGTTCTTCTCACCAACCTTAACATCCATAACAAAAACATCATCTTTCATTTTCTTTTCCTCTAATGAAGCACTACTTTTAATCCCTTGTAGATGAAAAGGACTATTAGGAGATAATTGTTGTAAGGACTTTTTGAATGATGAAATCACTTCTGGATCAAAATCTGTTATTGAAGGGTTGAGTTTTGATTCTTCTTCTGTCATTTCAAGCCACATTGGTTTAGGAGAAGAAGTTGCATTCGAGTTTCGCGGATCAACGTAGAAACCAACATCATCATTGACATCAAAAGAGAAACTTTTGAAGTGATTTGGTGATCTAAAAGGACTTATATCTTCAAGACCTTCCATTAATTCCCATGTGTTGATGGTTTCCGGTTCGCCGGGTGGTGTTCTTGTTGGTGTCATTGGAATCACTTTTGTCAACTTTTCTTCAATCATGTTAGACCAAGATTTAGCTTCCATCAACCCCATTGAAAATTGTTTCACTTTATCATCATCTTCACTTTCCAATTCTTCCCTTTTCTCTTTTTCCTTTTCCCTTTTGAGTTTTTGCAATAAAGTTTCATTATGAAACCTGAAACTTTCATTCTCCTCAAATTTCCCATTGGAAAACTTGAAATCATGAATACTATTTGAAGATGGGGAATTGAGTTTGAGAGTCCCTAATGTTGTTGAAGTGAGTGCCACAATATGGTAACCATCTTCTTCATCTTCTTCAATTTGTGGTTGGTGATGAACATGCATTGAATAACTTCTTGGAGCTGGTGAATAAGGAGTTTTGCAATGTTTACATCTCTTTTGCTTGGAATTTGCACAACCCATTATCAATAGAAAGTGAAATCTGAAATTATCAATGATAAAAATTCAAACTTTGATTGATTTAATATTTTGGGTCATAAATGATGGATAAAGATGAAATGGGATCACAATTCACAAACCCATTGAAATTTGAATTGATCAATGATAAAAATTCAAACTTTGATGATTTGATTTTTTGGGTTATAAATGGGATCAAAATTCACAACCCCATTATCATTGGAAATTGAAATTTGAATTGATCAATGATAAAAATCCAAACTCTGAGAACTTTATTTTGTGGGTTATAAATGGGTAAAGGTGAAATTGGATCAAAATTCACCAACCCTATTATCACTGGGAAAAAATGGAAATTTGAATTGATCAATGGTAAAAAATTCAAACTTTGAGGTTTTAATTTTGTGGTTAATAAATGGATCAATCTGAAATGGGATCAAAATTCAGAAAACTGAAATTGGTTTATTGAATGCTAATTTGAGATGAGAAAATTATCATCAACAATTCAAAGAACAAACAAAACAAAATTTAAGGTATCTTTGTAACAAAACAAAGAACAAAGGAACAAAGATCTTAGAAACAATTTCAAATTAGAATTAAGAAACAACTTGTGTGAAAAAGTGAAGAAGGTTAGAAGAAGATTCTGAAAAGGGAAACAAGAATTGAGAAAATGGGAAAATGAATTGAAAAGTCAAAAGGAGGAGGGTGAGAGATGAATGAGAGAATTCGTTGATTCAACAATGAACCCCACACGCTCTGGTATCTCTATTTTTGAATTTGAGAGAGAGAAACGACAAAGTCTTCAAAGAACAGTAGTTGCAAAATACTAGGATGACAGTTCAGTTTACTTTTATTTATACGACGGATTATGAAATACGAAACATAGACAAAAGTAACATTTTCATTAAAAACAAAAAGATAAGAGTAACATTTTTTTTTTAATAATTTGTATATATTAATCGTATAAAGAAATTTTACACGTTTAATTAATCAAAGTCAATAGATCATTTATAATTACTTTTAAATATGAATGGTTGTGATGCTTTGGTAATATAGATTTTTTTATAATAATGTATGGTAATTAATCTAAAAATATATATGAGTAACATTAAGAAATAAACAATTTAGAATTTAATTTGTATACATTGAACTAATAAAAATATTTTATATTGTTAATCAATCATAATCATTATTCTTTGACTTTTATTTTAATTATTTTAAAAGTATAAAATTTTTACAATGTATAAGAATTAATATCTAATTTTTATGAGCTTAACTCTTATGCATTTATCATGTAACAAGTTTTACATTGTCAGGATATCACAGTTTCATTTGTGGAGATAACTTTAGTTGTAGTTTTAATAAAATTAAATATATTTATTAATCTAACGGTTGTGATTAACTGACAAAAAATAAAAACTTTTTATACACAGAATATATATAAATTAAATTCATTTTTTATATTAAATTTTTTATATAAGTAGAAATAAAATAAACATTTTATTTTGCTGAAGAAACAAAAATACCAAAATTCGTGAGTCATAGCACATATTGAATTTAGTGATATCGATTAATGGATTAAAGTTTTTTAAAATGAACAACTCACTTTAAACAATAAAATAAAAAATACTAATCAATGATGATCAGATGAAATGGTTGATAATACGTGTACATGCATGATTGACTGTGAATTTATAATATTAACAATTGATTCATTCACTTTACCAAATTTTCACTTTTAAAAGAGTCAAATTTGTCAATTAATATCTACAAGCACAAAATATATTTTTGTAAAATAAGTGGTTTTTATATAATCCTAAATAATAATTAAAAATATTATATATTCTAATTTTGTTAGCTAATTTGTCGTTGCATGAAAATATTTCAGACAGGACCATAGGGATCTGAACATAAAATGGTGTATAATGTCAAGAGTGCATACAAAGTAGTTACATATGACGAGGAGGATAAGAGGTCACCTATGTTCGAGTCCAATTGAATAAAGGTGTACCTTTAAAAGTTTTATTATTTGTATGAAAGTTGGTTCAATGATAGAGCCCACAAGTTAAATCGACAAAATGTGACATTTTATATTCAACAAATCTTCTCTTTGTGATGCAGAATGTGGTAAAGAAGAAGCTTCACAACATCTCTTTTTCGATTGATGCTTTTGGTCAAGTTTGGCATGTAATTTTAGATTGGTTGGGAGTTTGTAAGGCTATTTCACATGATGCATTTAACCACCTCCAACAGTTTTGTGGTATATATATCCCCAATTAAAAGTTATCGCATGAAACTTCATGTGTAGTTTTAATGGAATGTATTTTGATAGTTTAGAATGAGAGGAACAACAGGTTTTTCTTTTTTTTGGTTAAAATGAGAATTTACTAATTTATCTAGTTAATTTGTCTCTTAGTAGTGGCTTAAAGCTAACTCTAAAAAATTTGAGTTTAATTTCTATCATTGGTGGATTAATCTTCGTGTTTGTCTTGATTCTTTTAATGATTGTTATTAAGAGTGTAGTGAGATGTGGTTCTATTATAATCTTTTGGATGGAGTTCAATATTGAAACACATGTAATTGTGATTGTAACTACTTTGCTTGTTGGTACATCTTGTGTTTCAAATGTTTTAATTGAATTCAATTTAACTTCTTTTAAAATTATTATACGTGTAAAAATATACTCGAAAATTTATACAACATATTGTAACAATTAAATTATTTTTCTTAAAATTAAACTATCATATGCTTATTCACTCTTTATCTCTCTCACCTAAATAACAAAGCCAATATTTCTTTGAGGTGTTAGGTTGGAAAGATTAAATATTTATTGAAAATTATCATTAAAAAATGATAAAATGAGTGATGTATACACCTAAAAATCGTTTAAATATTTAAATATGAGGGATCTATTATGGATGCTCTAACATAATCAAATATCGTCAAAGTGTTAACGTTTTTGTTTTTAATATAATGGTAGAGAACAATTTGTTAAAGGGTTTTTTTTTTTTATCTAATAGTAGGGAACACTCTTGTATGTTGCAAAACTTAACTAACTTGTACATGTTAGAAAAAAACCCTAAATATTTTTTAAAAAAATTAGTAATATTTACTATACGAATCAAATAATTAATATTTTTTATCTTAAAATATAAATAGAAATTTGTAAAAAAATTAATAATTTATATAATCAAAATTTAGATCAAATATATTAATAATTTTTAATTTATTTTTATTTATATTTTAAAATAAAATAATATCGTCATGAATTAATGGTGGAGAATTAATGAAGCATTTACAAAAACAATAAACTAATTAAGCAAGTGTGACCAAACATGCCATCATTTGAAAAACAAGCATACAATACATTAAGTTCAACTAACAAAAAGTTCCAAAAACGAAAAAAGTTTACAGAGAAAAAAAGTATTTGATAAAATGATATATAAGTCTCAAATTTAAACCCAAAATATATATTTATTTATGAAGAGAAAACATTTGGTAGACGCTCCAATTTAATAACTAATTAAATCATTGTCTACCAAATGGATGAATACAGGTATCGAGTACAAAAGTTGTTGACTCTGAATTAAGAAGCACCGCAAGCAAGTTTTTGGTAAAACGTTGTTCGTGAATATTTGTAATTTCTTTTATTATATATTATAATTTTGAGTTAAGAGACATATTTTGAGTATTAAAAAAAAATTTAAATTAAAATATAAAAGAGGCTAAATTACATTTGTGATCCTTTAACTTAATTTTAGGTAACGTTTTAGTTTTTTATCTTTTTTTTTCTCGAGTTAGTCTTTTATTTTTATTTTAAGTGACAATTTGATATTTTATATTTTAAAATTTCAATGATGTTATCCTTTTTTGTACAAAAATTTAAAAAAATTATTAAAATTTTCAATCAAAACCCATAAAATTATTAATCATCTTCAATATAATGCAAATTTTATCAAATCCATAACTCAAATATTCAAATACACTCATATTTTCATCTCCAACATCAAATAAAGAATGAAAATATGAGTTTATTTCATGATTTAAGATATGAATTTGATTAAATTTGTATTTTATTGAAGATGATAATGAATTTTATGGATTTTGTTTGAAAATTTTGATAATTTTTTTTTTTAATTTTTGTAAAAAAATAACAACATTGTTGAAATTTTGAAACATAAAATATTAAATTGTCACTTAAAATTAAAATAAAGGACCAACTCGAAAAAAAAAAAAAAAGATAAAAAACTAAAACGTTACCTGAAATTAAGTTGAGGGACCACATATGTAATTTAACCTATAAAAGATTAACATAAACACCAATTTCTAACATTAGAAGATCTAGACAATCTATTTAAAAATCTCTAAATAGTTAAGAATCTACAATAAATTTAATCCGATTATTCCGACTTTAAGTTTGCATTACTACATTTTATGAGCCTTCACCATTTTTTTCTTTGTGAAAAAGTGTCTCTTTTGTTTGAGGAGTGTTGGAGAATTTTATAAATTACCATTAGACTCGATTACCAAGAAATAAGAGACTTTTTGGTGTAAGCTTCGTAATATCTCCACAATAGAGGCTAAGGGGCTAAAAGATCTATTGGTTGTGTAGCAAAGACCATTGTGAGTTTGTTCCCACAAACACTATCAATGTTCCTATTATTTGGACATCAAGTCTGCAACACCATATTTTTGAGGTATTATCTATTTTGAGTATGTCGTGAGTTTTATCATGGTTTTGTCATTTATAAAAAGACATCTCACTAATTTGAAGAGTATAGCAGTTAGTTTACAAATTATCTTTAGTCTCAATTACCAAGCGTTGTGAGATATTTTAGTGTAACCGAAACAAAACTTAAATTAAATTTCTTGTAAGAAAAATATAATATTAATATTTTTATATTAAATTTCAATTTAATTAAATATAATTTATTTATATTATTAAATAATTTTATAATTAATTGCGCTAGAAAACACAATATAAAGAAGTGCAAATATTTGAACTTCAATTTTATAATTTAATAAACTCACAATTATGTGATATGTTGAAATGTTTTAATATTTAATACATATTCCATTATCATGGACAGATATCTTATATTAATTATATTAGATATTTGTTAATTAAAAGTTTTAATTATTTAGAGATTATATTAAATAAAAAATTTAATTAGATTTCTATTTAGATAATTAATAATTTAAATAATTGATGAATTTAAATATGAGTAGATGTCTAATGACCTATTTGAGAATAATAAAAATACTAATTGGCCATCTATCAGACACACTGTATATTGTCTCTTCTTCTAATATGAAAAGTGCCTAAAGCATTATGAGTGCAGATTGAGGAAGATCCACAAGTCGACTGATGCTCATCATCCGTTTTTCTCTTTGTGTGTTCAAGATCAATATTTAGATACTATTTAGGATCATCATTGAGAAGTTATCAAAATAATAAATCCAAATATTCCTAATATATTTGATAAATCAACGTGTCCTAGATTTTAAAGTAATCAAAATGTTATGTTTATTCTTAATGTTTATAACATGCTTATTTAACTAAGTTTATGCAATATGGTATATGTGAAAGCATGTTTTGTATGATGAGCTAGTAAATTAATTCCAACATTATAATCTTGCATATATTTTACAAAGTTAATCCAAGTAAAACTTTTTAGTAGATGATACAAAAGATTGTTTTTGTAGTTTCATTGATAATTGTTCAAATGAGAGGGAGAAATATGTTTTGCACTCTTTGTTTTTTTAACCAAAGTTTAGTCTCATTGAATTGTGCTCATAAGGTTTTTAACAAGAAAAATTTAAATAACGGAGTATTGTACTCTTGTAATTCATTAGAATTTTTTTCTACAAGGCTTTTCTTTAATAAGATTTTAATGAGACACATTCTTCATGAACATCTAAGGATAAATCTTATGAATAATATTAAAGAAGTAAATATGAATATCCATTTTTCCTAAACTTTTCTATATATTCCTTAATTCCTAGGTGTAAATTGGTTTTGCTCATTGTTATAATTGGTATTTAGTCTTAATATTAATTTAGACTCTTCATATTAATTTACATTGCATTGTAAAATTGACACTTTAGAAGATTATTACCAAAACTCTCATCTTTTATTTTCATCTTGTTATTTCAATCCATTTTATAATGATAATGAATAAATATCTCTTTGACATAGAAAATATTATTCTTAAAAGTAATATTTTAAATTTAATATATTGAAATTTACAAAAATCATACTAATCATTTGTTTTAGATTAATGTAATTATTGTATTTTTCTAAACGAGTAAAATTAGTAGTGAAATCATACAATTCTTTAAATTTTTACTCAAATAATGAAGTGCCAATCCATCTATCAAAGGTTTCTTAACTTTCTACTACTATTATTAAACAATAGTTAGTTAATTAGTTAGTAGGCGATATAGTTCGTTATATTAACTAATTGTTATATAAATCTTATATATTTTTTATGTAATACAATTTTCTCATTATTTAATATATTTTTCTTTCATTTTATAATTTTTATATTAAATTATAATAACTATCTCTTTGCATTAATCCCTTTTTCCCCTCATAATTAGTCAATTTTATTGATGAAAATAAGGATTAATTTGATTGATGAAATCAATGTTATTGATGGGATGCTAGTTTGATAAATAAATATGATTTGGCATGAAAGAAACATGAGGGAAGGTGGACATAAATCTATATAGTCATTGGATCTTGCTTGCCTTTCTATTCCATCGATTGTTGCTCCAATTATGATTACAACTATCGAGGGAGCAACTTAATTAATTTCCTCTAATCAATGCCTCAATTTGCATTTATATTCTTTCCACGTTCATTTTTATTTTTCATCATTGTTCATTCATCGATTCTACTGTATTATCGATCATCTCATCTATTTCCCTTTACAGTTCAACATCACGTTTTTTCTTCCTCGTTATCTTATTAAAATTAATTGTTATTTTTATAACATTTATAACACAAAACACATTAATTTATGTTTTGGTAGCAGATATTGTAATTATTGGAAAAAATCTAAATCGTTAAAATTAGAGTTTATAAAAGATAGATTCACTACTTTATAAGTCAATTTTTTTAAAGAATTTTTTTTAAGCACGTAAGAGTGAGTTAAATCTATCAAATATAAAAAATAAATTGACCATCCACCTCCACCTATATCTCTCACTTAAAACACATAAAATTATCTTTTTGCATTTTGAAGGTTTTGTACTCCATAAAAATTTCAAAAGTTTTGCATTTTGTAAAAATTTTCATTTAGAAAGTTTTATAATTAACAAAATTCTCTAAAGTGGATAAGAATTCACATTTTATAAATGGTTAAAAAGGAAAAAAATAAATTGACCATCCACCTCCACCTATATCTCTCACTTAAAACACATAAAATTATCATTTTGCATTTTGTAAAAATTTTCATTTAGAAAGATTTATAATTAACAAAATTCTCTAAAGTGGATAAGAATTCACATTTTATAAATGGTTAAAAAGGAAAAAAATATTTTTATATTATTTGGAAATTGAAAATATATGTAGAGTTGAATAATAGATTCGAAAATATGAAATCTAATATATATTAATACCAAAATTTATCTATCCGGGTGTACTAGACATGGAAGGTATGTTGAGTAAAACCCAAGTTCCAATTTAAAAAGAGTTAAACTTGACGAATTCAGTGGGCTAATAAAAAATAACTTCTAAATTAAAAAAATTAAAAAAAAACTTGTTCTACCCACACTTTCTCTACTCTCCTTCCTTAACATCAATTCCTCTTATCTCTTACTTTTTCTTTCTCTTCAATGTTTTTTTCTCCATTTTATTAGAGAGTCCATTTTAGGGAAAATATCTAAAAATATTTTCTTAAAAAAAACACATTCACGTTAATTTTATGTTTGATTTCCAAGAAAATAATTTGGTCCTTTTTATTTCCTCTGATAACTTTTTATATATTAAAAAAACCCAGAAAGTTTCATCACGATGAATTTCAATGCCTCCATTAAACAAAGTTATATAAGGTTGACATGCGTATCAAATATAAGAATTATTAATAACATTAGTAAGAACTCACTCTTGTAAATGTAGTAAATATATTGAGTTTTATATTATTAATTTAAGTGAATAAATATGGAAAGCTATTTACACTTCGATATGTTTGATTCATAAGTTGATTTGTAAATAATATTTTCACTATTTTTATATATGATTAAATATTTTTGCTGATAACTGGATGTTTTTAGGGTACGATTTTGTGTTGACTGTTGATTTTATTTAGTTGAAGATTTTGTAAAAAAGACATAATTAATAATTAATTAAATCATAATGATAATCAATTTTATGTTAAAAATGAGATTTTGTTCAGAGAATTAATTTATATATAAACCTTTCAATTAAAAAACTATTCTATCTTAAAATTATAATTAAATTAATGATTTAAGAGGTGAATCAAACACAGTAAATCTTACTTCATTTTTAGTAATTGATTTTATATAGATAAAAATAATTTAATTATTAAAATTAAAATTTTAGTTTAGTTATTTTTCGTACAATCTGAAAATATGAATAAAGAAATGTCTTAATTCAGACTAGTTTAACGGTATTATTCTTATTTTAATATTTAAAATTAAGTTGATTTTTTCATAAAAAATAAAAAACCTTTCATTATTTTTATTTATTTATTAATTAATTTTAGAGTTTGTTGCGGCGCCGATCTTAATGCCGACACTATTGCTAGATATCAACGTGAATGACACTCTTTATTGACCTCCAAATACATGGACAAGACTTCGGTCTTTATTCAATTTAATTTCATCACATAAGAAACCAATAGCCATAAGTATATAATTAATTTTTTTTTATTAAAAAAATTTAAATGAGTTGAATTTGGAAACAAACTTAAAAGCTTAAATAGGATTGACATATATATTTATAATCACATATAAAATAGTCTTTCTATATGTACATAATTTAATCTTTATATATTTTAAACTATTAGAATATATATAATAATACAAATATTAATTCATGCATACTTTAACAAGGTGGATTTATATTCTTGGATGGTATGTTTGTCTGCCTCTTGCTGTATGCACAAGTTCATAGACTCAATTTCCTAATAAGATGCTATGATTAAGGATGTTAACATATATTAAGTTAAATGAATGTGGTTTGAAAGTTTGGTCACTTATTGGTGGAAATGTGGAACACATTATCTATGTAACATCCAACGGTTCATGCTATCTAGGTTATCTTGATTTTTGGGATGGAAAATTGTGCAAGCTGTGTTTGTCTTCAGCTTGTCCATAGGGCCTGAAATTGCGCCACAACATCTAATACACTTTTTTTTTTCTCTATATACAAATACATTCTATATAATTTAGTTGTAAATAAAATATAAAATAATATATAACATTGCACCAAAAACTTAATATTTCATTGTTTATAAAATGAGAAATGAGAAGTTATTTATTTATTTATTTACTTATTTATTTATTAAACTAGTATTAAATATTATTTTACAATTGTTTAAATAAGATTTAAATTTTGTCTCTTTTTTTATAAGCAAATATTATTAAAGTAGTAGTTAAATTAATTTTTCAAATTTGAATTCAAAACATTTTATTTATAATTCTTTTGACGTATGTAACTTATCAACTGAAGTGCTTATACAAGTTTTGAATTTTATCTCCTATAAAATATATAGACAAATTCATAGACTTATGTAGTATTTGATTTACTAATTTTAGGTTCATAACCACAAAAGGCATTGAAAGAAAAAAAGGTCAAACAACAATTAAGAGAAATTTTTTCACTCCATTTTCAACTAATTTATTGTCTCTTTAGAGAAATAGAAATATAGATGATTATATTTTTTTTTATGAAGGTATGGTTAATCCATTTATATTGAATCGTAAAAAGTAACATTTCATGCAATGATGCTCAATTTTTAAACTACTAAAACATTTTAGATATCGCAGCCTGAAATTTCGAGTGTTTCTCGAATTCAATGAATTCAATGAAGTCATCACCAAAATTTATTTTAAAATAGAAAAAATATTAAAAAACCCTTAAAAATAAAAATAAAAATAAAAGAAAATGGTCTTTGAAACCAAATTTTGAGTTCGAGAGACAATTATGCGTAGGGAAGATATTAGCACCCTACGACATCCGTTAAAAACGGTTACCTATAATTAATTGTGCAAGATTAATTTTAACTTAAATATATTTATTTTTCTTTATTATTAAATATGAATAATAATTATTACTATTTTTAAAATATGATTTTGAAATAAATATGTACTTAACAAATAAAAGAAATTTTTATTTATGTGCTTGACTAGAATGTGATCTTGCTCCTATGTATCTTACGGTGCAATGGAGAAATCAAAACAACGTAGTTCTTGAAAAAATGCAGATGTGTTGAGTGTGTTTTAAAGAAAATTTTGTTTTGTGATAAAAAATGTTTTGACAAAAAAGAAAAATAAAGAATTTGATTTGAATAAATATCTTAAAATATGAGTTTTAAGACGATCAAGTTGTACAACTTGTGTCCCAAAACTCAAGGACTAAAGAAGATGTCACATATAATTTAATCCTCTAAAAAAAATTTACTACTCTCAATTTTTAAATTGAGTTTAAAAACCACCAAGTAGTACAACTTATGTTTTAACAACTCAAAGATAAAAAAAAAGTTACATCTAATAAATAAGTCGATTTTAGATTAGTTCATTAAATGAATGAATAAATAAATAAATGAATAAATAAAATAAATAAATTAATAAATAAATAAAATAAAGAGAGTTTTATAACTATCAAGTTGTACCACTTGTGTCCTAACAACTTGAAGATTAAAGAGAGTTACATTTAATAAATAAGTCGATTTTAGATTAATTTATTAAAATAAATAAATGAATGAATGAATAAATAAAATAAAAAATAAATAAAATAAAAAATAAATAAAGAGAGTTTCAGAACTATGAAGTTGTACCACTTGTGTCATAACAACTCAAAAATTAAAAAGAGTTACATCTAATAAATAAGTCGATTTTAGATTAGTTTATTAAAATAAATAAATGAATGGATAAATAAATAAATGAATAAAATAAAAATAAAAATAAATAAAATAAAAAATAAATAAAGAGAGTTTTAGAATTATCAACTTGTACCACTTGTGTCCTAACAACTCAAAGATTAAAAGATATCACATCTAATTAATCTTTAACATAATATTTATTAGTATTTTGTATGATGAAATTGATATTTAATTATGAAGGAAATTAAACCCTTTTAAAAAAAAATAAAAAAAAATGAAGATTTGAATGGGCTGAGATTAGTAAGATAAAATAGACTGAGATTAGTAAGATAAAGTGAATGGATTTAAATGGGTTGGGTTATGGGTTGAGATTAAGATGAATAGATTAGGGATGTCAAACCAGAGGAGGCGGCCAGGCAGGGTTAAAACAAGACACTAGAAAACCCTAGCTTCATGTTAAGGAAAGCGGCCACATTAAGGGAGGCAACCACAAAACTGAAAACTCAGTGGATAGGCAACACGAAAACGAAGAAACGGTGACGGAAGTGACAAAGGCGATGGCAGTGACAAAGGCGTCAACGACAACGACAACGACAGTGACAAAGGTGATGGCCAGGATAACATTAGGCGCAGGTTCAAATTTTTATTCATATTTTTATACTTTTCTTTCATTAATCTTTATTCTTACAAATAAAATAAATAAAATTTTTTTGAAACAAAATATTAGTTGTATGGTGAAGATAACGAAACAAATTTATTGTACAAGAAAATACTTGCGATTTCTATTTGTTGTTTGTTACTGATATCTCTGATTTCTTCCTCTTCTCTTTCTTTGTGTGTTTTTTAGTAGACTTAATCTCAGATTCTTCTCCACTCTTCCTTTTTATGAAATTTGATAAGGTGTATTTATAGAGTTTTTTATATGTCAAGTTGTTTTCTTGTCTGTGCCTCTGTTTCCAGTTCTTGGTTTGAGGTTTAAATTCTTTGCTCATCATCGGCATTTTTCTGCACCTTTGATGCCTTCATAATTTTAGATTATTTTGTTTTTAGCTGATGATTTGTTGAGCTTTTTCATTTTTCCCTTAGTTTCTTTTTTTTAAACTCAAAATTTTGTCATTTAGTTTTTATCATGTGTGCAAAGGTTTACTAGTAAAAAAAAAAGGTTTTTTTGTTTCTCCAATTAGTTACAAAGCAAAGGCTAGTGCCTCAACCATGACATTGCATCAGGAACAGAAAGGCAGCGATAAGGACAACAACAAAATAGAGCCAAAGCAGGCTGGCTTAATTTGGTTTAAAATTGATTGTAATTGTAAATTAAAATTGCAATTTGATTTGATTTTAGAATTGTAATTAGATTTGAAATTGTAAATTTATGAGACATAATGAAATTATTTATTGTAAATATTTTTATTTCCTTTTTTAAATACATATCTCATTTTTTGATTTATTTTCCTTTTTCATTTATTTTTAACAAAAATGGACAAAATTGGGGTACTACAACTGCCCCTATTTAATTATATTTTACTTAAAAAATATGGAAATATGAATAACAATGGTATTCATTTTCATGTTATCAGATAAAAGATAAGTAAATATAAGGACCTAAATTTTGTCCAATAACACATGTATTAAAGTGTCCTTGAAATGTTAAAGTGGGAATGATGCAAAAAAAATTGAGATGTGCAAAATGATCGTCTTCGGATTAATTATCGATGCGTAGATCGACATAAATAAAAATGATTGTCTTCGGATTGGTTACCGATGCGTAGATCGACAGAAATGAAGGTGATCGTCTTCGGATTGGTTACTGATGTGTGGATCGACAGAAATAAAAATGATCATCTTTAGATTAGTTACCGATGCGTAGATCGATAAAAATGAAGGTGATCGTGATCAGATTGGTTACCGATATGTAGATCTATAGAAATTAAAAATGACCGTCTTCGAATTGGTTACCGATGCGTAGATCTATAGAAACAAAAATGATCGTTTTCAGATTAGTTACCGATGTGTAGATCTACAAAAATGAAAATGATCGTCTTCGCATTGGTTACCGATGTATAGATCGACAGAAATGAAAGTCATTGTCTTTAGATTGTTTACCGATGCGTAGACATGAACGTAATAGGTCCAATCTTGAAGGTAGGTAAAAAGGGAGAATAAGTATATGATATTTGCAATTCAGACAATAAGATATGAACGATTCATGTGTGTGCTATGCATTGAGTATAGGTAAAGTGTCAATGAATATGCATGAATCATGTCAGTATGAGTCAATTATGCATGGTTTATGTGTCATGCATTATAGATAAATTTTTGTTCTTTTCTTTGATTCCCCGATCCTTATGCTCTTTTCCGTCCCGAGATTCAATGGATGAATAAAGACAAATATTGTTTCCACGTGATGACTCTTCGTATCTATCGAATGACCTTTTTTTTAGGCGAAACAAAAATCCATTGTTTAAAATGACTACCCTCCTTATTATTTTTCACACACTTTTATATCTTGAGAAACCAAACGAGTTCCCGTGTATATATTTTCAAGTGTCAAAATATTTAAAATACTTTTATATTTTCACATATTTCAAATTCCAACATTTATATTATCATAAAACAAAATTTTGAAACAATAGAACAATCAATAATGAAACTGGATTGGTATATAAAGAGTATAACGTACAACATCGAATGACAATATTGAAAAATGTACATTCGTTACATTGAAAGCAAAACAATTGAGGTAGGGGTTACATTGTGGGGACGAGTATGTTTAATTTAGGTGGAGACATAACAAACGCTAGTCATTCTTGTAATTTAGGAATCCTAATAATCAGCTTCCAAGAATAATAATTGCCCCAGTTTGAAGTGCTTGATTTTTTTTTATCCCTAACTTTTGCATGGACCGCTCTTTCAAGTTTCCAATCTATCGGGATGCTCTAATTTTGCCTAGGCTGCCTTTTTAGGTTATCAACCTAGTGAGCCCATTTTTTTTAAGCATAATATTTTTTGACTGCATCTGAATTTACTAGAAGTGGAAGGTCATCTCCATCCATTTATGCGAGTATTAGAGCTCCCCCAGAAAAAGCTTTTTTCACAACATATGGTCCTTGTAATTCGAGGTCCATTTTCCATGAGCATCTTTTTTTATGGGCAATATTTGCTTTAACACTAAGTCCTCTTCTTGAAACACTCGAGCACGGACTTTTTTCTCGAATTCCTTTTGAAGTCTTTTTTTATATAGCTGGTCGTGACATAGGGCTATCATTCTTTTTTATTCTATGAGATTTAATTGGTCAAATTGTGATTGAATCCACTCAGCCTCTTCCAGTTTTGTTTCCGTCAAGACTCTGATAGAGGGAATTTCAACTTCAATGGAAAGTATCGCTTCCATTCCATACACTAATGAGAAAAGAGTTGCCCCTGTTGAAGTACGAACAGAGGTTATAGAGCCATGTAATGCAAAGGGAAACATTTTATGACAATTCTTATATGTCTCCACCATCTTTTGTATGATCTTCTTGATATTCTTATTTGCTACTTCTATAGCCCCGTTCATTTTTGGACGATATGGTGAAGTATTTTTTATCTGATGATTTGTTGAGCTTTTTCATTTGTCCCTTAGTTTCTTTTTTTTTAAACTCAAAATTTTTTCATTTAGTTTTTATCATGTGTGCAAAGGTTGACTAGTAAAATAAAATACTTTTTGTTTCTTGAATTAGTTACAAAGCAAAGGCTAGTGCCTCAACCATGACAATGCATCAGGTACAGAAAGGCAACAATAAGGACAACAACAAAACAGAGCCAAAGCAGGTTGGCTTAATTTGGTTTAAAATTGATTGTAATTGTAAATTGAAATTGTAACTTGATTTGATTTTAGAATTGTAATTAGATTTAAAATTGTAAATTTATGAGACATATTGAAATTATTTGTTGTAAATATTTTTGTTTCCTTTTTTAAATACATATCTCCTTTTTTGATTAATTTCCTTTTTGATTTATTTTTAACAAAAATGGAAAAAATTGGGGTACTACAGCTGCCCCTATTTAATTATATTTTACTTGAAAAATATGAAAATATGAATAACAATGGTATTCATTTTCATGTTATCAGGTAAAAGATAAGTAAACATAAGGACCTAAAGTTTGTCCAATAATAAACACATGTATTAAAGTGTCCTTGAAATGTTAAAGTGGGAATGATGCAAAAAAATTTGACATGTGCAAAATGATTGTCTTCAGATTAATTACTGATGCGTAGATGGACAAAAATAAAAATGATTTTCTTCAGATTAATTACCGATGCGTAGATCGATAAAAATGAAGGTGATCGTCTTCAGATTGGTTACTGATGCGTGGATCTATAGAAATTAAAAATGATTGTCTTCGGATTGGTTATCGATGCGTGGATCGAATGAAATAAAAATGACTGTCTTCGAATTGGTTACCGATGCGTAGATCGACAAAAATGAAGGTGATCGTCTTCAGATTGGTTACCGATGAGTAGATCTATTGAAATTAAAAATGATCGTCTTCGAATTGGTTACCGATGCGTAGATCTATAGAAACAAAATTGATCGTCTTCGGATTGGTTACTGATGTGTAGATCTACAAAAATGAAAATCATTGTCTTGAGATTGTTTACCGATGCGTAGACATGAACACAATAGGTCCAATCTTGAAGGTAGGTAAAGAGGGAGAATAAGTATATGATATTTGCAATTCGGACAATAAGGTATGAACGATTCATGTGTGTGCTATGCATTGAGTATAGGTAAAGTGTCAATGAAGATGTATGAATCATGTGAGTATGAATAACTTATGCATGGTTTATGTGTCATGCATTATAGATAAATTTTTATTTTCTTTGATTCTCCGTCCTAAGATTCAATGAATGAATAAAGAAAAATACTGATTGCACATGATGACTCTAGTTCTTAGGGTTTTAATTATAAGAGAATTTTTAATTTGTTGTTTTTTTTAAAAAAAATAAAATATGATAAATATAAATTAAAAATAAAATATGAAATAGAAAAAATAAAATTCAAAATATAAAATAGTTATAATTATTTTAACCAAAAGGTGAAATGTAAGACACTGCAAAAACGTTTTGAATTGCCGTTCAAACTTTATGAGGAAGAGAGTCTTCTAAAAAAATAGCATTTGCAAAAAAGTGTCTTAAAATCACTTGTGGGGTTGTGTTTCTTGAAAAATATTAATTTGAGTGTTGCATGATATTTTCGAGAAACTAAATGCTCACAAATTTAAAAAATAAGACTATTATGTAGGTACTATCAGTGATGCGGTGGGAGTAGCTTGTCATACTTGAGGATCTTGTTCCTCATAAATTACTATTTATTTTGCAATTTATTTCAATTAATTTAAATAAATTATTTATTTTTATAATTATTTTGAATTAAAACATTTTAAAAATAAATATGAAATTTTTTAACGATTTAAAAAAGTAATACCAAAAAAAAAAAAAAAAAAAAAAAAAAA
>JBBPBS010000214.1:2569347-2588166 GCA_037974835.1 Cicer judaicum | reverse complement strand
AAACCAAGAAAAAAAAAATAAAACAAAATGTTGCCTATATTATTTTCCTTTCTTTCTTTTTTTTTTCTACTTCTACGGCGTCGTCTCTGTTTCTATGTTTGTCATGCATAATGAATTAATCATACATATGTTATGTGCATATTTTATTTATACTCAACAACTTTTGTGTCATATTATTCATTATATGTTTGCATTGCAAATACGGTAAACATGTTTCTTTTAAAATAAAATAAAAACAAATTTATCTCCCTTTATTTACTCTATAAACTCATGTTTGCTTGTAATAATCATTTTATTTATGTCTATCTACGCATCGGTAATCAATCCAAAGATGATCACATTGTTTATGTTGATCAACGCATCGGTAATCAACCTGAAGACGATCATTTTATCTATGTCGATCTACGCATTGGCAACCAATTCGAAGATGTATGTATGTCGTTCAACCATTGGTCATCAAATCAACTATAATCATGTTTTTTTTATGTTTTTTTTTCACCAAATTTTTTAACATTTTTTTATTGTGCCACACATTAATTGTTTTACATGTAAGATTATTTTCTGTTTTCTCCTACGTTTGAAAGTAATTTACTTTTACAAAATTTAAGTTTTAAACATGTACACCTGTAATAAATTAATTCTATATAAAGATAATTTAAATATAAAAAAAATATATTTGTATAAAAATTACAAAAATTGTAATAGTTTTATTACATTATATTTAACATTATAAATACAAAAAAAAAATGTTGCCTATATTATTTTCCTTTTTTTTTTTTTTCTACTTATACGGTGCCGTCCCAATTTCTATGCTTGTCATGCATAAGAGTTAATCATGCATATCTTATGTGCATATTGTATTTATACTCAATAACTTTTGTGTCATAGTATTCATTGTATGTTTGCATTGCAAGTACCGTAAACATGTTTCTTTTAAAATAAAATAAAAACAAATTTATCTTCCTTTAATTACTCTATAAACTCTTGTTTGCTTGTAATTATCATTTTATCTATATCTATCTACGAAGACGATCATTTTATCTATATCGATCTACGCATTGTCAACTAATTCGAAGATTTATGTACGTCGTTCAACCATTTGTCATCAATTCGACTATAATCATGTTTTTTTTTTTCAATCACCAATTTTTTTACATTTTTTTATTGTGCCACACATTAATTTTTTTTACAAGTAAGATTATTTTCTGTTTTCTCCTACATTTGAAAGTAATTTACTTTTATAAAATTTTAGTTTTAAACATGTATAGCTGTAATAATTTACTTCTGTCCGACCAAATAAAGATAATTTAAATATAAAAAAAATATATTTGTATAAAAATTACAAAAATTGTAATAGTTTTATTACATTATATTTAACATTATAAATACAAGAAAAAAAACAAAACCAAGAAAATAAAATATTGCCTATATTATTTTCCTTTCTTTTTTTTTCTTCTACTTCTACGCCGCCGTCCCTGTTTCTATGCTTGTCATGCATAATGAATTAATCATGCATATCTTATGTGCATATTTTATTTATACTCAACAACTTTTGTGTCATATTATTCATTATATGTTTGCATAAGTACCGTAAACATGTTTCTTTTACAATAAAATAAAAACAAATTTATCTCCCTTTATTTACTCTATAAACTCATGTTTGCTTGTAATCATCATTTTATTTATGTCGATCTACGCATCAGTAATTAATCCTAAGATGATCACAATCAACGCATCGGTAATCAACCCGAAACGATCATTTTATCTATATTTGATCTACGCATTGGCAACCAATTCGAAGATTTATGTACGTCGTTCAACCATTGGTCATCAATTCGACTATAATCATGTTTTTTTTATGTTTTTTTTCCAATCACCAATTTTTTTACATTTTTTTATTGTGCCACACATTAATTTTTTTAAGATTATTTTATGTTTTCTCCTACATTTGAAAGTAATTTACTTTTACAAAATTTAAGTTTTAAACATAATTCTGTCCGATCAAATAAAGATAATTTAAATATAAAAAAATATATTTGTTTAAAAATTACAAAATTGTAATAGTTTTATTATATTATATTTAACATTATAAATACAAAAACAAAACAAAACCAAGAAGAAAAAAAATAAAACAAAATGTTGCCTATATTATTTTCCTTTCTTTCTTTTTTTTTCTACTTCTACAGCGTCGTCTCTGTTTCTATGCTTCTTCACGTGCTTTCCCTCAGCCATCCATTCATTTATCTTATTTAGTCTAACAATGGCATTAATTTTACCAGAATACTCAACCAAAAAGATCGGCCTCTTTTCCTTAATTGTATGAGTTTGCTTGATATTATTTGCAAAATCCAAAACTTAAGTTTATACAATGAACACAAATATTCCTTCCCATCAACCCATAACCTTAAAGGCCATTGTAACAACAACCGTGAAAGAACCTAGAACATCCGCACACCATTGCCACTGCGCACCCCGAAAAAGGGTATTTTCTTATTCTTTTAATTTTGCTCTCTTTTTCAAATATCAGTGAAGGGTGAAATTTTGTTTTGTTACATGTGAATGAGTTCTGGTTGAGACTAATGTGTGGTTAGTGTTTTTTGTGTGAGTAATTTCTAATGTGTCATGAGTGAACTGCTTGTGCCTTTCGAAATTTGTTTGTTTTGTTAGTCTGATGCATTATACACTGTTCTCTATCTTCTCACACCGCCAGCTGTTTCACATTAGCTAAGGTTCCCGATCTTCATGATATTTAATCATAATAATATTAATTAATATAAATAATTATGGACATAATTAAATGACGATAAATATAATTTATTTTACATTATAATAGATTTTATTTTTTGGGCGGTGATATTTACTATTAAAATAAATTTTATTTCTTCACTTATTAAATTACAAAATAGTTTAAATGAGGATTACATTTGTAATTAGTTTTAAAATATTTTTTTTCTATTTAATAGATTAAGTTAAAGTCCATATATTTTTCTTTTTGCTATTTTATTTTCGTGTTTATTACTAATTTTATTTCGAAGAATCATTTAAACATATTTAATATTTAGTATTATTTTTTTTTTCTTAAAAACGAAATAAAATAAAATTATAGCAAATATATCATTAAAAATTAACTAGATATGACATCATTTTAATCTTTGAGTTATTAGAACACAAATTGTGATAAATTGGTTGTTCTAAATCTCATTTTCACAAATAAATTACTAAATTAAAAATCATAAACAAATTAATCATAAAAATTATTTAAAGTTAACTAAAAATGACATATTTTAATCTCTGAGTAGCATAATACAAATTATATATTTTGATAGCTTTAAAATTTATTTTTATAACTAAATAGATCTAAAATCAACTTTTTAAAATTTAATTATTTAGATGTTTTTTTTCTTCTTCTTAATATAGGAGTTGTTAAGACATAAGTTAAACTATGTATTGGTTTTGAAACTCAATTTAAAAATAAAAAATATATAAAATATTCTTAAAAGTATTAAATTAGATGTGACATCTTTTCACTCCTTGAGTTTTGAGATACGAGTTGTACAACTCGATAGTTTTAAAACTCATATTTTAAAATAATTTTTCAAATCAAACAGGTTTTTTTTTTAAGTTCGTCAAAATTAACTTTTTTAAATAACAAAATACAATTTATTTAAAAACAATCAACACATCCACATTTTCTACCAAGAACTACGTAGTTTTGATTTATCCATCGCACCGAGGGATACATAGGAGAAATATCACTCTCTTGTCAAGCACAATAATAAAAAATAATTTATATTCATATTTAATAATAAAGAAAAATAAATATATTTAAGTTGATATAATTTACACCATTAATTATAGGTAACCATATTTTAACGGATGTCGTAGGATGTTAATACATTCCCTACGCATAATCGACTCTCGAACTCAAAATCTGGTATCAAAGACCATTTTTTTATTTTTTCTATTTTTTAAGAGTTTCCCAATATTTTTCCTTTTTTAAAAATAAATTTTTGTGGCGACTCAATTGAATGCGAGAAAAATTCGAAATTTTAGGCCGCGACAAACATGATATCACAGAAGGAAACGACGTCTCTACAATTCTCCCATGGTCCCCATGTGATGTTAGCAGATGTTAGTGCATTAGTCATTTGTCTGTACTTACAAGATTTTGTGCTTCTCTTGTTTATAGCTCCATCTATTCATCCTTGCAACACACTCCATAAAGTGCCTAGGTTTCCTCTTTTACAACTACTTGGAAAATATTTATAAATTCAACACTATTACAAATAAAAATAATAATCATAAAAATTTAATAAATTATAATCATAACAATTAATAAATAATAATAATAACAATAATAATAAATATTCATATAAAATAATTCTGTCATTAGGGACATATATCCACACAATTGCTTTGTATCGTAAGAACTATCATTTGAGAGGTAGTCATAAAATACTAAGAATGCAGCAGGACCCTAGATGTATCTACTTGTTACCTTCAAAATATCTTAATAGCGGAAAATACTTCACTTCAACTAATGTATGGCTCTTATATGCAAACCTAGTATTCCCTAAAAATTCAGCTAGTACGCCCTGACAGCATAATCAAATCTATGTGAAATGATGAAGTCTTAGGGTGTCATCTCTCTACAAATGCAGAAATGAATTTGTTGTCGATCAGCTTTAGAGTACTCCGTTGTAATTTGGCTAATCCAGACAAATTCACCTACATCCCTATATCTCGCGGGGACTTGCAGAGTAAATTGTTGCAACTTCTTACCATGAACAGCTATCTTCAACATCGATCCTCCTACACACAAATAAAATATATGAAATTAAAATATAATATAGAACAAAAATATTAATTAACTTAAATATTTTAATGCAGCATAAAAAATTTAAAAATAAAAATAACTAATATACTTGATCAAACCACAATATATCAGTAACATGATACATGTATTATATAAGGACAAACATATCATACAATTCTCCAAGATATCGGGTAAACTCCTCTTCTGATGTACAAATTTATCATGATACATATGGTTCTCATGTCTCTATTGTTGTCCAACTCCTCCACACACTCCTCCTCCTCTTGTATAGTCTCAAGTACATGTGTCCCAAGTACAAGCGCCACCTACATAGTAACACCAGCCTCTAGCAATACAAACTCCTCGATCACAAATATATCACCTTGCTCTCCTTCATCATTCTCCACTATAAATCGACGTCTCCTCCAGGATGATGTGGGCCGAGTCCTTGTTGGAGGAGGATCCATAAAAGATTATGAGGTATCACGATCGCATGCCCGATGTACTATCTTATCATCTTTTCCTATAGCTTAGCACCCATTGAAAATTAAATAAATAAATAAATAAAAAATGAATTAAAAAACTAGGAGAAAAAGTTTCTAAAAAAGTTTTCTAGTAGTTCTAGATTTTTTTTTCAAGTTTCTCGACACACAGTTTGTTATGAAAAACTTGAAAAATATTTTTTAAAACTACTTGAAAACTTGACATTGTGAGTGAAAATGAAATTTTTAATATTTATGAGAGAAAAAAATGAAATTTTATCAAATTTATGAGAATAGGAGTAAAATCGAGGAGTTCAAGGTAAAACTTTTTTCTTGTTAACCTACCTCTGATGACAATTCCACTAAAAAAAAAATAAAGAAATCAACGAGAGTTGTTTTATATTCTCTAAAAAAACCACCATAGAAAGAACGACCAAGCAAATATTTTGAGACAATGTCTATATTATATTTGATCCTTGCAAATATGTTTCGTTTTGATTTTAGTCTATGTAATTTTTTTTTGTTTGATTTATACTCTTGCGAATTCTAACAAATATAAAAAACAATCATTTATGAATCTTTTTAGTAAAAAAATAGTGACATGACTAATTTTGGATGAAGTGACACATGATGACTTGTGTAATTGTCGTTGACTAGAAAATATTTAATATTTAAAATTAAAATTCATTTTATTTACTCATTTAATTATTTCATTAACAACTTAAAACTAATTAATTAACTAATAAACTAATTAAATAACAAAAATTCAATAATCTCCGCCTTTAATCTCCAATTTTTTTAATAAAAACTCAACAACTTTCATCTTCAAATCACAAATTCTCATATTTGGATCCAAATCCTAAAAATTCTAAGATCTATACCTTAAACATTGTAAGAGATAAGATCTCATTAAAAGGCAACTTTCCTCTCTTATTCATCATGAGTCAAAATTTTGTTAGGATCCAGAGCTATTTTTTTTTTTGGCTCTTGTAACTCGTGCCTTGTGTCATTAACCTTATGTTCTTTAGGGATGCTTTGGGAGCAATATTGATCTGCAAAACTGCAAAGCAAAATAAAATTACTAGATAAAAACAATGTTAATATGCTCCTGCAATGATATGCTTGTTTCTCTGATTTTTTTTTAAATAGGGATTGAAAAAATTCCATTGAGTATATATTTGACTAAAATATTCACAATTGATCAAATTTATGAGTAACGAGAAGCTGTCATATCATGGGCTAGAGTGGTTGATCGACAAAATTGAATAACTGTTATCATTATTCGCTCTGACATAAAGACCGAAAAGAGAGGAAGGATGAGATGTATTATTAGTTTAATTTGTCGACTTCACAATCAATGAATTACTCTTTCTTCTTTATTCAACGGTGGTTCTCCTATAAGATTGTGTATAAGGTCGAACTCGAGAATGTTCCACAGTATTTTTCGCTCCTCAAAACCTCACTAAAACAAAAATTAAATGAAAAAAATGTGAAAACAAAAAAGAATAATTTATTGGAAATTTTAGGAAAGAAAATTTGTAATTTTGATCCATGAACATCTCAAGATACTTCTGTAGTCAAATTTGTTTTCTATGAAATTCATTAATCAAAAAATTCTTTTTTTTTTCTTTCAAATTTTATGATTGTTATTTTATTAATTGGAAAACTTGAAAATGAATTTTCAAATAATTAAATTTTAACGAAAATTTTGTAAGTAATTGCTTTTGCTTACTAGAAATTTTGAAAATAAAAAATTTGACAGATAAAAATATTTCTCAACTATTTTGTTGTCTAATAAAAATTTTGAAAAAGAAAAAGTTTCGTAGGTATTTCTTGATTTTTTGCCTACTAAATTTTAAAAACAAAAATTTTATTGGCAAAACTTTTTCTACAGCTTTAAATTTCGTCTATATAAAATTTTGTAAAAAAATCATTTGACAGGCAAATTTTTTTCTCAAATTTAATTTTTCTAATTAGAAATTTCGAAAACAAAAACTTTGTTAGGTAAAATTTTCTCTCAATTTGATATTTGCATACTGAAAATTTTAAAAATGAAAATTTAAAAGATATAAAATAAATCCAAAATTTTCATTGAGAGAAAGTAAAGATAGTAGGGATAAATCTTATTTTCAAAATAAAATTGTGGAGATGGAGATGAAAGTGTGAGAATATCAAATCTGATTTTCAGTAAACCAAGTCTTGACTTGTTTTTTTTTTGCCTCAATACTTTAATTAGAAACGCATTTGCTTTTAAGAGAGGGTAAAAGGTTATTGGTACTGCACCATTGGTACATGTGATAATGGCATGGAGAAGATCGTAGCCTTTGCTTTTAAGAGTTTAATTTTTTGAGTTAAAAAAAAAAAAGGAGTTTAATTTTTTTTTATATGAACTAGATTTTATCCCTCGAGCTGAATACACTTCTAAAATATTGCACATCCCAAAAATAAATTTTATTTTAGCTCTCGAGTGTGTTAAGAAGTTAACATTGAATTGATAGAAATGTTCAACTTAATATTAATCTATGAGAATCTTCCATTTAATGGATTAGTTTTTTGGGTTGAACTATTTGGATGAGTTTAAGTTCTAAAAATTGTTGCGTTTATTGATAGTTGTTCACGAAAATGATTATTTATATGCAAGATTGAAATACCCTCACTGAATACTGATATGAGGTGAAGTTGTAAAAACTGAAAAGAGCTATCACTAGATCAATATTGATAGATTGAAAGTTGTCATGGGTGTCAGACTTTTGAAAAGTGTGAACAATGTTAAGGATTCTGCATTGAATAGATAAAAGTGTTTAATGTAATACCTAAGTCGTGAGATTATTTCATCTTATAGACTAGTCTTGAGTTGGACTTTTCTTATGAGTTTAAGTCTTAACAATCATGTTTGTTTTTTTTAATTGAATGAAGAAGTCGTGAGATTATTTCATCTTATAGACTAGTCTTGAGTTGGACTTTTCTTATGAGTTTAAGTCTTAACAATCATGTTTGTTTTTTTTAATTGAATGAAGAAATCATATTTGTTTTATTTTATTAGCTAGTTTCTCTTGTTGTTTATCTTCTTAGCTTAAAATCTTAATTTTGTTAGTCTTTTCCCTAAAAGAACCTATCCAAGTTTGAATTTTTATAAAAAAAATATTTTGTTTCCCTCCAAGTTTATATATTTCTAAGGAATTGTGGTTTTTTAAAAGAGAAGTGTTAACTTCATATTCTATTTTTTGTTCATAGAAGAGATAATAAATATCATTATAAATAATTCACATAACTAGAAGATTTTGAATTCGAATATGAGACATAATATTCAACCTAATTATTCGTTAGCTATGATTAATTAATTTGTAGATTATACTACTAAAATATTTTTGTATTAAAGTTTTTCATATAATTTTTTGCATAAAATTTTATTTAGTAAAAAAATATCATATTTTACATAGATTATGAAAGAACTTAATATTCATGCATCTATGTACGTAGGGTTATATAAAATATGATTTTTGATCATAGTTATTATATTTCAATATTCATGAATAATTATAGAAAAACTTAATATTCATGCATCTATGTAGTATTACATAAAATATATATATATTTTTTTATGAGTAAGAAAACACATAAAGAGCATATTTATGCCCCACATTCCAAGCCAAATCCTGTATTTCCAAGTGAACTTCTATCAACATTAAACTTAATGTAGTTCTCATGAGGAGGAAACTAGAAAATATGACAAATATTATGAGAAGTACTTGATATACCAAAAACCTAAGTAGTTGAGGCATCACATGTCTTAATTTGGTTGATAGTAAGCCAATGTGTCCATATTTCAGGTGAAAAAAATCTCATAATTCCAAGCTTTTCAAATAACCCAATAGGCAATAGCAAAAGGAATTCCATCGATGGGTTGAAGATTTTTCATATTCCATTTCTCATACTCCAAAATATAAAATTGGGTAATGTCATTCCAAAGCCAACAAGTTCCAAATAAACTTAACTTCCAAAGCCATATTTAAGACTATGATGAAAAATATCCAAATAAAGAAATAAATATTTTATGGGATTTTGAATCTCTAAATCTAAGACCATCTACCATCATGTAGTCCAAAGTTGTGTTGTCTCTTCATAAATCACCAATAAGAAGAACTAAATATTTAATATTCGCACATTCTTATAAATTGCACAAAGAATTATTTTCTGTCATAGTTTATGATGATTTGGTATAATTATTAGAGAACTGAACATTTAGACCATGATTAAAACATGAATGTTCATTTCCTTGTAAGACCAATGATCATATCATTAATAATCAAAATTATAATCGTAATACAAATGGTTTACCATTATCAGAAAATTGAAAGGTAGTACTAAATGTAGCTATCTCTACGAAAGTTTAAACAATTAATCGACTTCGCTTCCAGCAAAGACTACCAACGAGTTTAGAAAAAATCTAAAAGACTTCTAAAAATTAAAATTAAAGCCCTATAAATAATATATCTTAGATCATTTTCTTCGTATATGTAGAGTTTGTGACATAATCAATAAGATTTAACTTTTAAAAAAAAAATTACCTCATCACCTAAAATGATTTCGATTGAAATTAATTTTTTTTATCAAAATAGTCATAATATTCGCAACATCTCTCAAATAAATTTATGAAATCATGTGCTGAGATATTGAACTTTAATTGAAGATGAATATATATTCCAACAGAAATTGGCTATTAGTGTTGATGGCGTTTCATTGTAATTTTACTTCTCAATGGATAACCACTAAGAAGTATAATTGGTGTGGAAGAAAAATAGAATAGTGAACAATGAAAAAAAAAAAAAAACTTTCAAAAGAACAAAATTCGAAAAAGCTTGAAAAGTAAAGCCACCACAAAACCTGTTAGTGTTGGGGGAGAAAAAAAAACATTGGGCAAAACTTCTTATTGGATATAGCTCTTAATAGAATATTTAAAATCTTGATATAAAATCATGGAAGTGATTAAAATAAAAATAACTTTTGTATTGATCAAATAAATATGATAATTAGAATAATATGTATAATAAAACTTATATACTTAATTAGAACAATTAATTCATAACTACAGGTGACTACCAAACGATAAATAATTTGCAACTAATTTAACTAAAAAGTTACATAGATACATATGAAACACCTTAACAAAATTAAAAAAACATTTCTAACAACTTCTGCAAAATAGACTTTAACAAAGTCTTTACTGAACTCTAAGACACTCAACACTTAATTTCCAAGTTTGGCTTTCAAGGGTTCACAATACGAAATAATGCTTTGAGTTCTTGGCTCATAAGGTGCTTCACTGAAATTTCACTCAAAGGAATGTCTAATGGTGTAAGCTCAGTGACAAAACTTTTTGACACACATTTCATTGTTGGTCGAGAGCTAGGATTAAAATTTAAACATGCAAATGCTACCACGAAAACACGAACTATGTCAAGTAAAACCGTCACATTATTTGGAAATGGGAGACGTTGGTCTAAAATTTCACATAATTTGAGTCCTTGAGTTGATGCTAATTGAAGTGATGACAATATATCCGCAGGGTGCCTTCCAACTAAAGTTTCAAGTGCCACTACTCCAAAGCTATATACATCACACTTTTCACTCACAACCATAGTATAGGCAAGCTCTGCATTGATCAAATCACCACAAGCAAATTAAAGGACACAATGAAAAATATTTACAAAATAAGTTTCCACTGTGTCATTTTTCTATTTAACTTCACATATATAAAATATATGTGTTTTAAGATATGAATATATGTGTTTTAGATATAATACAAAAATGGAAATAATAAAAATGAAAAAAGAGAAAAGAAAGATATACCAGGAGCTATATATCCAATAGTTCCAGCAACAATTGTTCGATTGGATGAATCATATTGAAGGAGTCGAGCTGTGCCAAAGTCGGAAACACTAGGCTGCCACTCAGAGTTTAGCAATATATTGTTAGAAGATACATCTCTATGTACTATTGGATATATGCAATCATTATGAAGATATGATAAAGCAAATGCAACTCCTTTAATTGTGTTTACTCTTTTTCTCCAACCGAATTCCATGGCTTCTACATCATCATACAACACAGAGAATAAGCTTCCTCTTTCCATGTACTCATAGATCAAAAACATGATTCTTTTATGCAAGCAGAATCCATAAAGTTTTACAATATGTTTGTGCTTTATTTCAGATAATATTTTAACTTCATTTCTGAAACTCTCATCAAGAGCTGGAACTTCTGATTCATAGCCATGAAGCTTCTTCAAGGCAACAACCTTTCCACATGGTAATTGTGCTCTGTAAACACTTCCATATGCTCCTTTTCCAATGCAATATCTCATGTCAAAGTCTTCTGTTGCTTTGATGATGACATCGTGTGCTATTTTTCCATCATAGTTCCATACACAAAACAAGTCTCCATTCTTTGTTGTTGTTGTGTTTTCATGCTTGTTCTTAATAGAATTTTGACGACGTTTCAAGCATACGACGAGTGAGAAGGATAGGATTAGAATAATAAGTATGGCAAGAACAATGAAGACATTTTGTATTACTTTATTACTTTTCTTGTGAGCTACGAAAGGTTTGAATTGAAATCTGTTTTGGCAATATAAAATGGTAGTACTATATAAATCCTTGTTCCCTGCGAAGTTCATGCTACAAAGATCAATACAGTTTGGAGTGGGACCCTTCAAATGATTGTAAGAAAGGTCCACATTAAAGATATTACAAAAAGATTGGGGAATTGTTCCAGTGAGATTATTATTACTTAAATTAAGTTGTTTAAATTGTCCAATTTGAGATGGGATTTCACCACTTATGAGGTTGTAACTGAGGTCAATGGAAATTTGGTTATATGTCATTTCAAAACTATTGAAAGGAAAGGTACCAACGAGTAAATTGTGAGAAAGGTCAATGGTTACTAATTGAAAGAGATTTGTAAATTGATCAAACTTTGATGGAAGGGACCCAACGAAAAAATTGTTAGACAAGTCAATGTGTTGCAATTGTGTTAGATTTGTCAATAAAGAAGAAATCTTTCCATTAAGTCTATTGTGAGACATATCTAATGTTTTGAGATTTTTCAGAAATCCCAACTCAAGAGGAATGGAACCATGAATGAAGTTGTATGAGATGTCTATGTTTACTAATTGTGTGAGATTTCCTAGAGAAGAAGGAATCCCACCTTTGATTTTGTTGCTTCTTAAATTTAATGTAATGAGGTTTTTCATGTATCTCAACTTAAGAGGAATGGAACCTTGAAGGTTGTTGTAAGAGATGTCTATGTACTCTAGTTGTCTAAGGTTTCCTAATGAAGGGGGTATCTCACCTACAAGAGCATTGTAAGATAGATCGAGGTAAGTGAGCTTGGACAGAAGACCAATTTCTTTAGGGATAGTCCCTTGTAGCACAATATAATTTAAAACAAGGATTCTAAATTTTGGTAAGATGATAGATTGAGTTTTGCAAATTTAACCCTGCTTGTAATTCCTGAACCTTGATAAAAAATGTTGATTTCTTTTATACTTCCAACTTCGTTGCAGAAGATACCATTCCAATTACATCGGTTGGAGATATTAAAGTATGGATCAGATGTATTCCACCATCCACTATTCACTATGGCATTTGCTTCCATTTGAAGTTGAGATGTCAGACTGGCATATTGAGTTTCCACTATCACACAACAAATGATAAGAAAGATCAGCCACAATTTTAGACCATAGAAGTTAGAAACAAAAGACTTTGTTAGATTCATTCTTTTATAATCAAATGAATTGCATGATATTTTATGAGATATATCACAAGCTTTTATAATATTATATGACTACTATTAAAGATGGGGACTCATTGAGTGTGTTGACAGGAAAAATTGAATCCAACTTCAGAGGGGACTCATTCAAGTGACATTCCTATCAAAGCTATGCACTTGTGTAAGTTATTGTAAAACAAGAAAAGTTACTTTTAACACAAGTCTTGACTCCAATAATTGATTCAATTGTTAAATAATTTTTTTTTTTTTTCATGAGAAAGTGTCAACATATATTACTTTTTTAAAGTTATAGTTTGCAGAAAATGTTAATCTATCTTCTCATCAATTGTAGTATTTATTTTTAGTTATCCGGGGAGACTTATAATAATAAGGTATACTTTCATAAAAATAATACTAATTAATATAATTAAGAATTTTAAAGGAACCTTATTTAAAGTGACAAGAAAAATTATTTGGATATATTTAGAAAAAAATGGTAAATAAAATATATTATAAGTGAAAATTTATTTTTGAATATTAAATTTTTCTCGCGTCTTAAAATTTCATTTTATGATAATATAACAATTTTCTCTATTGATTTTTCATTTTATTTTTTATGTTTCGTCTCTCTTATTTATCATGAAAAAGAAAGCCTTAGGATTATAAAGGTTATTTGAACTGAAGATAGAATTTGAAATATAATATCAAACAAATTCAACTTAATTAATCATTTAAGTTTAATTATTTTATCATACTTTTATTTTCTAGAGCTTTATTACACTTTTCACATATATTATTTCATTATTTTAATATTTTTGTATCACAAGGTTTCATAGCATAGTCAAATATGAAGACAGTGAGAAAGTGTGTAAAAATAGTGAAAAATGTGATAAATACAGTAAATTTGATATATTATTTGGTTTAAAAGAAATAAAAAATAAATAGAAACAAAAAAAAATGTTGATTACTTTAAAAAATATGAGAATGTTTATAATATTTTAAATTTAATTACATCAAAATAATTAAATTTTTTAATTTAAATTTAATTAATATCACTAATTATTCAAAATAATTATTTTAGAGAATTATAAAGTGATTAATTTTATGGTTTGAAATAGTTGAAATGAAAACAAAAAGTCATGGATTTCACTATCTCCTTTCTTTACAAGTTGGAGAAAACTTAAAAAAAGTTAAATTAAAGAAAAAAAAGTGTGGGTCCTACGGGAATTTTGGCTTTCTTTGCTCTTTTTCCGGTATTCCAAACGAAAGAAATTGACTCCCTCTCTCTCGCACTTCTTTCTCACGTGTTACTTTCATACCAAACACATCGGTAGGGTACGATTTTTTCTTCGGATCCACATTATTGTCTTTCGTTTCTTTAATATGGATTTGACAAATTAAATACAACTTTATTCTTCCTCTTAGCAAAAGTATACAAGAGTCAATTCATCCCACGAACTCGACCTGACACATAAGCAATAGATTGAGTCTGATCTTGTCCAAAAATTTACAAAGACAAAAAAAAAAAAAAAGATAAAGTAAAAAAAGGATCGAATTATCTGTTATGTTCTAATTTTATTTTTTGCACTAATTTAATTTAGAGTTTGAAAAATTTCCTCATCCCTACATCATTTCTCCTGCATGCGACTTTGTATTTATTTTTCTTTTCATCTCTCCATAATTTTCTTCCTTATTATTATTATTAATATTATTATTATTATTATTATTATTATTATTAGATAATGTTGTTTCGATATTATACTTTTAATGAAAGAGTAAAACTATTAGATTGTGAAAGATCTATGGGTATACTAAGTAGTAGGTTACTTATTTTGATCAAATGATTTGTATTTTGTACGACAATGTTATCGTTTACTAATTTTGAATGAATTGACAAGTGGTAATCTATGTGGCTTACTATGAGTTATTTTAAATATTTTTTTTTCTAAACAAAAGTTTAAGAATTACTAGTTGGCTACTCGTCTTGGAACCAATCCGATCTCTACTTATTTTGTCCCATCTTTTTTGAAAGCGCAACTAATCGAGTTTGGTCGGGTTAAGAGACGAATTCGAGCCTAAAAATTGGTTCGATCAAATATTGGAACCGAGTAAGGGACACACCAAACCCGACCTAACTCGTCCTATGAGGAAAATTTCCAAATATATTTAGAATTCTCTAATAGTTATATTAATGTAGTAAAATTAAATAACTTAATGTATCACTTGGTTAAGTAGTTGCAATGCTTGAGTTTAATGCATCTGTTAGCCATCGAACCAATGCATCTATTAATTCACCAAATGTGATAATATTTTTCAAGAGTTATTTTCTTTCACCAATTGGTATGAGTTTCTCTTTAAATAGAGATACTTTAGAGGCAAAAAGTAGAATATAAAATTCAAGTTACATGTGTCAAATTTCTGTCAAAGATATGTCTAAATTATTTCTTCTTTCCTCTAGTGCACGAGAGTACGTGAAGGAATTTCATTCTGTAAACTATCATTGATCGATATGTTTGATGTGAATGTGCAATTCACTTCAAAGATTACAAAGTATCCTGAAAGAGATATGTTTGTTTAATCTACTTGCATCCAATATATGTAGATTGGTGTGGACGAATCAAACCTAAAACTTAGTGTGAATGTGTAATATACACGCTTTGAAATTTATTTATACAACATTCATCATCATCTTCTTGATTAAAATTTGAAGTATACCTTAACAAAAGATTCAAGACGTTTTTGGTACACCCCTACCTCATAAATTCTCCTTAATTTATCCTATGGATCAACGTCTCAAATTAAAATTAGAATTATTTTTCCAATGCAATAATTTTGAATAAAAATTAAATCAATCATGCATTACTTTTTATTAATTTATCCTATGGATCATGCGTTAGCTATTCTCTTTTGTTCCACTTTGAGCAGTATATATTAGATTATTTTACGCAACTTAAAAAGATATTATAAACAAAACAAAAAAGTAAATAATATCTTTATCAAATTAATCATTAGTGGAGATTCATCATTAATATGAATATAAATCGGAGGATATTGACTTATAACTAATACACATGTGAGTCAAAATACCAAAATAACTGTAAAAATATTTGTATACAAGCAAAGTGTAATAATATTGATAATACAAAGAGTACTCTAACCCATCAATGCCAACGCAAGACAATTTTTATAATATTAGACAATGTTTAAATTGGAATCTCTTTTATAATATTAAAAAAAAAAAATTAATGCATACAATATTAAACAACTTATAAATAAATATTAAATACATTCACATAATTAAGTAACTTTTTCTATAGAATTAATTAATACTAAAATTAGAGAGTTAAATTTATACTATAAATACTAAAAAAATTCAATATAAAAAGTTTAATAATATCTTAATAAATTTTTAATATATATAAAAGAAGGTGGTCAAGTTGCAATTTTTTCCCTCCTAAAATAGTGGTGATTCTTAATATATACAAAGGAAAGGAAGATGGTCAAGTAGCAATTTTCCCCCTCCTAAAATAGTAGCAATATAGTAATTTGAATAACATCTTCTACCTTTTATTTTTTTATAATTATTAATTATTATTATTATTATTATTATTATTATTATTACTAATATTAATAAATCACTAACAAAACAATTAATGCAATGAATAATGAGAAATGTGCCATCAAATTTGATCAACCAAAGGAATGTGGTCAAGTAGCAATTATTTTCCTCCTAAAATAGTGATAGTGTTGTAATTTGAATGACTCCTTTTGTCTTTTTATTTTTTGTTAATTATTGATTTTTATTATTATTTTTAATCTTAATAAACCACTAACAAAACAATTAATGCTATAAATATTGAGAAATATGCCATTAAATTTGGTCACCCAAAGGAAGGTGGTCAAGTAGCAATTTTTCCTTCCTAAAATAGTGACAATGTTGTAATTTAAATGAAATATTTGTCTTAAAATAGTGGCAATATTGGAAAATGTGTCAACAAATTGTGGTCACCTAATAAGCATTTTAGTGATTAAGTTTTTTAATGTATCGGGAGATAATTATTTAAAAGAAATTATGGTTTCATTTCCATTGTTCATGATTTTCTTTTAATTCTTACTTAATGTAAACTATAAACAAACCACTCCATGATACAAATTACTTAATTACATAATTCTTGTTGCTTACGTAGCCCTTAAATATTCAATATTAAAGAAATAGAAAACAATGAAAAATATAAGTATTTAAATGAAGTTTTTGTAGTATTTTTTCTACAAAATATTGTAAATAATAATGCATACCTTAAGAAATATCTATAACTAATCACGATAAATAAATTTGTTATCATTGAACATATAGCTAAGGATATATAAATTAATTGACAAATAATAAAATACTGGAAAATTAATTAATTTAAATTTACGATACATTTTCAAAAACCAATAATAATTTATAAATTTATACAATATCGATTTTATTTATATCCTGTAAATCTCATTGCATAAACCAAGTGGATCCTAAATCATAAAAAGATGAGTGTAAATCTTGTGACATAACATTTTTTATTTATTTTTGAACTAATTATTAAATTTTTATTTCAAAATCATATATCTCCTAAAACAATAATAAAAAAAATAATTATTATAATATTTTTCTATATAATACTCCATTGTCTCGTAATATAATCAAATATAGAAAATAAAATAAAGTACTTACAGGCAATCGATCAAAATCTATGAACTCTAGAGTTATGTGTTATCTTTAGAAGTTCTCTAACTAAAAATAATCTATATTACTCTAATTTTATCCAACTAATTAAAATAATTTTAAAAAAGTAATAATAATATTTAATAAAAATTAATCACTTATTATTATTATTATTAAGTAAACAATCTTCATTTTAAATCTAGTATAATTTTAAATTCATATGAGTTTCTATTACGTTATAAAAAATAAAATAAATAAATAAATAAAAATAATTGTGTGTTTCTTAATTACTATCACGCGTTTTACTTTTCTTTCTATCTTCTAGCTTGCTTTTAAAGTTAGCAAACACCATATTTCCTTTCCCAAGATTTGCATATCAAGAACCAACCCCTCTCTCCCTCACTTTTCTTTTTCTTTTTCTTATCTTTTTTCTTTTTGTTTTTTAGCTTAATAAGCTATATGTCACATTTTTTTCTAATTGTCTAAGATTGTTTAATTTTTGTTACAAAACAATGAAAAATCAAGAACTCAAATTTATTTCATGAACACACAGATTCATTACTTAAATCTATAAATTGAGAACAAAAATCACTAAAGAGGAAGAATTATTTTTTTTACTATTGAAAAAATAAATAAATAGAAAGAGTAAGTGGTAGAACATAAACAACACATCAAATAAAGAAAATACAAAAATTAAAATATTCTAAATCTCTTTAATATTAATATTATATATATATATATAATTTTTTTTTATTATCATATTATCTATACAAATAAAAAATCAAGGTCATGTTCTTGTTGTGTTTATTTTTTATTTTAATTTTTCCTCTTCAATATTCAATATTAAAAACTATAAATTTAAAACAAATGAATAAAAATGAGAATGTCTTTAAAAAACTTAACAATAATTTAAGAGAAAATCAAACAAACAAATTAAAGAGAGAGAATGTGATTTAAACTACAGGTGGTCGGATTCCTTCTTCTTCATTCTCTTTTTTTTTTCTTCTTTGTTTTTTTCTTTCTTCTTTTTTTTTTCTTCAGTGGCAATG
>JBBPBS010000214.1:2520604-2569239 GCA_037974835.1 Cicer judaicum | reverse complement strand
TTTTTTATATATCCCTTATATTTTTATATTAAAAGAAAATTTGGATTATAAATCCATTCTTTTTTTTATTTAACTATCGAGTATAATGTTATTGTTTTCTTTCTTTCTCTTTTTAATAGGTTCACTAATTTTTATTTATTATTTCTTGATTAATTTTTTTTAAGAAAGTTCAATTCCATTTTACTCCTTTTGAAGTTCTTTTAATTTATTTTATTTAGGTTTAACTTTTTAATTTCTCCTAAAAGAAAAAAACAAAAATATTAATAATAAATATTGAAATTGATTGAGATATGAGACAAGTAGGAGTAAGATCACACTCTTGTCAAGTATAATAATAAAAAAGTTTATTTTCCCTATATTTAAAATACACTTTTTTCTCTAAATTCCTTTCATAAACAAAGTTATATTTTCTATGCATAATCGACTCCCGAACTCAAAATTTTGGTTTCAAAGACCATTTTTTTTTTTAAGGTTTCTTAAGATTTTCTCTATTTTAAAATAAATTTTCGTAGCGACTCCATTGAATTTCAAGAAACACTCAAAATTTAGACCGTGAAAGCTGACGACCCAACTCTGGACCCTTAGAGAGTCTAGCCTAATATAATTGTGCAAAGTTTTTTTTACTTTTTTCTATATTTGTTTGTTTTTTATTTTCTTTTACTTTATGTGTTTATTATTTCTTAATATATAGCAGTTGTCATTATAATATTCTTGTAAACTAGTAGATCATTTTATTATTATTATTATTATTAATATTATTATTATTATTATTATTTTCTTTTTCTTTTTGTTTATGTATATATGTTTTATTAGCATTATGAAATTATTGAATTATGTTTGTTTCACACCTATACTTTTACTAAGACAAACTTATGAGTGAGACCCTATAGTTGGGCCTGAGTGAAACTTAAGTTTAGTTAGGGGTTTAGCGGTAATCATTTTGAATGTACATCCTATTTGGTTATCACGAAGATCTTGTCTATAGTGTGACTCCATTAGAAATACCTACATTTTGGATGTACTTTCCATTTGTAGTGATATTTCAATGAGTATCTGACTCTATAGACCAATGACTTTTAGGATTGCAGAATCCGTCTAGGAAAGTGTTCACAATTTTAGAAGCTTATAGACTTTATATATATATATATATCAATTCTCATAAATTTTATTGACATTAAATACATAAGTTGACTTAAAAATAAACAATTTACAAATAAAATAAAATAAAAAAAATCTAATCGTAAACTAAATTAAAAAATCATTTTTTACAGTGTAAATGTCACTTATCAAAATCATGACTCCCTCTTTAATCGATGATGCCTTATTTTTTAATTCTCCAACTAATCTTTTTTCTTTCCCAAAAACTTATTATAAAACAATACTTTTAATTTTAAACAAATAAAAAGAATGATTATTGAAAAATGAAATAATAATATTAGATGAAATAACAATTTTCAAAATAATGTATATGGACATATATAAATTAAGTAAATTAATAAATATAAAGATGAGTAAGTAACTTAATAATGAATTTTTATTTTTATTATTCAACATAGTATGTTACTTATATGAAATACATGACATTTAAGAATTCATATAAATTGTTGTATCAAGTGGCAACATATCTTTCATTCTAGTACTACTCATTACAAAATACTAAAGAAAAATAATCTTTCCATTACAAACAAAAATTACAATACACATAATAAAAACTATGATTATCTTTTATGTTTGAATTTGCATGTTATTCTTCGTCAATTTTTTCATAAATCCTTTGAATTCCTTTAAATTTGCACCAAATTTAATAATAATTTTAGAAGATAAAATGTAAAGTATATTAGTAAAATTAAAATGTAACTATTGAAAAAAGTAGCGTTTGAAAAATCATTACAGTTTTACATAACTATCAAATCGTGATATAATGTATTTGCTAAAGTAGTGTTTGAATATTACTTCAAAAAAACAAAATTGTCGAATTGGATTGTATTTTTTTTAATTCCTAAATAAATTATTATTTTTGTGGCAGCATTGTTTATTAGAGAACATAGAATCAAAATTATTAAGGAGGCACCGAAAATAGGAGATGATTGAAGAGAGACGATTTATAGAGGACGCCGAATTAAGAAGAAAAGTATGACTGCACTAAAAGAATTCTCGTAAAATAAAATAAATTTTTTAATTAAATTAAGTTAAAGCGGTGCATATTTTTAATTAAATTGTCAAGTCATGTAATTGATTATATTTTATTTGTAATTTATTCTTTTTATTTTTTTATTGACCACTAAATTCTTAACGACTCAAATCGTGATGGAATGGAAGTTTTATTAAAAAAAAATATGCACGATGATGTTGTTATTTCTATTAACCATTACTTGTCAAATCGGTAATTGATTGTATTTTATTTTTAATACATTCTTTTTATTTTTTTTAATTGACCACTAAATTCTCAACGAACCCATCATATCTAATCGTGATGTAATGGGAGTTTTATTTTTTCTTTTAAAAAAATTATTATTTCTATTTATAGAAATGTTATATTTGTCTAACACTCTATTTAACTTACACATGTTAAACTTGGCAAAGTATTATGTTTGCTTTATTATATTGTATAGATTTATTATCTTTTTCAACTTAGGAGCTTTGCTTCTCAATTCTCATATACAAGATCTATTGTAACACCCCGATTTTTAACAGCGCGAGTGTATTTTTTTAAAAAAAAACAAATTCATAAAAACGAAAAACTAAAGAAGAAAATACTTTTTGATAAATATTTAAGTCGTAACACAACGACAAAAGTCAACAATATTTACAAACAGCGGAAATAGTTTTTGAAACAAAATCCAAAGTATTTAAATAGAAAAATACGACGGGGCTATGAGACCTATCAGACATAGCTCATATCCTTGGAGTATTCTCGGCAGACACCTGCATAAAAGTACTGCCCCAAGAATCTCTACTTTCCCCTCATCACATCAAAATGTGGAACATGAACACATTAAAAGAAAAATTCATCAGACAGTTTAAGCATAGATACAATCTTCCAAAATGAAATAAATACAATCCCAAGAGAAAGACATCTAGTCCTTATACAATCACCTAATCTGATCATGCTACAAAACTACACCACCCTGGTGATCTCCACGCGCCCCGCAAGATCCTCCTAACGCAGCTTTGGTCAAGTATGACTAACTACATTCCCATCTCCAGGATACTAACCGGTAGGATGATTATGGTTCTTATCTGAGGGCAAAGTCCAGATTTCCACAATAATTGTAAAGGTCACCAACCGAAATTAACAAACATCACATAACAAAATTCTTATATTTTCAAATGCTCAAAAGAACCTTTCGTCTTATCATACTCCTCGAAAGGGTTTTCATATGTCCAAAAATGCATAAACAATGTTGAAAAATAAAGTTTTGAGAAACTGCATTGTCATAGCCGAATACAATTGAGAAAAGGAAGATTTTCAATTCTAAAATGGCTCTTGAATCAATCAACACTTCAAACATTAATATTATCAATTATGAACACATAATTAACACCAAATTAATCTCCACAAATTCACACCTCAATCACACATCGAATATTCATTAAATCAATTATGAACACATAAATACATCCAAACTTAATCAACCCAACATCACACCTAAAAGCAATTACGATAAATCACAACAACAACCGAATATGTATATACAATCATCAAAGTATAACAAACATGAATCGCGTGCCAAACACCCTAATGCAATGCGTATATGCCAAAATGCATCATTCTAGAATTCCAAACCAAAACCTTCCTCGAGGGGCATAAACCATAATTGTACTGCCTCTCACAGACTAGTATTAATTACCGATGTGCAATCTCTCACGGATCAACATGATTTACTAGCGTGCAGTCTCTCACAGACCAGCACGACATGCAAGAGTGCAGTCGCTCACAGACCAGCACAATTTTCTAGAGTGCAATCGCTCACAAATCAACACATTCTAGAGTGCAATCTATCACAGATCAGCACGACGCGACAATCCCCGCAAGGATAAGATGAACCAACAATTCACATGGCATCATCCTGTGGCCCATCACTGTCACCACTATCACCATGGCCCCATCGCGGTCACCATGTACTATGAAATGCATGAGCATACACTCACTCTTTTCACCACAATCATTAAGTAAATGCAGCTATTAAAAGATTCCTCATTTTTAATACTCATTTAACACTAATGATTTTTCATATACAACGTAGAACATACTCAAACATATTTATTCACACCAATTTCAATTTTCACAAACACACATAAATCACATTTCCAAATTCAATCCACACAAATTAAATTAAATTCATTTTCAACCAATCCACACATAAATTGAATTAAATTCTCTTTGCACCAATCAACACATAAATTTTTTCTTAAAAATTCATAATATTAATCATGAACACATCAATTTCACCAAACATGAGTCACTATAATTTTCAAACATTAATCCTCCATATTCAATCTCCAAAATTTTCAACCATAAATCACCACAACAATATTAATATATCAAAGTTCTCCCCACCGCTAACTCAGTGCCAACGGTCTCGATTTCTTGTCGAGACTGAAGGAGCTAACTACATAAACATGAGTATTTATAACAATTTGTTCACAATAAAACTAATCCACACGCAACGAAATTCTTAAAATTAAATTTTTCTCACACACCAAACTCTTAAAATTAAATAATCTATATTATTTACTTAAAAAAAATATTGTCCAAATTTAACATTCACATACTCGACTATTAAAGCACCGAAATATTTGAGTTAATAAAATACTATAAACTTTTTTTCTTTTTAAATTCGATCAAAGAGTAATTAAAAAAGTAACATTTTAAACTCTAACCATTTTTAATTTCAATCTGTCTTTTTGCTCAAACTCTTTAACTTAGTTAAAATTTGAACTTTTTCACAACTTTAACAACTCTAAACTTTTCGTAAAATTTCAACTTCAGTTCAAACTCATTTATTTGAAAATAACTCTTTACGTAACTCAAACACATCAATTCATTTTCTACAAAATCCACAAATAAATCACATCTCAAAAATTCATAATAATATTTATGAACATATAAATCACACCAAACTTGAAACACCACAAACCACACCTCAAATTTAAATTCCACTAAATTACACATAATCATATTAAATTAATTTTTCACAAAATCACACCTCAAATACATCAAATTTCTTTTTCACAAAATCACAAATAATATCCTAAATGCAAACTAAAAGTTTGGAAGGAGCCCTTACCTCCGTTGTAGTTTTAACAACCGATTACGACGCCGCGATTAATTCCGGTAAAATTTAAGTTCGTGATGTCGCTTCGAAAACTAGCTCACTAGCATCGCAGCGTGACAATGAACAACTTTCTCTTCTGTCATTTCTTGAAAGGGAGTTTAGATCTAGAAGAAAAATAATAATTTGTATTTGGTGGATTTTGAAATCAAAACATAAAATCGAAACAGAGAAGAAGAAAAGGAACAAGGAAAGAAGGAAGAAAAGGACCACTCCATCACTTCTGTTTCCTTGCTTTCTTTTATATATATATATATATATATTATAAAAATTAAACTATAAATATCTAAAACTATCTAGATATTTTATAAAATTATCATTTCACCCATCACTTCTCAAACCACTTTTTGTTAAAAATATCAACTCTCGTCCTCAATTGACAAATACAATTTTCAGCAACCCGAGGTATTTTTAATAAAACTGTCCGGTATTAAATTTTTCGTAACCTATTTAAATTATTCTCTAATAAATAATTTAAATCGGGTCTCAAAATATATATATTAAAATATATATAAATATTAAACATATTATTAACTCTAATAAAATTTAATTTTGAAATTTAATTCTCAAAATTAAAATTCGATTGTGCTAAATGCCTAAATAATTTAACACCAAATACCCTAAAATTGCATAAATTAGAATTTAGAAAATTAAGGTCTTACATCTATAGTGCAACATATAACTTAGACATTTGCATTTAAAATTCATTAAATATCTCCAATTTGTTTTACTTTCTAATTCATAACTAATTCTATAAATATAAAGGGATTTTAATTGTTTTTCGTTTAATTTAGATTTAGTTCATTAGTAGAAAATTAAGCTTTTAATACAGTAGATTTAAGTCGTTTACGTGCCACCAGACTTAACAAATGAAGCGGAGGTATATTCAAGTCGATTGTCCATATAAACGAGTTAACAAAATGAGATGGTGACAATTTTGCAAATATGTGAAATACGATTAACACGGTTATATTGACAATTGACTCAATAGATACGGTAAAAATAAATTAATATATCCCATCATACTCCGTGGCTAAATCGGTTACTTGATAAACGACTTAACAAAATGCGGTGGCAATTTTGTAAATATTTAAAACTTATTTAATGCGGTTGTATTGATAAACGATTTAAGGCAAATATGGTGTGATTATACTATAATTGTGTGACAATTTTGTAAATATTTGAAACTTGTTTAATTTATATTCGTGATCCTTTAACTTAATTTCAAGTAACGTTTTAGTCCTTTAACTTTTTTTTTCCCATTTTAGTATTTTATCTTTTGAAATAATTTCAATTTTACCCTTTAAGTGGGTTTCCGTTAAGGCAACGTTAACAAATTCCCTCCTCCGTTTTCTTTCCAGTTTTTTCTCTTTGACATTTATGAATATCTTGTTTGGTATTCAACTTTCCCACTAATTTTCCTCTTCTCATTTTCTTCTTCCATCCATAAAAAATCATATTCACGGTTCCCAAAACTCAAAATCCATGACCGTTTTGAAACCTGTGATGTGCATAGTGACAAACTGGGGTCTGAACAGAGGAATAAAGTTTTGGGGTTGTAGGAATTTTGTGGTAAGCAACAATACCTTTATGTTTTTTGATATTTCATTTGAGGTTGTTAGATTGGATTTTGGGATTTTGTTTTTCATATTGGTTTTCTCATATTAGGATTTTAGATTTATGGTTTTCTGGTTCAGACAAATAAAGGATACTTCTCAGCTTCTTGTGATGGATGGATGGAAGGAATATAGTTTTGAGTTTTGGGAACCATGAATATGATTTTTCATGGATGGAAGAAGAAAACAATAAGAGGAAAATGAGTGGGAGAGGAAAATACCAAACAAGGTAATTGAAAATATGAAAGAGAAGAAAACTAAGAAGAAAACGGATGAGGGAATTTGTTAACGTTGCCTTAATGGAAATCCACTTAAAGGGTAAAATTGAAATTATTACAAAAGATAAAATACTGAAATGGGAGAAAAAAAAGTTAAATAACTAAAACGTTACCTGAAATTAAGTTAAGGGACCACAGATGTAATTTAGCCTTTAATTTAATGCAGTTATATTGATAATTGATTTAAAAGCGAACGTAAAGAATCACTTCATTTTTTATTTTTCACCATATTCTTCACCGTTAAATACATGCAACGTTTTAACTTCCACTTTATTAACTATTCTATTATAAATCTTTTTTATTCTCTAACCATATTTGCAACCAATCCACTTTGACTTCTTCATGATCGCCAAACTCAGTTTCATCGCCACCTTCTTTAACTTATTGAATAATAAATTTATATGAATAATTTTTTATAATTTTCTACTCTTTCTTTGTGACGTTGATAAAATAATTAGTATATGTGCTCATAATTTCAGTTAGATAATATCATATTATTTGAAGGAAAAAAATATATATCAAATTTTTTTTTTTTCTAACGATTTTTTATTTTACCTTAGTAGTTACTTATTTGTAAGAAATGATTATGAATCATAGTTGGATGAATACTAATTATTTGAGTAAATGTACAAGTATGGATAACATAAAAACCAAAGAAAATTTTATTGTTGTTAATTTTTAAACAGAACTGGTTACATTTTGAAGAAATAAGAAATTGTTGAAGTTGTGGGATTTTAGAGAAAAGGAGAAGAGAAAATAATAAGGGTTTGAATATTATTGATAATAGCTTAATTCTTAATTGATTACAATAGACTCAATACTAATCTCTATTTATAGAGAAACATAGACTAAATCCTAAATTAGGAATAAATCATAATAATAATGAGAGATATTCTAAGATTCTCTATGATTATAAATTGATCATAGAAAATAACTCAAGATACTCTAATATAATATAAAAGATATTATAAGATATTTTCTAATATTCTAACACTCCCCCTCAAGCTAAAGCTTACTAAGTTTTAGCTTGTTACAAGAAAACAATATTTTGCTCCGTAAAATAGTTAAAAAAGATGGAAAGGCAACTCAGGGATGCAGGTGAAGTCGGAGAGAATTGCTATAAATACAACCTAGCCAGATAGCCGAAATGATCATCAGCATGAGAGAAATTCATGGCAAGCAGTTGAACAAAGCAAAGTCCGTCCTTCTAAAAAACTGCATTTGGAAGCTTCAAACCAATAATATCAGAGACTCAAAATATTTAAACTTGAATTTGCTTCAAGGAAAGAGAGGCATGCTTCAAGGAGAGAAGGCAAGGCCAGTACATCTGGGACAAAGATAGGGCCAGTGCATCTGGGACAAATTGTCATGCTAAAGTGTGAGTCATGAAAATAAAAGATATCGTCAAAATAACCATCAATGGAAGAAGAAGTCATCATTAATATGATTCATCTGTGGGAAAAGGGACACCACCAGAATGATCGTCGGTGGGAACAAAAGCCACTGTTATAGTCTATTAGTTAGAACTAAATTGCATGACTAACACCATAGAAGAAGCAGCACAACTCTAACGAAACGAAGCCATGATCGATCATCAAAGTAAGAAAATGCGTCCAAAACAGGATAGATAACGGCTGTTTGAACAATGACACATATTTTCGTTGATCAAAATTGGAGAGTTAGGGCAGATCTGAAACCATCGAAGAGAAATAATCGTGCACCAAGAAGAATCCCATCAATTGAATTGCAAATCTTCCAAACCTACTAGCTAAAAACCCACTCATAAAGGCTGCAATAGCTGCCACGGCAAAGGCTGGAGAGTTTATGTGTTCAAATAGACTAAGGATATACCCACCGGTGATCGGAACGGATAAGGGATACGGCAGATTTTTTTTGTTTTTTTGTTTTTTTTGTTTTCTCTCTAACTCTTGGTTTCGTGCTAGCTAAACTTGTTTCATCACCGACTTTGTCAGCCATGGCGTTTCCCTACATGGAAGCTGTTGTCGGGTTTATGATATTAATGTACATTTTTGAAACTTACTTGGATTTGCAACAACACGTAGCACTTAAACTTCCTACTCTTCCAAAGTCCTTAAAAGGAGTAATCAACCATGAGAAATTTGAGAAATCCAGAGCCTATAGTCTTGATAAGAGTCACTTCCATTTCATTCACGCGTTTGTGACAATCGTGACAGACTCTACGATTTTGTACTTCAGAGTATTGCCCTGGTTTTGGAAGAAATCAGGAGATTTCGCGACATTAGCCGATCTCAATGCAGAAAATGAAATACTTCATACCCTTGCCTTCTTAGCCGGTTTGATGATCTGGTCACAGATAACTGATTTGCCCTTTTCTCTGAACTCAACTTTTGTGATTGAGGGCCGTCATGGTTTTAATAAGCAAACACCATGGTTATTCTTCAGGGACATGATAAAAGGAATTTTTCTTTCCATAATAATTGGTCCTCCAATTGTGGCTGCAATCATTGTAATAGTACAGAAAGGAGGTCCATACTTGGCCATCTATCTTTGGGCATTTATGTTTGGTCTTTCTCTTGTGATGCTGACGATTTATCCAATTCTAATAGCTCTACTCTTCAATAAGTTCACTCCACTTCCAGATGGCCCACTCAGGGAGAAAATTGAGAAACTTGCTTTGTCCCTCAAGTTTCCATTGAAGAAGTTGTTTGTTGTTGATGGATCCACAAGATCAAGTCACAACAATGCCTATATGTATGGGTTCTTCAAGAAAAAGAGGAGAGAAAATAATTAGGGTTTGAATATTATTGACAATAGATTAATGCTGACTTTATTACAAAAGATTCAATACTAATCTCTATTTATAGAGAAACATAGACTCAATCCTAAATCAAGAACAAATCATAATAATAAAGAGAGATATTCTAAGATTCTCTATGATTATAAATTGATCATAGAAAATAACTCAAGATACTCTAATATAATATAAAAGATACTATAAGATATTATAAGATATTTTCTAATATTCTAACACTCCCCCTCAAGCTAAATCTTACTAAGCTTTAGCTTGCTACAAGAAAACAATGTTTTGCTCCACAAAATAATAATAAAAAGATGGAGAGGCAACTCAGGGATGCATGTGAAGTCGGAGAGAATTGCTATAAATACAGCCTAGCCAGATAGTCGGAATGATCATCAGCATGAGAGAAATTCATGGCAAGCAGTTGAACAAAGCAAGGTCCGTCCTTCTAAAAAGCTGCATTTGGAAGCTTCAAACCAATAATATCAGAGACTCAAAATATTTAAACTTGAATTTGCTTCAAGGAGAGAAAGGCAAGGCCAGTACATCTGGGACAAAGATAGGGCAGTGCATCTGGGACAAATTGTCATGCTAAAGTGTGAGTCATGAAAATAAAAGATATCGTCAAAATAACCATCAATGGAAGAAGAAGTCATCACTAATATGATTCATCTGTGGGAAAATGGACACCACCGGAATGATCGTCGGTGGGAATAAAAGCCACTGTTATACTCTATTAGTAAGAACTAAATTGCATGACAAACACTAAAGAGGAAGCAGCACAATTCTAATGAAGCGAAGCCATGATCGATCAACGGAGTGAGAAAATGAATCCAAAACAGAAGAGCCAATGGTTTTTTCAGAAAATTTGCTAGAATACTTTTCCAGCAGCGACAACATGCAGCAACAGCAGATGGCAGCAGTAGCAGACATGACAACAGCAATGATAGGCAGTAGCAGACGGCAGTGGCGACAAATCTACTCGCATGAGAGATTTGCAGCGCGTGTGACGGTTTTTGGCGACGCGCGTTTAGGCATGACCTGATATGGAGATGACTGTTATTTGCAGAAAAATTTGTCGGTAATAGTGGTAGCGGCGATAATAGCAAATTGAATGGAAATCGAGTGATACGTGTCGGAATGTTGGAAAAGAGAAACTATAATTATATTCCCTAATTGTTGGGAACTCGACAGCTGAATAGAGGTGTTATCGTTCAAGGAGGACCGAAATAGACTCTAGATACCATGTTGAAGTTGTGGGATTTTAGAGAAAAAGAGGAGAAAAATTAATTAGGGTTTGAATATTATTGATAATAGATTAATGCTGACTTTATTACAAAAGATTCAATACTAATCTCTATTTATAGAGAAACATAGACTCAATCCTAAATCAGGAACAAATCATAATAATAAAGAGAGATATGCTAAGATTCTCTATGATTATAAATTGATCATAGAAAATAACTCAAGATACTCTAATATAATATAAAAGATACTATAAGATATTATAAGATATTTTCTAATATTCTAATAGAAATAATTATGGGATTTGTCATAGTTATACAAAACGGATATGACAAGATGATTTGTTAAACATGACAAATCTATGAGTATGACTACTATGTCATGTTACATATGTTGAACATCTTAACATAGTTGTTTCATGGATGCAAGTACTTAATTTTTTATATGTTATTATTGATTGTATTTTTTTATATTTGTATGATAAAAAATTATAAGTTGTTATTGATTGTATTTTTTAATGTTCATATGATAAAAAAATTAGGATTAAGCCGATATTGATTGTGTGTTTTTGTCTTCTAGATATTTGATAACTCAAATCAATTCACCCGGATCAAAGTAAATAAGTTCGAAAACATTGTGTGGATTTTATTTTGAAATTAATTGAAGAAAATAATGATACTAATATATGTCTATTGAATATTGCTACATTGTGGTTTTGTAATTTTGTTAACGGATATCTAATTATTTTTTTTCCGTCTTGTCAAGATTAGTCGGAAATGGGATACATCTTATTTGAACTCTATATTTTTTTTTGTATAAATATGAGATATTGTGATATTGTATATTTTGATTATTAGATGGTTATATAAAATTGTAATTGTAGGTACAAAATTCTTATTTGAAATTTAATACGAAATGTTGCATGAAAACAAAATGAGAAATTTATATAAAAAAAATAAAAAAAATTATTATTTTAACTATATCTATTAAGTCAGTTGGTCAAAATATCCGACTTAAAAAAATGATGTGTTGTACTGAATTTATGATGTTTAAGTCGGTTAAACTGAATTGACTTAATATGATGAAGCTCTGTTAAGTCGGTTCATGAAACGAGTTGAAAAACATGTTTTTTAAGTTGTTTACTGTTAACTCGGGTACGGAACCAACTTAAAATGTTCATTTTAACTGACTTAAAAAAATAAAATTCTACTAGTGGTTGTTAATATGTTAATAAATAATTAAATTAGTAATTAATTATATTAAATAATACATTTATAAATAATAATAATAATACACTAATAAATAATAATAATATATTAATAAATAATAATAACAATAATAATATAATAATTATTAATTATTATTATTAAAAATTGTTATAATTAAAAATAATTAAAATTAAAATAATAAATTATATTATAACTTTAAAAGAAAATACATTAAAAAAAATGATACATCAATTTAGATTTAAACAATAAATAATTTATTTTTCTAATTATACGGTTCTCTATTTTTTTAACACAAGAAGTTATTTGGATTAAAACAAGAAGTTATTCTTAACACAAACCTTGATATCAATACATTATAATTATACGGTTCTCTATTTTTCTTATAACTTTTTACTATCTTTTTCAAAACAAAAGAGAGTCATTAATTTTTTATTATAAATTCCAATCAAACCAACACTTATATTTGATATATTTTATAATGTGTTTGATTTTTGTCTCAAACTATCATTGCTCGATATATCTTAGATTTAATGTTGTGAATAGTTTTATGATATCTTATTTTGAAGTTTTACTGGTGCTATCCGCATTAGTTCTTCTAAAGTAATAAATCACAAATTTTAGAAAATTAATAATAATATTGAATTTATTAAGCTTGTAGTATATATGTATTTTTTAGGGTGCAATAGTATGTATTTTTCTTTTATAGTCATATTAATTAATATAATTAAATTTTTACGTTCCTTTAACCTAGATAGATTTGAAAAAGTAAATTATTAGTTGTTTTAGAAAATTGTAAGTAAATTATCCACAATCATTTTATCATGTGTACTCTACTAACTTATTTTTAAAATTTTAGGTTTGATATAGTTAATAAATTATGTTAAGGTAATTTTAATTCTTTGTAGAATCCACCTGAGGAGGAAGTTTTGGAGGTTGGCTGTGGCACTTGAAGCAAGCCGTCAAGGAATGACAAGCAATAGATAAGAGTATTTAGGGCAACAAAGGCGTTTAGCTTTGGCCTCATTTTAAAAAAAATTAGGATTTTGTAGGCATTAACAACTAGATAATGGTGTACTCTAACCAAATTTTGTGTCCATCCTTAGCAAATGAAGTTTCTACTTCCAAATTTTGTGTCTCATTGTTTAGTCTATATGACTATACATGTATCAAGTTGTCTTTTGTCTTTTGACTTAGTCAATTATAAAGTCTTTACATAAGTTTTTTTTAGGCTTTGTTTAATTGTAAATAGAAATGAAAAAAAAGAGGTGCAAAAGAGTGTGAGAATAGTGAAAAATAAGATAAATATAGTAAATTTAATATATTGTCACATTTAAAAAAAATAAAAAATAAATAGATATAAAAGAAGTGATAATTATTTTGAAAAGCATCTGAAGGTTCATAATATTTTTAAATTTAATTATATCAAAATAATTAAACTTTTTAGTATAAATAAAATGATTAATTTATAAATTAAGCTAATATCACTAATTATTCAAAATAATTATTTTAGATTAATTTGATGATTTAAAAGAGTTTGTAATGAAAAAAGAGTCATGGATTCTTATCTCCTTCCTTTTACAAGTTGGAGAAAACTATAAAAACGTGTGGGTCCTACGGGAATTTTGGCTTTCTTCGCTCTTTCTCTACTATTTCAAACGAAAGAAACTGAGTCTCTCTCATACATCTATTTCTTTCTCACGTGTTGCCTTCATACCAAACATATCGTTATAATATGACATTAGTGTCTTACGTTCCTTTAATATGACAAATAATAATTGCAAAAAGATAATCTTTCAGTTTTTTATATAACTTGAATTGTTTTCTTTTTTCAATGTTAAATTTTTACTTAATTTTATGTGCCAAATTATTATCCTGAGCTTTAAATTTAAGATAAATAACATACACAAATAATTAATGAAGATGGTTTAATAAAAACATTATAATTTTTATCTTTTGAATTTATCATTGTTTTCTTAATCAGTATCAAATGATAAAATATGTCAGATATTTTAGGACAAATAGAGTAACGGTTTTCTTTACCATCGATTTATAATCTATCTATCATTTATATAATAAATCAACATTTTAAATCTTCTCAACTTTTTTTTCTTCCAAATTGGCACCTCATAGAGTCTCCACATTAATTTATCCTGTGGATCAATATCTCAAATTAAAAATTAGAATTCTTTTCCCAATGCAATAATTTTGAATAAAAATAATTTCAAATAAAAATTAAACCATTCATGCATTAGTTTTTGTGTGTGTGATTAATTTATCCTATGGATCATGCATTAGTTATTCTCTTTTCTTCCATTTTGAGCAGTATATATTAGATTATTTTATGCAACTTTAAAAGATATCATAAAGAAAATAATACCTTTATCAAATTAATCGTATTAATCCTTCATGATGATTCATCAAATTGGAGGATATTGACTTAGAAATAATACAAATGTGAATCAAAATACCAAAATATCTATATATTGTAAAAATATTTTTATATAAGCAAAATATATTAATGAGAATACAAAAAATATACTAACTCATTAGAGCCAACTCAAAAAAATTCCAAGTAAATATATGTCTATTCGATAATAGCGTAAAGTTAGACATTGCGATCAATCAAAACAAAAATGAAATCTTAACTTTACAATATCTCATGAGGGGCAAATTAGTCATTTCATATTTTTGGAGTACGTATATAAATTCTAGAGCTGACATAATAAATTTGGAAGCTTAAAGCAAAATTTAAAATGAAGTCATATAGAAATTAACAATGATAAAATTGGAGTCTCTTTTATAATGTTAGACAATTTTTTTAATGGATACAATATTAAAAAACTTGCAAATAAATATTAAATACATTCACATAATGGTGTAATTTTTTATGGAATTAATTAATACCAAAATTAGAGAGATAAATTTATACTATAAATACTAAAAAAATTAATAATATCTGAATAAATTCTTAATATATATAAAGCAAGCTGGTGGTCAAGTAACAATTTCCCCCCTCTTAAAATAGTAGCAATATGGTGATTTGAATAACATCCTTTCCTTTTTATTTTTTAGTTAATTATTAATTATTATTAATAAATCAATAACAGAACAACTAATGCAATGAATATTGAAAAATGTGCCACCAAATGTAATCAACCAAATGAAGAGGAAGATGATCAAGTAGCAAATTGTTTTCCCTTTAAAATAGTAGCAAATGTTGTAATTTAAATGACTTCTTTTGTCTTTTTTATTTTTTGTTAATTATTGATTTTTATTATTTTTAATCTTAATAAATCACTAACAAAACAATTAATACTATAAATATGGAGAAATGTGTCATCAAATTTGGTCCCTCAAAGAAAAGTGATCAAGTAGCAATTTTTCCTTCCTAAAATAGTTATATTAGCATAGATTAATTTAACAATTATCAAATTCCGCAAAATTCGTACAACTTTGTTCAAATAGTAGTATATAAGATTATCGTATCCACATAAATTAATTTAACAATTATCAAATTAATCAAGAATTTATATTATTTAGACTAATGAAAATTATTGTTGATTCATGATATAAAAACGAAAAGATAGCATAAAAATTATAACGAGAGTATATAACAATACAACTTGGAATTAATGGAAAACAAACCTAGAGTCATGGTTTCACTTGTAATATCAATACATCAAGTCTTAGTTTTATATAAATTCTTATTCATTTTCTTAATTATCAATCCCTCTTTAAAACTATTAACAAAGATTCATCATTCAATGTAATATTATTTTCCCTAAATTAATTCTTTGATTGATCATACAAAAAATATAAGGCTTAATTGCACTTTTGGTCTCCCTATTATAGGTGAAAATTGAAAGTAGTCCCTTCATTTTGTTTGTCCCCAATTATAGTCCACCAAACAGAATTTGAGGCCAAATCATGATGAGTTGTCATTTTTTTTAATGACGTGTCAATAAAAAAGTGACGTGACAGACACTTACATGGAATAAACTCATTATTATATTATTTCTGATTAAAAAATATAATTTATATTTTTAAAAATCATTTTTATAATTGTGACTATTTTTAAAAATATAATTAAATTATTAAAATTAAATTAAAAGAAAAACACCTAAAATCATTCACTCATGAACAAAACGTCCATGGCAAAACGTTCTTCCCTTTGGCTTCCACCAATTAGATCTGCTCTTCCTGGATATCGTGGAAAGGGAATTATGTCTCTAATATTTTCCAGGCCAGTGGCAAAAAGAATCATCCTTTCAAAGCCAAGACCAAAGCCAGCATGTTTCACTGTTCCAAACCACCTCAAATCAAGGTACCATTCATATGGCTCAAGAGGCAGACCCATCTCCTTTGTTCTGTAACATTATAACAATACAAATAAGGACAAATAAAGTAAAATATCATCGAAAAACTGCAAAGTCCTTAACAAAAGGGAACAAATTAAGTAAAAAGGGCAGATTTATGCATCAAAGGATAAGCGGAAATTATATAATAACATCAAAGCATTCTTCCCTTCGAAAATTAATAATAATGTATAAATAAAAAAGATACAAGACATTCTTTTCCCAAAAAAACACAAACAACAAACAAAAAAGAAACGAAACACAGAACATAGAACAAACAACGACCACAAAGACGATGAAGAAGACGACCACGAATACGAAGACGATGAAAAAGAAGAACACGACCACGAATACGAAGACGATGAAGAAGAGAAGACGACGAACACCAACACGGAACACGAATACGAACACCAACACGGAACACGAAGACGATGACCAACAATGAAGAAGAAGAAATCGGAATCGGATTATGATGAAGAAAAGGGAAATGGTCGATTTTGATGAAAAGGGTTCACAATTTGGGGCTTTTGGTGAATTGGGGCTGTTTTTTGATTTAGGGTTCAAGCTAGTTCATATGATTCTGATTTTCATTTTCTTTTAATTTAATTTTAACAATTTAATTGTATTTTTAAAAATAGTCACAATTATAAAAATGATTTTAAAAAATATAAATTATATTTTTTAATCAGAAATAATATAATAATGAGTTTATTCCACGAAAGCGTCTGTCACGTTACCTTTTTTTATTGACACGTCATTAAAAAATGACAACTCATCATGATTTGACCTCAAATTCTGTTTGGGGGACTAAAACTAGGGACAAACAAAATGGGGGAACTACTTTCAATTTTCACCTATAATAAGGGGACCAAAAGTGCAATTAAACCAAAATATAATTAAGATAAAGCATAGAGAACCAAGAGATTGAATGATTGAAAGATTAGTATCTATGTTTCGTCATACAAGAATCCTAATCTCAATTATCCTATAGATTTACCAATTAATTGTAGTTGGTCACTAGTCAATTGGTTGATTAAGGCATGCAAAGGTTGGTCATCCCAAACATGTAAATAAAGCAATGGAATAATTTAATTGAGATAAACAATAAAAATCTAAAATAAAACTAGAATTTAAAACTAAGACATAGTAAAACCAAAGACCCTAGAAGAAAGTTTAGTTACTCATTAACATAGAAAATCAAGTAAATACTATAAGTGTTTATCAATTACAGGAAAAAGAAATAAAACCCTTAAAGAGTATGCTTTTTTTGCTCCAAAATTTGAGACACTTTACTACAGCTCCAAACACTCATAAGTTTCCAAGTTGTTTTTTCTTTATTATCTATTTCTCTAATTTTTCTGCTTCTCCGATTCTGTTTCTAGTGTGTGGATCCTCTTTTTCTATTTCTTATCTCTCCTTCTTATGATAACAAGAAGATCCTAATTTTATGCTACAATCTTCCTCATTCTTTGGCAACATTTTGTTATCATAAAATTCAATCTCCTTGAAGTGTGCAACAAACCTGGTGATTGCACTCATAAGCTTGGAATATTAAACGTATATTTTTGCACTAAAAACTTAGTTGATTTGACAAAATTTGAATAATTTATAATTTCATGGTCAATTATGCAAATATAATGAATAAATAAAAAGAAGTTGAAATCAAAACTATAAAATAAGATAAAATATAGATAAATATCCTCTTAAAATCCTATATAATTAGGTTTATCAAGGTGTCTTCAATTGCATTCACTTCTTCCTTGCATAGCTTTGTAGGCATCCTATAGAGAGAAGTGGAACTTTGCTCCTTTTCAACCACTAGGGACCATTTGCTGATTTTACATATACCGCCACCACCACCAAAGTATGTGTGATAACCCTTAATATCCAAGACTTTCACCAAACATCTCCTATACTGATAATTTTACATAATCCTTCATCTTTCATTTTTACCATGCCAAAATCACCAACATTGTAAGATGAGAAGAAATCACGCCTAGGTGTAACATGATATGAGGCACCTAAATCAATAATCCAAGTTGATTCATGACATGCAAGGTTTATAGAATTATCATCACAACAAATGTAGACATTATTAACAGATGCAATTGTTGTTGTATCTTTATCATTTTTCTTCTCTTTGTTTTCATATTTATCCCTTGATTGATCTCTCTAAAGAAACCTGCAATTTCTTTTTATGTGGCCTGTTGTGTCATAATGATAGCATATAACTTCTCTTCTAGTCCTTGACTTACGTCTTGACTTGCTACGACTTTTAGAGTTATTGTATCTATGGAAATTTCAAGATTGAATTATCTCATATGACTCTGTAACTAATGTTTTTGACTTTGAGAAAGAACCAATCAAACCACGTTCCTTTCTTCAAGCTTCTTCGTTCAATATGCTCTCTTTAACTGTTGACATTTTCAGCTTTCCACTTGGAGCTGAATTGGTTAATGTCACAACAAGGACTTCCCAATTTTCAGGCAAAGAACTCAACAATAACAACACTTGCAACTCATCATCTAATTTAATATATGTCGTCAATTAATTCACTTTATTTTTAAAAATACTCATATCCTCTGCCATTGAATCTCTATCTTTGTATTTCATATTCAAATACTTCCGAATCAAGAATGATTTACTTTGCACATTCTTTCGTTCATACAACTCTTTTAATTTCTCCCATATTTTGTTAGTATCTATTTTAGTTTCAACATATGGATATACATTAAGATCCAACCACTTTCTAATCAAAGCCACTGCCTTTTTATTCATCTTCTTTCAGTCAACGTTAGATTTATATATGGGTTTAGCACTGTCACCCTAGGATCATACAACACTTTACTGTATAGCACGTCTTCCATGAGAGTCTTCCATAATGTGTAGTTAGAAGAGTTGAGTTTAATCATATTTGGACCTTTATTTTCCTCCTTCATAGAAATGCACACATCAAATCAAACGAGCTCTCATACCATTTTGTTGGGAAAAACAAGAGATAACTATCTCAATAATGTGGAATATTTTCCTCCACCTTTGCAGATAAATGGCCAAACAAAAAATACAATTCTACGGAGCAATAATAATTGACAAAAAATTAAATATGAGACAAACAAAATTTTAACGTGGAAAACTTCCCTCAAATTGAGAGATTAAAAACCATGGGACCTAGTCCATTAAAAACTTCCACTATAATAATTAATGGATGCACCAAAGTCTTCTTAATAACAATAGGAAACATCAATAAAAAATAATAACAACACCACAACCTTCTATTAAAGTGGGTATTTCAAAGTAACTCTTAGAGAAGATAAAACTACTTAGACTGTATATTAAAATAACAAAATCAGTGGTAGAAATAACCTATCAAAATTATAGATCAAATGGAGCAAGTTCATCAAACATTTGTTGCCATCACCAGAAGTGAATTTCTTATTCTCCCTTTATTTACTCTTTTTTACTTTATGATAGCAAATGACTAACAAAGGTGGCGGTGATAAAGGAAAGGTCCATCCTACTTAGTGTAAACCAAAGATGTTATGACCGGGTAAACTTAATCAGCAGCAGAATGTCATACATCGCAAGTTTTCTACAACTAGGCCACTTCATGGATCGTCTTCAGCCATGTCTCAACCTCCTACATTGACTAATATTGTAGCATCTACTGATACTGTAACACCATCATCCCACCCGACACTATCTCTTATCCATGCCTGAACCCCTGAAATTTTTGTGTTTATGTCGACTCCATGTTTAAGTTTTAAGACCATGGGTGCCTCTTCACAAGATTCCCCATGTGAGACTCTTGTACAAAAAAATGTGCGACAAACTTCCAACTATCATGAGGATATGGTGGAAATTGAGGACCACAACCAAGAGGATGAGAAGACGGGTCAACAAAATGTTCCTCCTCTCATGTCTGTGAGAGATAATAATGGAAAGTGTTATTATACGATCTTGTGGTAAAGGGTAAGTTACAACACTCGCTTATTTTCTTCAACATCAATCAACAAAATTCTATCAATTATACTAGAAGCATAAGTGTAGACACATTTTATTTACTTAATACTATATTTCTTCAATACATTAATGTAGACTTAGTCCCAGCAACACAATTGTAGATTCCATTAGGTATGCCATCCAAAAACAGTTTCGTGAGCCTGTCTATGGTTGGAGTGCAACCATTGACATAATTAGACAAGATTGGTTTTAAAAATTTGCGGTAAGCCTTTGAATATAATTATATTTTTCATTCATCTTTGTAGCATATATATGGAGAATTGTGTTATCTGTTTTGTTGATAGTAGTTAGTACATATATACTTTTTTTTATTCCTAGGAGAAGGTATTGTGGGATCCTCGTGATAATGATATTGTGAAACGTGTGTTTGAACAAAAGGCCGCTAAAAGACTATCATATATGCTTATAAAAGTGGCGAAGAAAAGAACTCGGCCTAGTTGGATAGGTGAGGAAGTTGGGACTAGTCTTCAAGCATATTGGAAATGTATATCATTCAAGAACATCTCCAACCAAAATAAGACCAATCGAGCTTTAGTAAGAGGCGAAATTGTCCACATCTCAGCCCGCAAGGCTCATATTGATGTTGCACTTGAGCTCGTATGTATTAAATTGACATTTACCTAAAATTAATACAATTTAATATTATGATATCTACTTTTGAGTTGTGATCCAATAATCTTGATATTATTTTAATTGTGGTCCAATAATCTTGATTTTATTTGTAGAGTAATAACCTTCAAAGAGATTTACTTCCCGATGAGTTATTTTTGAAAACTCACAAGAGGAAAAATGGCGCTTGGGTTGATAGTCGCATATAATCTACCTATGTATGTTCTTCATTCATGTAAATTTTTTATGCAAATTCTTTATATTACAAATCAACCAAAAATAATATGATCTCATTTACACCAAGAGTCCTAGATGAACAATCCTTTTATTACACATGTGGCATAAGTTAGTATGTTATCTATATCTTGACTTACTTGTTTAATTTGTTTTAGAAATTGCATCATATATTACCTTATTAATTTTTTCCATTGACCAAGAAACATTTAAAAAAAATTAGAGGAAGTACAAAAACAATTTGGCGAGACAAGTGTAGATGGTGCTAAAGAGGTAGATGAACCGACAATACTTACGTTATGGACACAATCTGCAAGGGGTTGCACTCGTGGTCGAGTTTATGGTATCAGAGACTTATCTATTAACCTCCGACATAGGTGTTTATCGCTTACACAACAATCTCATAATCCTTTTTATTCTATGACTGAGATGTCTTTAGAAGCGGAAAGGGCAGCTAGAGTTAGAGCTGAACAAATTGCTTAGGATGCAGTGGCCCAATATCAAGTGGCTACCAAGGTCGCCGAAGAGGCTAAGGAGCATTCAAAGAAGTTAGAGAATGATTTTGATGCATTATAGTTTTTTGTAGATAAAATTGATATCGCCAATGAGCTGATGGATCATCTAATGTGATTCATCCTCCTTCGCATCCTCTTTACGATGATAATTTGGACGACGTGTCACTGGACAAACTTTGATCCCATATATAGTTATGCTTATTTATTGTAGTCATTGGTTGACAATTATGTAATAGGTGACTTTGCTATGTTGTTATTTGATACTTAGTTATTATTTTTTGGTAAGAGAACAAATGATACTTTATGGTTTGTTATGTTGTCAATGCAATGACTTTTAGGATTTTTTAATTATCAATTATTTTATAAACATTAAAATATAATTCAGTAGGTGCTAAAAAAACAAAAAGAAAAAAGTTAAATAAATTTACAATTAGCGTGGGCTTCATCCGACGCTAACCGTTGTTTGACTTTTCAATGTTTGACTCTAGCATCGGCTAAACCGTAGCGAAATTATAAATAAAGTTGACTTTTATTGGACTATAGCGTCGATGCCACTAACGCTAATCGTTTACTGACTTTTCTTTGTTGACCATAGCGTCGGTCACACTAACGCTATATAAAATATAACATTGACATTCATTTGACTTTAGCGTCGGTCCATCCAACGTTAACTATTTTGTTGACTACAAAACATTGACTGTAGCATCAGCCATCCGACGCAATTAAATTTTTTATGATGACGTGTCAATGGAATTACCTAGCATCGGATGTTCTATTTTAGTTGGTAACTTTGGCTTAGTGTGGGTTTGATCGACGCTACAGTAGCATCAGATGGCTTTTGGCCGACACTTCATATTAGCTTCGACAATTTTAGCCTAAGTCCAACCCCGATGTTAAATTTAGGTTAACGTTGGTTTTTGACCTAGTAGTGTGGACTTTTAGGCGACGCTAAATCCAATTTGTATGTAGCCTTAAATACTCAATTTTAAAAAGCTAGAATGCAATGAAAAATATAAGCACTTAAATGTAACTTTTATAGTATTTTTTCCGCAAAGTAATATAAATAATAATGCATACCTTAAGGAATGTGTATAACTAAACACGAAAAATAAATTTATTATCTTCACATTGAAGGTATACCTAAGAATATATATGAGTTAAGTGATAGAGAATAAAAGAATGGAAAAATTAGTGAATTTAAATTTACTATACATTTTCAAAAACTAATAATAATGTATACATTTATACAATATCGATTTTTCTACTGCCACCTACACCTGCCAACCTCACAACCCACATGAAAATAAAAAATTTCCCTTTTAGTTATCTATAAAAACCTAAAAAATTTACCTGTTATTTTTTCACACTTTCTTTCGAACATTTAAAGAAATCACCATAATTTTAAAATATTTTTAAATCTTCGAAACCGAAAAGTATGTGAGACTTGAATATTTAAAACCTTTAAAACAAAATTTCTAGAAAGCCGAAACTTTCAAGCAATTTGAAACTTTAGAAATAGAAAAAGCTTTAGAATATTTCCATTATTTGAAAATTTCTAAGGTTATGAAATTTTCTAAAATTTTGTAACTTTCCAATTTTTTTTAAACTATTGATATAATAATTATGTTAACTAAATTTTGCAGTGCTTAGAATTAGAGGTGCAAACAAGAAAATTATTTGTACTATCGTCAGAGGCCTTAGGGGCAATGAAGGTGGTAGGGGCGATAGAGCCGATAGAGTTCCACCTACAACATTATATCAAAAAATGAATGAAGCAAACCATCCACCTCGCAGCATCGTCGTAGACATGGCTTTAGGTCACAGGACCTTGGCGAGGATGTTCAGGAAGATGTTCTTGAGTTTGAACATATGAATTACGAGGAATTTGAGGAGCAATATGTTCAGGAGGATGTTCACAAGCCTGAACAAGATGTTCAAAATGTCGAAGAGCAGGTTTAGCAGCCTGGATTCCCAAAAGGACCATTGGTGAAATCCTTGTTGACATAGTATGAAAACCATGTGGCTCGTAGGATATGGAAAGAAGACGCATAATTTAATTACTTAATTTTTTAATTAAGAATAAGTTTATATTATATTTAGCATATTATTTCAAGGAAATTTAGTAAATGGAGTTTCAGTCCCATATCTACCAAAGTCCTTCAACAATTTGGTTGTATTTTGTGCATTCTGTGTGACGTTCCTCAGGTGACAGATATTATAGATTGGGAGTAGCACAATACTATGAGACCAGGTATAACGACATTTCAAAGTCTATCTCCTTTAGCGACGTTTCTTGGAAAGATCACTGCAGACTATTAGGCCTGGTATGTAAATGTTCCACATCCTCTAATCCTCCATGATGCTCCATTTGTCAGTCCTCATATTGTTGCACATGTTGATCCACCTATTTTTGCACATATTCCATCATCTTATGCGCAAGCTCGTCCATCATTAGCACGAGACCGTAGAGCATTCGAGTTTTTACATAGGGCCATATGGTAAATCTAGTGGTGAAGTTCATAAAATATTAAGTGAGTTACTACGCATGTTCCCAAGAGACGATTAGTAGATTGTGTTATGTATAATGAATATATTTTGTATTATGAATATTTTGTATAATGAATTTCTATTCTAATATCAATATTTTGTGTTATCTATGCTATAAATAAATGATTAAAAGTTTAACTTTAACTCGATACCAAAAATGAAATACAATTGTTTGAAAATGAAATACAATATCTATGTATTCCCAATGTTTAAGACATCTTACATAAGCTATTTCATATGTCTTCGCACAATCACTAGAAAAGTCTCTCCATTTTTGTAAGGTAGGTGACAAAGGATAATCAGACCTTAATTTTATCTAAACAAGAAAATATTAAACATTAATTTACTATTAAAGAGTACTATCAATCATAAATTTTACTTGTACCCAATGACTTTCATTGATAAATCCAATTGCTATTAAAGAATTAAGAGAAGAATTCTTTGATGGTGATTTATCCAGCAGAAAGAATGTCATATTCAAATTATGAGACAATGACACCAATACGATATTATATCTTGTTGCTATCACATAACTCTACCTTAGTATAGTCATCCACTTATCTTTTTCTTGAGCACCCAAACTAGGAATCTTCAATGAGATATGCACTGTTTCAACGCTTTCATCTAAAACATTGGAATAAACATCTTGATGTAGATTGATCTTTTTATCCAAATGTGTTCAAACTAAAGGCCAAGATTCTTTAGTCCAACCTAATAATGTTGCAACTACGCGATAACGACAATTTCAATCAAGCACAACATCTATTATCTCCTCACTATATTGATGAATAAAAGTTGGAAAATCTATCTTAGATGGTTGCTTTGCAGATTCTTGAGATGGTTATCTTACATAACAGTAAGTTGATTGGTTTGTAGAATGCTGAGATGGTTACTTTACAGATTCTTGAGATGGTTGCTTTTGAGATCCATGAGACGCATCGACATACTCCCAATATGAAGGATCACGAGGAACATCAAATTATTTTCTCTTTTCACTAGCTCCATTGGTTTTCACTTTATCAGATGGTGGACGCATTGTTGTTGTATGTGTAAATACAAGTTCACATACCTTTGCCCTAAATATCCTTTAATCAACAATATCTTGTGTCTTCATGTATGCTTTCATTGCCTGCTACTATTCTAAAAAGTCATATTTTGATAAAGATTCTTCATTCTCCAATTCATGCTCCACATTTAATTTTTTCCAAAAAACATGAATGTTATCTAAAGGGATACATTACTAGATATCTGCAAAGTTTCCAACTCACAAGCACAAGATAATCCATTAGTTGTTCTTATTGAGGGACCACATTTTGCTTTGTTACTACTAACAATATTTACCCTGGTTAATTTTTTATCAATTTTTTTAAAACATTTCCTTGATTCAAAGTGATGAAATCTTTGATAAAATGGTGAATTATACTCATGCTCTACGATTTGATGCTACACATTTGATTTTTCAACATCATATTCACAACATCTCAACTTTTACGCAAGTCTCCATGACTAGTTTGTAGTATGTTTTTCAATCTCCAATGAGCAAACTCAACTCTAAAAATAAATTAAATCAAACAAATCACATAAATTACTGAATCATTTTTCTAAAACAAAACAAATCATAATTTAAAAGTACTTGTTGGACGTTGTATTCCTTAAATGTATCACTCTATTGGTCAAAGTCGGGACAAATCTTTCTTTGTAAGGTGTGAATCACAAATATTTAACGTAATCAACACAAAGGATAATATCGACACACACTAGCTCAAAGTGTTGCAAATGATGATCATCTTCCTCCACACTAGTTGAAAATAAGATTTGTTTTCCATAAATCCATTATCTGATCTTGTCTATCATTTTTCATATATTGTTTGTATTCTTCCCCAACATTTTTTTCAATATGAAAACGACATAGCAAATTAATTGAAGTAAGAAATACAACACCAATAGCATTCGTCATGGCAAGATCTCTATCAACCACAATAACTTTTGAAATTAAATTCTCAAATACGAACAATTATCTTAGCTTTTCAAATGTCAAGATGAGGTTATCTTGTCACTCTTGTTCCAAATAAGCAAATGAAATAGAAAATGTCAAACCAGTAGATGTTACACCGATAATTTCTAGCAATGATAGCCGATATCTATTTGTTTTGTATGTGATATCACATATCAAAACAAAATCAAGATGCGTCCAAAATATGTCTCTCGAAACATTTGAATCCTCTTGTCTTTTTTTCCAATGCACATAATTTTCTTTTTGTCCAATGCACATAATTTTAATTTTGTGTACGAACCTCTCAAAGATGACTGATAAGTACTACTTGCTTCATATATTTGAGTGGAAATTGTGAGATTCTATTTATTTGTTTCTTTCAAAGCATTCAAAGTGAATCTTTGTGCAACCTTATACTTTTTCATGTCATTAAAAAAATTTCTCTACTATTCATTTGAACGCCTCAAATATGAATGGTTGTCTAAAGTATCTGATAAATTGTGATTGTGTGTTCCAACATGAACACTAATTTTGCATTCTTCATCGATACTCAACAGTATACATCTGAGTTTCAATGGACAGTTTTCCTTGTCAAAACAAGTTACTATTGATTTTGATTTATATCTTCCACCTCTTTCACATCCCAAAATTAATTTATCTTTTCTTCCTCTTTTTCTAGTAGCTGTATCTAATCGAGTGCAAACAATTATTATTTCATTCTATCTTCCAATAGTTTTTACTCATTCGAATACAACTTCTTGAGAGGAAAATATCTACAAAATACATTTTAAATAAAACATCAATATATGTTTATATATTAAAAACCAAAATTTATAAAATCAGTTATCCTTAACATTAGAAACTTCACCTTCAACTCTACTCATACTTGATTTTAAAAAATATATTAAATTTAATTAGTAATTATATTATAAGTACAATATTTTAAATAAAAAATTTAACTATTTTAAACAAAAAATATATTATATTTAGAAACTTTATGTAAAACTGAAAATTTTGAAACTTTTGAAACTTTCGCAAGTTTCAAAATGTAATTCTTATTTCGATAATTTGATTTCTAAAACCTTCAAAAAATTTACTTGTTTCAAAAGTTTTAAAAAAATTTCTATTTTGAAAGTTTCAGATTTCTCGAATATCACTTACTTTTTTTTTTCCGAAGATTTAGAAAGATTCAAATCTACGGTGATTTCTCCAAATGTTCAAAAGAGAGAGTGAAAAAATGGGTGGTAAAAATATTTTAGGTTTTCATAGATATTTAAAAGGGCAAAATTGTATTTTTCATGTGGATTTGGGGGTGGCAAATATAAGTGGAGGGTGCGGGGTAGAAAACTCCAATTTTTGTTTCAACTTAAACCAAATAAAATAAAGCAACATCTTATGTGCCCAAGTCTTCTTCATATTGACTTAGATAGTTGACCAATTTGGGTTTCATTTCTTCTAATATTTGTATTCACAATTCGTTTTAAGGCTTCTTTGGCTTTTTTGGCATGTGCCCTTGTCATTGGTCCTCTTAGACCTTGAAGTGCTTCACTAGTATCACTAGTTATTATGTCCTCATCATCCCCTCCCTCTTGAAGTGAATTCAATCTTGAATTGAAATCTTTGTCGCATATTTGAATTGAAATCTTCATCATCTACATCAAAAAGAGATAAATCAGTCACATTTAAAGTAGCACTAACATTGTACTCACCTCTCACCTAGAAGTGCTATTTTATAAGCATTATGTTGATTCTAGATAACACTTAGAAATGTCCATCTCCTCATGGATGAAGTTAGACTTCCTTTGTAAAGAGAACATTTCCTTCCTCATATGCACCGAAACCTAATCTTAGGGTTCAAAAATAAATCTAAAGAATCCATCACATGTAATTTCCACTTTAGAGAAATTTTCATTTTGATTGGAAGAATATGTTTGCTTTTGTTCCATTTGTGATTCTTGGACATAATCATTTTTCTCATCTTCACAATTATTTTTAACTTGTTGAAATAATTCTCCTTCATTAACTTTGGTCCCTTCATGACATAAAGAAGAAATTTAAGACAATTCAATAATATGAGAAGAATCCCAACATTTGACCATACAACCAACTTAGAAAAAGGTATTAGTGAAGTAGTATGTGATAATTTTCCAACATTTTTCTCTCGCGATTGAACTTCTATGGTTACATAATTGCTTCTTTATAAACAATTCTTCATTTCCTTTCTTAAATGCTTCCTTTCGAATTTTATCCATAACCATTTTGAGAATAAAATCACCACAACATTGAAAAATGTTAGGATTGCAACAAGTATCCAAGCTAACATCATTTTCCTCTATTTCTTTTACATTTCCCTCTCTCTTGATGGTTTCTTTTTCTTTATCTCACTTTCTTTTACAACAAGACTCTCTATTTTTTTTAACATTTTTTTCACTCTCTATACTTCTCTCTGATTTTACGGATCTCCTCCTCAAATAATTTAGAATTAGCAGTCATATCCCTTTCCATTGTCTCCTTTCTTTTAACTTTTCTTTCATTCCCTCTAGTTGCATCTCATTTTCTTTAACTCGTTTTGTATAACTTCTATTTTTCCTCCCTAAGTGATCAATCCTTTCAACAAATTCATCAAGGCCTCTATGAATTAAACTCTCTAAATGTTCGGGAGACATCATTTTTCAAATTCTTTTGTTTTTCCTCTTTTTGTTAATACTTCAAATAGACAAAAATTGAATTGCAAAGATAACAATTCAAATTTAAAAATTTTAACACAAAATGGGCCACACAAAACCTTACTTTGATACCACTTGATAACTAACCAAATGAATGTTTTATCATTCTACGTGCATATCATTGGCAACACACATTTAATTCAATTACTCAAAAAAATATAAAAATTATAACAAGAAAAAAATAAAAATATGGAAAAGGTAGAAATGGAGGACGCGTCACACTCAAGATTCTATGGAGAAGATGAACCATGAGTCTTGGGAGAATGATTGTCACAAACAAATTTAGTTTCTTGATAAGATCAAAGTCGGTGGTCTAATCCAAAACAAAAAAGAGACATAATCTACCAAATACACAAAGTGTGTTTTTATTTTTATTTTCAAATCTTATATATTTAATTACTTTGACATGGATACATATAGGAGGATGAGTTCTACTTGCTTGTCTCAAAGTGTAACCTTCATTCTTAAATGTATTTTCACCTCATAAAGCCTTTATCCTCTCTTGGATGCTTTGTCTCCTTTTAAGCACTTGTTGGTTACAAAATATGAAGAATTTATTTAAGTCTTCAAAGCATCCAAAGATGATTGCTTATACACCACATAAGTGCTTTTGCACCTCCCCTTTGAGGCCTCTTGGACACTAATTTGCATTACGATCCAAATCACTTTTATTTTAATAAAAAAACAAAACACCAAAATAAGAGATGAGATGTCATTGAGTAGCCCATGAGTCAAGTCATGATGGCCAATTTGAGCTCCATTTCTGCTAAGTTAGGCTTAGCTTCCATGATAATATTCACCATATGGTTTAAGGCTTCCTAAGCTTTCTTGGCATGTTCCCTTGTCCCATTCCCTGCAACCTCTGATTCCCTTCTAGTTCAAAACTACAAATTTATTTAGGCAAAATCTAAAATAGTGAGTGATTCACAACATAAAATAAAATCTTATGTGAATTGGGTCGATCAACTCGAGTAAGATGTTGAGTTAATCAATCTTGACAGTCGAGCTCCCTTCATCATCGTGTTTCTTTTAGATGGAAGGAAATGTACATAATTCAAAGCTCGTTCCAATTTTCCCCCTTCTCTTAAATGAGCTTTGATGAATTGGTTCAATTGGGCCTTATCTCTCTACCTCATGTGGAGCCACTATACAAAATTAGGCCGCATATCCACTTGAAAGGAAGGGACCTTACTTTACAATTTCAAAAAGTTTCACCAACCCCAAAAAAAGAGGTTTTGACATTAACCCCTATAACACATCTCTTTGCAAAATTCACCTGAAGCCCTAAAGTTAGCTCAAAAACCTTAAAATCGTCTTGAGAGTTGATAACTCTTCATCGTAGGCATATTTTTTTATTGTTTTTAGTCTTATTTATCTTTAATCATTAGTTAATTTAAGGATTTATTTGATATATTTTGTTGATTTTAGTTCTTGGATTAAATGAAATATTTATGTTCTTATTTCCTTGATTAAGTAGAGACTTTTCGTAGTTTTATGTTGTTTCTTTGTTTTAGTTCAGTGCTGAATTTTGGTGAGAAATCAACATGATCTATGTGGAGTATTCCTGCCATATTTAGAGTTGTAGATGTCCAATTGGAGTCCAACCAAGTGCAAATAAAATTTAACATCCATAGTTACAAATTTAATGAAAGTACTAGAATCAAATTAGGATTCAAAAGAGGATAAAATACAGTAAATATCATAAAAGATATGTTATGCGCTTGAAGTGCAAAAACCTGCGCTTGGGCGCATTTTTGCCATCCTAGATCTGCCCAAATGCGCCTGAAGTGCAAATCACGCGCCTGGGGTACGTGGTGCGCTGCAAAATGCATAAAAAAAATGTGTTTTTCTCACTTTTTAGGTATCTTGTTGGCTATTTGGAAGTTTGGAGACTTGTGCCCTATCGTAGAAACTCAGATACGGTTGTTTCTAATACCATTCGAGGAGTTTTATCAAGAATCATTCATGAATCTTTCATGTCATTCTTCTTTAATATGTATCTTTTGTATTTCTGTCATGAGTAACTAAACCCTATTTGTTAGGGATGAGGGAAACAAGATGAAACTCTTATTTGTCTTGTATGATTTCTAGTTATATGAATAAGTTTATTGAATTATTTTTCTCATCTCAGTGCTTAATGTTTTTTATTGTTTGATCAACTTTAAAATGTTCTACGATTCGTATTTTGAAACGGAAGTAGACTTTACGAGTACCTGATATGAGAAATTTATGATATTGTAATCTAGGGATAGATATAGGTCATGAAACCAATTGAATTAGTTACAGAGGCAGTAGTTTAATAAGATAATTTTTGTACTGTAAAGTATAATTATAATCCTAAATTCAATAAGGAATTAAGGGTTACTTTGGAATTAGAGGTTACACCACTGAAATGTTAGGGCAAGAATAATAAAGAGACTTCGGTAATAAAGTAACTAGAATCAAATTAGAAACCAATGTTAGACTCGAAGTGAAATTCATCCCTAATATTTTTCTTACTATAAAAGTTCAATTCTATTACTCTTGTTAGTTTCAAATATTATTTCAATCAATTCGGAAATTTTTTGTTCAATTTTAGTAATTAAACATAATTCGATAGTAGAACACAATTCTTGAATTTGACACTCAGTACTACCGTTTTAATTATTACTTGCAACGATTCAACAGATTTATTAAAACACTATCAAGAGTCTTTTGAAGACATATCAAACAAAAAGAGTTTTTATTGTGAGAGATGAGAGATTAAATCAAGATTCTACGACTCCTATACATAGATTATTGTTATATGTACCCCCACATTTAAAATTATTAGTTTTGCCGTTAGTATAAAAAACATTATATTTCACCAAATAAAATTAAAAATAAAAACAATATATTTTTCAAGAAAAAGTTAACCGGCCGTCATCTAAAACTTGTTTACATCCTGAAATTATTTGACTACCACCTAATTAAATTTTTTCTGATTAGTTAATATGCCACTCTTGAACGTTGATCTTATTGTCCTTATTATGGAAGTAAAACTAGCTATATATTCAATATTAAATGGTAAATTACTACATGATTGTTACAATTTATTTCAAAACTATATCCATCATGATATTTGTGTTTTCGTCCACTCCATCGTTTCTCCAAATTTTCTTCATTTGACTTTGATCTACCTATAGCTATATATAGTTCTATTTCGTAAACCATCAACTATCACATTCTCAAGCTTGATTATATATTTTTGCACTATGGAACACGAGAAAGAGGAACAACTAGAAGAACCAGTTAGTCCTATAGGACAATACTTTAATAGCTCAGTGATATGCTTACATATTATTGGAGTTTTAGAATTTGATGTTCCAATAGATGACTTGCAAGCTTTTGCTCTTTTTAAAGATGTTTTCCTTCCCATTAGTCCTCGATTCTCCTCCATCATGGTTCTCTCTCAACTTCACATATATTATGGTCATTAATAATTACCTATTGATATTTTTATTTACTTTACATTGATATTTGTTTTAATTTTGTTTAAACACATCGTCAATATAAAAAGTAATTACATAAATGAATTAATTGTAATAGTTGGATGATTAACACATTTATTTTTACTATAAATATTTCTAAAATCATGCATGATACTGTAAAAAAAATTATATTTTTCAGTACATGAAAATTAAACTCTTTAATTTTTTTTGAATAACTTACAAAAATTAGAGACGAAAAACAATCTTGATGTTTTTTTTTTATGTAAAATAAAATATTTAATTCAAAACATTATTAAAGATATATTTCATGTTTTCTCCATTTTTAAATTTTGTATGTTAATTTAACCATTAGTTTTTGTATCTTATTTTAATCAATACAATATATTACATTATATATTTTTTATGTTTAAATATTTGTTTAGACAAAGTTTTTTTTTTCTTGACTATAATTGTTTAAATATGAATAGGTACTAGATAAAAATGAGAAGAAAATATGGAAGCAAGTTGATGTGGATTTGAAAGACCATGTGAAAATACCAACATTTTGCGAAGGAAAAACAATTGAATATTATGACAAGTGTTTTTATAATTATTTATCAACCATAGCAATGGAGAAATTACCACAAGAAAAACCATTATGGGAAATTCACATAGTAAATTACCCTACAAGTGATTCATTAGGCACAATAATATTCAAACTTCATCATGCACTTGGAGATGGTTATTCTCTAATGGGTGCACTTCTTTCTTGTCTACAACGTGCTGATGATCCATCTCTTCCTTTGTCTTTTCCTTCTTTTAGACCATCAAAATCACAACCTTCCACCAAAAACTTTTGGAGAAGTTTTTCTAGGACAATGTCCTCTGTTTTTAATACTGCCTCTGATTTTGGATGGAGTGTATTAAAAAGTAGAATTATTGATGATGATAAAACTCCTATAAGATTTGGAGATAAAGGAGCTGATTTTCAACCAATTTCTATATCAACCATGGAATTCTCCATTGACCATATCAAAGATATCAAATCTAGGCTTGGAGTGGTATGCTAATATTTTTTATTAATGAGTATTTATTTTTTATTTTTCAACTTTTCAACAATCCATGAGAATGTTTGTTCTTCATTATTAGCCAACCTACTTCTAACAATGCATGTGTAGATATTTTTTTTATAGTAATTACACTGGTCACTTCTTCTATATCATAGTTTTAAATTACAGTTATAATATGAAGGTTTATATTATTTGAAAATGTGGTTGAAATAATTTAAATTGAAATTGTGATATTGTTGTCGAGACTTAAAAATCTCTAAAATTGTGACCTCAATTAAGATTATGTAGGATAACTTAAAACCATGTTTAAGATATGTCTAACCAACAGCACATACATTTTCTTTGTTTTGTAAAAAACACTCATCTTAATCCCCTCAATTAAATTCACCTTACAAAATAGAGTAGTGTATGTGTCATTTGAACATATTTCAAGGATGTGTAAGTCATTTATACACATATAAGTGCAAATTCTCTAACAAATGGAGGTCATGGTTGTTTGTTTAAATACTAGAAGGGTGTATGTGTTACTTAACTAGATACATTTAATTTCCCCCTTTTTTCTTTTACTTGTGCTAGTGAGGTTTGATTAGTTGTCATGCTTTATATGTTAATTATTTTTTGATGTGTGCTTTATATGTTAATTATGTGACTCAACCGATTAGTTAAATATGGAAATTATTATGTCTTGACTACTATTGATTTTTTTACATCAAAATATATTTTTTTTATCTATTACGGTCAAAATATTATATAGACATTCGTGTTAAAAATATATGATGAATCAAAATCAGACGATTAATTTAATTAAAATTTCAAATATAAACTATTTCATTTTAATTTAATAATTTAAATATTTTAATAGTGATCATAATTAAAATAAATAAAAAAATTAAGTGAATTTTTTAAATGGTATGTGACATCATATTAACTTGTTTTCTTTACATGAAATACTATGTAATTGATTGCAGACAGTGAATGATGTGGTGACTGGAATTGTGTTCTATGGGACTAGACTATACATGAAAGATAAGGACTCAAAATCAAAAACAGCAAACTCAACAGCATTGGTATTACTGAATACAAGAAACATTGAAGGTTACCAATCAATAGATGACATGCTCAATAAGAAAAAAACAAATTGTCGTTGGGGGAATAAAATTTCCTTTTTGCATGTACCAATACCAAAATTAAATGAAAGCATAATTTCAAATCCTTTGGATTTTATTTTGCACACACATAAGATAATCAAGAGGAAAAAACAATCTTTAGGTGTGGCTCTTACCGGGACACTTTTGGAAATTGAAGGCAAACTCAGAGGACAAGAGGTTAGATACACACATTTTCAAAATAATATTTTAGGATTCAATATATAATTAATGGTTGCAATTATGTGTCTTTTTTATTATAGTCCTTATATTTTTTTTTGTTTGATTTTATTTTTGTAAATATTTTTTTTATTTTTGCTTTTAGTTTTAGTCTCGATAAAATTAGCAATTTTTGAAATAAGTCATTACAATATGTATAATATTTGATTTTATTTTCTCAATTATTAATTATATAAGAAATTACAAACTAGTTTTGTAAAATTTAAAACAAAAGAAATAAAAAAATTCACAATTACATAGAAAACTTCCTAGTATTAAAATAAAAAATACATATTACATGGATTAATCATATATTTAAACTAATATTTTATAATAAAATATAGTGTTACCTAAATAGTATTTTATTTATTTAATTATTAAGTTCTTTAATTTGAATTCCACTAGAAAATTATAAAGATTATTGAAGTTAATTAGTTGTTTTATGCAGATAATAGCTAAACATCTTCGGAGGACAATAACAAAATCAAGTACAGTGCTTACAAACTTGGTGGGGCCAGTAGAAAAAATGTCTTTGTCTAATCACCCAGTGAAAGGCTTGTATTTCACATTGGCTGGTGGAGCTGAGGTATCATTAATTACTCTTCCTTTTTTCTATAAACTTAATTATTACCAAAAGGCTAAAATTAAACATGATTGAAGTTAAATTGTCAAACATTATTGAAACATGATTTAATTTTTTTGTTTTTGTTTTGTAGAGTCTTACCATTTCAATCATGAGCTACATGGGAGTGCTAAGAGTTACCCTCAAAACAGAAAAAGATTTCATAGACAAAGAGAGATTGAAGTCATCCATACAAAGTGCATTTGAGATTATATTCAAAGAAGCCATGAAAGTTCCTCGCCAAACTAATTGAACATTAATTGTCCTTTTTATGTTGTTTTGGTCATTGGAATTTCGTATTAATTAATGTTTTTTTAGTCATATTTTTTATTTAAAATTTATATGTTTTTAAGGATCATGTATGTTTTAAAATTTGTTGAGTGTATCATGTGCGCTTTGAAATTTGCTCATATTTTATAATTTGTCCATTTTTGTGTGTATCATTCACGAAAGTTTGTCAAATGGAAACAAATTTATTTGTGAAAAAGTTTGTCCATTTTCTTATTGTGACACTGCAAGAAAATCAACGGTTAAAAAATGTTACTACAGAGTTTAAATCGTTGTGGCACATGCAAAAAATAGCGTGGTTAAATATTCACGACATTTTAATTAGCCACCGTCAAAGTTAACATGACTAAATAAATTAGTTTTAATTATTTTTCATTTAGCCACGACTTTAATTTGGTTAGATATCGTATTTTTCGTAGTGTGAGACAGAGGAAATAGTTACCATAAACTACAAATCATTTATTTATGAATCAAAACAAGAAAATTGTATTAACATTTTTTCGTAAAACAGTACGTCTTTTCACATATTGTTCACTATTATATATCATAATTAAAATTTTTATTTTAGTTTATATATGTACCATCATATATATCTATTGTATCTAATTTGAAATGTATGATCTTACTCTTAATGGAACAATAAAAACAAAAAAACAAATTTGACACAATTTTTTAAAAGATACAAAATAAGATAAATGCATTTTAAAAATTAAAAGATTTATAATAATCATTTAAATAGACCTCAGGTAGCTCAATATAAATTCCAATTAAAAATAGAAAGTTGAAAGCTATAAACCCTATCACTAAATTCTCATCTATTTCCCCTCTCCAAGATATAAAATAATGTTGACTACTCTTTTTTATTGGTATAGAGTAAACGATTCTTTTAAGGCCATGATGGTTCTACTTTGAAAGTATTTTTTATAATTAATAAAATTATTTTCACGATCAACAATAAAGTTTAAATGAATGGATTTTATTAACGATATAAAGGAAATGTTATATTTCAAAAAGCTAAAAAATAAAATTATAATTTTATAAGATTTTAAACCCTTTCTCTCACTAAATGATTTTTTATTTCAAAAAGCTCAAAATTTAAATTGAACTAAAATTATATTAATTTGATTAAAAGTATTTATTAGTATTGACATTGAAAACACTTCATTAAAACTTTACATTAAATGTAATAAGATCTATAAAATCCATAGTGTATAAGCAAGATACGTCGACTAACAAGAAGCCATATAATTTTCAAAGTCTAAAATTCTTTTTGGTTCTTGAGAAAGTGAATCATTTAATTAAAAAGCTGACTCTGTCATTCATCTTAAACGAATCTATAGTATGAATTGTTCGAAACAGTTGAATTTATAATTGCAACATTTGTCGTTTTATGTAGTGTCTGCGGCATACAAACAAACATGTGACATGTGACATGTGACATATGTACTAAGGTCGGTTTTCGTAATTTAATTTTCGGTGTTAGTATTGCTAGCCAGCAATATATTTTCGGTAGTGATTGTTGAACTAAAATACTCTAATCTAACCATAGCATGTTTCAATATGAATTCAAGCACTTTTTTTATTTATACATCATTATCACGCCGAAATAAATCATCTTTCTTCAAACGAATGTGTGAAAACCTATATTGCATATTTTGACTATTTTCCAAATCGAGGATATGTGTGCCAAACTTTAGAGATTAATCCCTCATAAATTATATGCCATTCAATGGTACATTCTTTTTAAAAGTTCAACATTGCTGCTCTATAATGTCAATTTAATGAAATGTGTAGCTAAATGATGCTTGAGTATGATGAACTTTCATAACAAAACTCAACTAAATTAAAAAAAGAATTATAATAGAAATTAATTTCCCTTCTAAATGATTAAAGGTGTAATATATTTTAATATTGACAAAGAATTTATTAAAAAAATTAGTATTTGCAATTAATATTAACATTTTGAAAGTACGCGGCATAATATTTTTTATAAAATAAAAAATTCCAATTTATCTAACTTGTTTACATTCTCAAAATCAATTAACCTCCACCTAATTTTTTTTCTTCAAATTCCTGTACAGTTGATCCGCCACTCTAGCACGTTGTACTTACCAATGTAAAACTATATATTCTATAAAATAAAGGTAAATTACTATGGTTGTTGCAATTTATTGCTAACACGGTCTCTAATCTATCATATGATTTCTTTTCGTCCACACTATCACTTATCCAAATTTTCTTTCATTTGATTTACCTATATATAGTTCCATTTCATTCTCCCTCAACTATCACACCTTAAATATTAAAGCTTCATTTTTATTTTATTTTTGCATTATGGAACTCGAGAGAGAAGAGCAATTAGAAGAACCGGTTAGTCCAATAGGACAATACTTCAATAGCTCGGTGCTATGTTTATATATTATTGGAGTTTTAGAATTTGAAGTTCCTATAGATGACTTGCAAACTTTTGCACTTCTTAAAGATGTTTTCCTTCCCATTAGTCCTCGTTTCTCCTCCATCATGGTTAGTAATTTCCATATAATAATTCCATTCATTATTTTTTATTATTTTTTGTCTGTACTTTTTCTTTTGGTACGTGGAAATCAAACTCAGTAGTTTAGAGTTTTATAGCACCCACGTAGCCTATACACGAAGAAGAAAAACAATTAAATTTATGATTAGTATAATTGTTTCTACAATTTTTTAACTTAATTTTATACAATACTTTTTTTTTTTTTAATTGGGTCATTTATTTAATTTTAAATAAATATTTTGATCTTTTATATTTTAAAATATTATTAATATTATTCTTTTTCTTTTTTATAAAAATTCATCAAAATTTTCAAACAAAATTCATATTTTTGAATTTTTTTAATAAACTCATATTTTCGAATTTTTGTAATAAAATTAAATAAAGAACTAAATTGAAAAGAAAGAAAAAGATAAATGATTAAAGTATTATCTAAAATTAAGTTAAGAAACCGCATATGTAATTGTGACTTCTAATTTCATGTTTTCAAATATTTCACGACACGATTAAAAATAAATTTCGTATTTTTTTTTCTTTAAATCTTTTTCATTAATTTAGTGAATAATTGTGTCAATATTCATTGTTATCTTATTTTTATTGAATACAATATAGTAAATCATATCATTTAAACATGATTGTTATCTTGACTAACATTGTTCAAATATATGTGAATAGGTACAAGATAAAAATGGGGAGAAAAGATGGAAGCAAGTTGATGTGAATTTGAAAGACCATGTGAAAACACCAATAGTTTCCAAAGGAAAAACATTGGAATTTTATGAAAAGTGTTTTGTTGATTATCTATCAACCATAGCAATGGAGCAATTACCACAAGAGAGACCATTATGGGAAGTTCACATAGTAAATTACCCTACAAGTGATTCATTAGGCTCAGTAATATTCAAACTTCATCATGCACTTGGAGATGGTTATTCTCTAATGGGTGCACTTCTATCTTGTCTACAACGTGCTGATGATTCATCTCTTCCTTTGTCTTTTCCTTCTCTTAGACCATCAAAATCAGAATCTTCATCCAAAAGCATTTGGAGAAGATTTTCTAAGATAATGTCCTCTGTTTTTAATACTGCCTCTGATTTTGGATGGAGTGTATTGAAGAGTAGCATTATTGATGATGATAAAACTCCTATAAGATTTGGAGATGAAGGAGCTGATTTTCAACCAATTTCAATATCAAGCATTGCATTCTCAATTGATCATATCAAAGACATCAAATCTAGGCTTGGTGTGGTATGATAATATTTTTTGTTATAATTGAGAATTACTTTTGGTTTTTTCAAACTTTTCAACTAACCATAAGTATTTATATTGTTCATTGTTTATCGGAAAAAACTTAAATCTCACTTAAATTAAATAATAAAAATACATTTTCCACTTTTTTTTTTTTAGTAGTAGTTAAAAATAAAATTTAAAATATTGTGTCTGTCAGATTTGAACGTGGATCATATTTTTACTTGTTTTTTTATATGAAATTGTATTTAATTAATTGCAGACTCTAAATGATGTGGTGACTGGAATTGTGTTTTATGGAACTAGACTATACATGCAAAATTTGGATTCAAAATCAAAAACTGCAAACTCAACAGCATTGGTATTACTCAATACAAGAAACATTGAAGGTTACCAATCAATAGATGAAATGCTCAATACTAAAAAAACAAAGGGTCCTTGGGGAAATAAAATATCCTTCTTGCATGTACCAATTCCAAAATTAAATGGAGGCAATATTTCAAATCCTCTAGAGTTTATTTGGGACACTCATAATATAATCAATAGGAAAAAACAATCGTTAGGTGTGGCTCTTACCGGGACACTTTTGGACATTGAAGGCAAATTCAGAGGACAAGAGGTAATTAGAAACATACAATTTTTCAATTTTCTTTTGGTAATTCTACTGTGGACTACTTTGACATGTGTTCATGTGAATGAGTTATTTTAAATCATTAAAAAATTTAGCTATTATCAACTATAGGAAAATAAATTAATGACACTTCATGTTTTTACGATTGAGACGGTGACCTAATTAGTGTCTGTTGAATATGTTGAGTTTTAATAGACACATTCGTTTTTCTTGATTTTTATCGAGCTAATATTGATCGAGTCGTTGTCTCAACCATAAATATCTAGAGAAGAGTGAATTTATACTTCAAATAAATATCACCAATTTTGGTTACTATTTTGACTTTCAAGTGACTTTTAAACACATGTATGCAACAAACCACATATGAAGGTAGTCCAGAGTAGCATCCACTTTGATAATGACATTGTATTGTTACTTAAATAGTGTTTTTGATAATTAAAATTCTTATTAATCTATAAACCAATTACAAATATTGTTTGGTTGTTGTATTTAGGCAGTAGCAAAACATATTCGAAGGACAATAACAAATTCAAGTGCAGTGGTTACCAATTTAGTTGGACCAATACAAAAAATGTCTTTGGCTAATCATCCTGTGAAAGGCTTTTACTTCACATTGGCCGGTGGACCTGAGGTATTATATAGACTACAAATATCTCTCTCAAGTTTATCTTACGAATATATAATAAGCTTAGCACAATGATACATCAATTTTTCATATACAATTTTTACTTATATTTTATTTTAGACAGAGAAATTATTAGAAATATTAATTGAGAGTTTAAACTGACTTGTTTAATTTTATGTGTTACAGAGTCTTGTAATTTCTATAATGAGCTACATGGAAGTGGTAAGAGTTACCCTCAAAACGGAAAAAGGATTCATAGATGAACAGAGATTAAAGTCATGCATGCAAAGTGCATTTGAGATGATATTCAAAGCAGCCATGAAAATTCCTCATCAAACCAATTAAATATTGTACAACATCAAACCAAAATGCTTAACATGTTGTATGTTAATTGTTTGGATCAATGGAATTTCTTATTATGGTTTTTCTTTTAAAACTATATTCATTATTAGTAAGGATTTATCCATTCTTGATTGATTCATTGATTGATTGATTTGTTTTGTTGTGTGTATCATGTATGCTTCAAAATTTACTAAAGCAAGTCTAGTCATCTTTTATAATTTATCGTTTTGTTATCTGTATCATTTATGAAAATTAAATTATGGACAGCCCCCACCAAGTTTATAGTTTATAGGATATTTGCAAGTAATTGAATGTAAATAAAAATTAATGATTGTTAGTTTTGATTAAGTTAGTTAGTGATTTAGTTTGCTCTCAAGCTCCTAAAGTAACCAGTATAAAATTCAAGACCGTGTAATTTAGTCAAATCAATGAATTCAACATACTCCTCAATTTCCTATTTTACGATGTATATTGACTAGTTATAATCTATAAAGCATTAGTCTAACACAAAAACAGAATACGACGCGGATATAGACATATCGGTGCAAATAACAACTTTAGAAAATAGAAGCATATTAAATATAATATGTTTTGGTGTTGTATTAGTGTCACATATCAACATGTATTGAAAGTCGGACATGCCTTCAATCTAAAGTTAATATGTTTTGGTGTTGTATTAGTGTCACATATCAACATGTATTGAAAGTCGGACATGCTTTCAATCTAAAGTATTAGTTTTATGTAAATTATAACTCCTAATTTAACATCTCTCTTCTTATTGAAATTTCTTCAAATCGTTTAGTTAAAAAGGGCCAGTGTTGTTAAAATTGTGAGCCAACTCCTTGGATCATACAAGTTTACACGTTTTGGTTGCCAAATTATGGTGATTTGTTTTGCTGAACTCGCAAAAACATGGGAATGTCGTGTGATCTAAATTTCTAATATTAAATATCTTAATTAGGTAGTTAGTTAAATTGATTAGTTAATTATTTTACATTGATTAATTGTTTATCTAATTAACTGTATGTTTTTGTCATAAAAAATTATCTTTATTATTAATATTATTCAATTTTTTTTTATTAATGACTTAAATCAATAATCATAATATCCGATCTTAGAACAAGAAAAGAAGACCAACTACACAAATCTGTTGCGCAACCCTTGAGTTCGGATCGAGTTTGGTGACCCGATTTGAAGAAATAAAAAATCCCTAGTTTTTTGTAATTATTAAAGGTTAAAATCCATCTCTTTTCTTCCCAGTTCTATTGCAGACTTGCAGTGTTGCAACTGAAAAATTTTCTCCTCTTTGATATTGTTTTGTTCCTCTCTGTTTTTGAACTTTTAAAATGTCTTCCAATACTGTTGAATTAGAGGTTATAAAGCTTAAAAATTATTGAAGCTGGAGAAGAAGATGATAATGGTGGTATTAGTGTTGCATTATTATTTGGAGATTCCAAATGTTAATGATGATGGTGAAGATAAAATTGATGAGAATTGAAGATCATGTGGAAGATGATTTTCCTGAAGATGGATTGAATAATATTATAAATATATAGAGTAGTAGTTTTTAGAGTATGATTAATCATGAACTTAGATGAATTATGTTGGTTGTTACCATATGAATTTGGGTTATTTTCACTGCTTGAACTTGTGGTATTCGTTTCTATTTGAAAAAAATATACTAAGAAAATAGTTTTAACTCATATTTTATAAGAACAAATTCCTTCAAATTTTTTTTTTTTTACATAGGATTAGAAATTAAAACAAATGCTAAAAGTGTGCTTAGTGTATTTATTATAGATATAAATATAAACATTCATATTAAATTTGAGTTAAACTACAATTTTAGTCCTTAAAAGTATAAGACGTCGTTTTGACCACTGACTCAATAAAAAACACAAATTAGTTCTCCAATAATTAAAATGTTATTCAATGTCTTTGACATTATAATAATTATGAATTATTTTAAGAGTAAATTGTAACTTGCAATTACTTTTATGATAGTAAGTTGTATCTTTCAAGAAATATTTTAATGATTTGAGGACTAAAATATTAGTTTATCCATTCAATTTGTAATGGAAGTTCTTTTTAGACAATGTCTTTGAAGTGGGAGCTTCAATTTTTGAAAGTTTAAATTTTATTAGTTTTAGGTAAAATGTATCATATAGACTACTAAGTTACATAAAAATATCATATTGGTGCTTTAAGTTTTTTTGCATTAAAGTTAGTCTTTTTTATTGGTTAATGTTATAGAGTTGAACTATTTTTAGTCTTATTCTTATTTCAATTAATTTTAGTTATTGATTTTTAAGATTGTACTATAAGTTTTGCTATCGATCATACGAATAACATGATAAATTTTCATGTGATTTCATGATGTAAATTAAGATAATTTCACGTTTAATTTCAAGAATCGTAATATGTATTTCACTCGAGTTATCTCTTGTTTAATTACTTTATTAAAAGTTAATTGATAATTTAATTATTTTACCTTATTTTTATTACAAATTTTCTTCTCCTTCCATCTCATATTGAACAACTTATTTGTAAAAATAATTTGTCCGAAAATAAATGATCATTTTCAATTTATCATGCAACATTATTTTTTTTTTAATTATACCCTTTAATTAATAGTACATTCACCATTTTTTAATCTCTATAAAATGTCAGTTGGTCATTCTTTCAAGACGGATGAAATATTTTCTAAGTATTAGCAAAGAGTTTGAATTCTCTTAATTCTCTCTAATTTTAACAATTTTATACTTTATTTCAATTTTTTTTGTAAGATTAAAAATTTATATTACATAAATTATATATGTAAAATTTTATACAAATTTAAAATTATTTGATCTATCATTAACATAAATAAAAATTAAGAGTGTTCAAAAAAAATTATAAGATATTAATTTTAATTATTTAATAATATACTAAATAATTTTAAATTTATATAAATTTTATATGTATAATTTGTGTGATATAAAATTTTAATACGAACAACAAATAAATTAAAAAAAAATAGAGAAAATTAAGAGAATGATAAAATTTTAAATTGAAATGATCCATGAGAATTGTCCCAAAGTCAATGAATGAAAAATTGTTGTCTTGTTTGACTAAATGCCATTAAACGCTGTCTTCTTTGACTAATTGGATATGGTTGTATCTTTCCAATATTGTGGGGTCTACACTTTATAGACCATCCTTCAGCCTTTCTCCAACTTGGACTGGATCCCATTTACAGCTCTCTCCATTCTGGATGAATAGGATTAGTATTAAGTTTAGTAAATCATTTTTTTAAATAATCATTGTTCAATTTTTTAAACAAAATCTTTTGTTCAAAAAATGAAATCTAAGCAAAAACAAATCGAAAATCACACCAACACTTTATCTTGTAAAGAAAAAACACTTTAACACTTTACCGTTGGTATGACAAAAATTATCAGGAAAACTTTCTCTTGAGGTACAAGTCAAGAAATAGAAACATGTGATTAGAAGTAAAATGAAAGTATTTATATAATGAAAATAAGGAGAATTGTTCTGCAACTAAAGTGAAAATAGGATATATTGAGTTAGTTATGCAGTGCTCTTATATGATGTTATAGAAAAAACAGTATTTAAATTTTATGTATTATTTGTCAGAGTTATTGATGATCTAATCTAACTTTTAAAAAAAATTATGACATGTTATGTTTCTTAAATCTATATTTCATGTTATCTAAAGAAATAATTTATGGAATCTAATTTTCAAGAGCTTTGTACCGAAAAAAAATTTAAATTTCATATAATATAATTGTAAAATGTTTATAAATATTTCTATTATTAATTATAATTTAAAGTTTTTCAATTATTTAAAAAAAAAGATCTAAATTTATTTAAGCTTTTGAAAATTGTGCCCCAAAGGTACTTGAAATCTTAGAAATTTTAATATTATGATATCAAATTTTTATTTAAATATGTTAAAAATTAATATAGACTAATATAATTAAATTATCAAATTTAATATAATAATAACAATAATTTATTTATATTTAATTAAATATATAGCTGTGATATCTTAAAAAGTTTTTTCAATTACATATAACTTAACATTTTAACTCAAAGTATTTAGGTTCATCTGCACCTTAGATAGGCTAAGCAATAACCTCGTGACCTATTTCCACTCCATTCTACCACATTGAAGAGAAAGGAAATTTTTAAAAAATAATAACAATACACATATGAAAGCTAAATAAAATATCCACTTCATCATACACAATTATATATCAACTTAATTATTCATGGGAATGATTCCAAATTTAGAATGAAATACCATGGTATTATAAAAATTAAGAAAAACTCATTCTTCTTATTTAGGTCTCTTTAATTAAAGGATCGAGATTTATTCTCCTCCGATTATAGTGTAGTCTACACATCAGAATTGTTCTATTATGATCAAACAGTCTCTATTTTAAATTTAAATTTTAAATTTAAAAATTATTAAAATTTCAACTTAAAATTTCAACCGTCTAATCTTAATCGGACGATTCAGATGTCTTAACTACAGTGCATTGAATCCAAATTATTAATTAAACTCAAAAGCTAATGAGATTTGGCTGAAAACTTAAAAAGCATATAATGCTTATAAGGCTTTTCTGGGGTCACAATTGTTGAAGGAAAATCAGGATGATTCACTGAATCAGGAAAAGCTTGACTCTCCAAACACAATCCAGCATGAGCTTGATAAACATGTCCATTTTTACCCTTCACATCCATAATATAATTACCAGTATAAAACTGCAAACCAGGTGCATTTGTGTAAAGTTCCAAAGTTCTCCCAGACTTTTTATCAAACACCTTAGCTGCAAGTTTGATTTGTTTCCCTTTTTCACCATCCAACACATAATTAATGTCATAACCCTTAGTTTTGGCTAGTTGGTTGATTCTGGTTCCAATAATTTGTGGTTCAAGAAAATCATATGGAGTTCCTTTGACAGAAGCAAATGTTCCCGTAGGAATTAATTTATTGTCAACAATTGTGATTTTGGAACCAAAGATTTGTATCACTTCATTTAGAATGTTGCCATTGTTTTGGTTTCCAATGTTCCAATAAGCATGGTTGGCTAAATTCACTGGTGTTGGTTTGTTTAGAGCTTTTGCTTTCATAATTATGACCAATTGATTCTTTCCAGTTATAATGTAGCTCACACTTGCTAGGAGATCACCAGGAAATCCTGAAATACAAATGTATCATGCTCGTGTTTGGATAAACATTTTATTTAATGGCTTAAACTATATATAAATTACTTTTATAATGTAGGTAAAATCAAATCAAATAACTTTTATACATAAAATATAAATTGTTTTTGTATTCTATGAAAACGAGTTGAAAAGAATTTATGGACATATATATCATAAGTAGTTTTTATATACATTACTAAAATGGACTTACAAATACTTACTATTTTGGAATAAAATTTGATCAAAAAGTAATTAAAAAATTAATGTATTTGGTATTTATTTTTAATAAAATATATTAATTCAATCTAAAAAGACTCATATATAATAAAGTTTTTTATTTTTGTCAATGTATTGAGTGAATAAATAAATGTAACCTATATAATAACACATTTCGGATTAAATATGAGTCCGATATACGACACTTGTAAGTGTTTAATACTAATACAATATAAATATATGCAATTATATTTAACCACTTTTAATTTTTTTAAATTATTATTTGTGATTATATTTAGTATAATTATCATGTACGAAATTCATAATATCTATAAAGAACAGATAAAATCTCTTTCAAAATTTAATAACAAATTTTTAAATGGATTTCACTTTTTTGCTTTCTGTATAAATTAGAATCGATATTAATTTGTTTTCTAGTAATAAAGATTTAAGAAGCTCAACACTTACCTTCTTCCCCATCAAAACTATGGTAAGTGAATGTAACTCTTGGACTAGGACCTTCTCTTTGATACCTTTTAACTTTCCAAATAACATCACTGAATCCTCTTGATCCACCTAATTAGTTGGACAACATAAAAGTATTATTTAAGAGATGTGTGGAAACTATTAAATTAATCATGAGAAAATATATCTCTTTATATTTAAAAATGTTTATATTGTCTTTAAATTTTAAATTTTAGTTCAATTAATAAATATCAATCTCTTTTTAAAATAAACAAATAAAAGTACTTATAATTGTTGCAATGTGTAGCTACTCTAAGCATAAAAGTCAATAAATGTCATGTATATAACTATGTTGTAAATAAATTATTTTCATAAGGTGAACATTTAACATACCATGAAGTGTGTTGTTTCCTTCATTGGCAACTAATTTGTAATGGTGTCTATTTAGAGTAAATTGAGCTCCTCCAATTCTGTTAGCAACTCTTCCAACAGTAGCTCCAAAATATGTTGAGTCATTCTGAATAAAAAATAAAAACTATAAAATGAGCACATTTGTTGTCAAAATAATTGTCTTATATTTTGACATAATAATTAATTTTGATAAAGTTGAATTCATTTTAAAAAACTGAATATACCCTAATTAGAATTTTTTTACTCCCAAATTTACGTTTATGTGCCATGAACTTTGTACATATGCATTCGTTGTGAAATATTTTAGAAGCCTTTTACATGTGAAAAGAAGTAGAAATAGTTTAGTCGAGCTGAATTTTATAAGGATTAAACGTGATTTAATAAAATAAAAAATCAAAATTAAATTTAATTCATAATCTATTATAGAAATATTTTTAGATTTAATCTATATGATTTTGTAACTTACTTAAAGATATATTTTATATTAACTTCTTCAAATAAATAATTTAATATAGTATATCTTTAGATTAATTAAGGACCTAATAGAAAAATTTAATATAATAAGAATTGTCAACCTATTTAATTTAAGTAATTGTATGTGAATTACTATTATTATTATTATTATTATTATTATTATTATATTTTTTATGAATATTATTTTAATATTAAATTGTATAT